>JAOUQW010000015.1:1612402-1630912 GCA_028565825.1 Olivaichthys viedmensis
TAATAATAATAATAATATTTATTTATATAGCACTTTATATTTTAATTTCAAAATCTCCAAGGGCTTTACATATAAAAGATTAGAAAGTCAAAACAAAGTATTTATCATCAAGCACATTAAAGAACCAGCGTACAATCACGAATGTAAAACCAATGTAAAATCTATGAGAAGTACTATGAATCATGAAAAGTCTATTTAACAAGATAAAAGACCCAAGAGCTAGGACTAGGCTAAATTCATGCAGGAACATTTTTCTAAGCACACAGTAGGGTTAAATCCCAAATTGCTTTGTATTCACTATTTATGCTCTCTACATAGCGCATAACATAATGGTGTTGTAGAATTTACGTAGTGCACTAGATGCCTAATAGAAGGCTACGTGAGACTGACTCAAATGAGTGCCTGCTGAGAATGAGTTAACTGATGTCATCAGTTCCAAGTTCCAGGCACGGTGTTGGTGGAAAAGGCTAAAAAATCAGTGTGATTAAAAATTATCAAAAAAAATTGTTTCTCTGTCCGAGCGACGGTTTTGTCTGCCATGTTTTTCAAGTAGTACATTTAAAAAAACAATATCACAATAATATCATAAACCGTGCTAAAAGGGTTAGGCGATTATTGTGGTACGGAAATGTCGAGGCTGAACCGGTTGCTCAAACCCTCGTTACAGAAATCCTCAGCGTGTGGTTTGGAGCGAGGACGACGATTGTGGATTCATTGAGGTTCTGTTTATTGTGGATTTATTTATTTATTTCATTGATGTTCTCCTGCAGCAGATCGCCGTGCCGCGGCAGGACGAGTGGAGCCGCTTCCTTAAAACGCTCAGCGAGCTCGGAGAGAACCAGGAGGAGGATGAGGATCTGGCAACCCAGCGCCTGGCCGCCTGATTTTCCATCACTAAAAACCCCTGTGATGGAGTTTCAGGCAGCTCACAGGGTTCTTCACACTCAGATTCAGGTGTTAAATTCCTGTACAGCAGGGCTAAACGTCCCCGAGTGACAATCTCGAGCTTCCCTTCACCGAGTGTTGAAATTGCACTTAGCTCTTGTCGGAGCGAGGGATGTGTTTTTAGAGCGCAGGGAAGATGAAGAGAGCTAAAGCTCACACTAATCCACTAGAAACTATAATATTTAAGCTTTGCACTGGCAATCTTATGTACTTTCCAGACTATAAGACGCATTTTTTCCTCGAGCGGGTGCCGTGACTTATACAGACATACATGTTGTAATTTCTGCATTAGTTTAATTGTAGTATGCCCATTTGTTAGTGTATTTACGGTAGACGTGCTACTCCAGCATTTATGGTAATTTTACATGTGGTAAATTAACACGACCGTTGGCTTGACACTAACATAACAGAGAAAATCCCTCAAATTTGCATAATGGAAATTAGCATAATGAAAATTAGAATGATCGTAGCAGCAGTGATGGGACAAACAGAAGCTCCTTATGAAGTCAATGAGGAGGTTTAAGTGTTAAACATTGCTGTGTAACGACTTCTCGTGAGTCTTTTGGTGAGTAGTGAATTAACTGTTAACTACAAGCTGACGTTTCGGTTCATGTTAGTTAGCTAGCTAACTTTTGCTGAGTTTGCTCGGCTAAAGTGAAATTTTGCTGTTGTTAATAATAATGTTTCAAATGACATAAAACTTGGCTAACTTAAAATCAGTCTTTTGGTGCGTGCAAGCTAGTTAAAGTCCAAGCTGTCCAAGGCTTCAGCTACATACGACTGACACTAACGAGACAAACACTAAACTAGACTACATCAGTACGCGGGAAGTTGGGAGCTGAAGCGCCGTTTCAGAGGCAGTACAAACATTATGGAAAATAAAAGCACCTGCTACATTAATGTGACTTACCCAGACAAGCGACGTGTAGACTGATGTTTTCTTGAAGCTCACACAATTTAAGGTGGTGCGACTTATAGTCCGGAAAGTACAGTACTTATTTTTTTTAAATCCTCTGCAGTCTGTTTGAGCTCTGCTTTTGTAAAATCCCCTCAGAGTGGGTTAGATTCATCTACTACAATATCTGCAATACTGCTTTTATGAACTAGTATGACATAACATTCGATTTCTGATGTTTGTTGTAAACCACACTGCAGGTCGGGTCTGTTCAGTGACACTTGGTCTCAAATCACACTTTTAGGGAAACTCAGTGAGATGTAGTGCACTATTAATACCTATATGATAAGCTTGAAGCACCAAGAAATGAAGTGGAGACCATTTTTTTTGCAGTCGTTGGTCACAGCCTACTCTATGTAGCATCAAAGGGCATTGTGGGTTTTTTTCAAAACGTCTGATGCACCTAGCAAGAACGACATAAACTTTAGGGTGGCCATTTTGGGTTGTAAAATAGGCGGTTGTTTCGTTTCCTGTTTCGCTTCCTTTGTTATTTCCTGTTTTGCTTCCTGTTTCCTGTTTTGCTTCTTTTGTTGTTTCCTGTTTTGCTTCCTGTTTCCTGTTTCGCTTCCTTTGTTGTTTCCTGTTTCGCTTCCTTTGTTGTTTCCTGTTTTGTTTCCTGTTTTGCTTCCTTTGTTGTTTCCTGTTTCGCTTCCTTTGTTGTTTCCTGTTTTGCTTCCTTTGTTGTTTCCTGTTCTGTTCTGGCGGCTCAGTGACGTGAGGTGTCGGGCGATGATCTGTCATTTCTGTTTAGTGCAAAGCGTTAACATTCCATTCAAGATGTTGCTGCCCTACAAACATCCATTAGTTTCGACTGGATTTTAAAAAAACCTTTTCTTAATTTATTCTAAATTATTACTGAGTTTCTGTAAAGACTAACATCGGCTTTTTAACCTGAAACTAAGTCTAGACGGCACATTAACGTTTGTGTGCGCGTGATGACACTTCTCTTAGTATATCAGTGTGAAGTATGCTTTATAACCACTAATATTTATAGATATTCCCTTTTAACAGTTAATAAATTAATAAAGAAAATGAAAGGGCTGTTGAGCTATAGAGCGTTCACATCACGCCGAAATTACGCCAAGGTCAACACGACGACCCGAAAATGTGTTGTTTCTATGACAACATACAAAACTCCAAAATGGACACACTGAAAGGTCAGGCTAGCTTAAAGCATATTTTAGCATCATCACCGATGATGTGAGTGGTAGAGAATGATGGAAATGTTAGAGGAAACCCTGACGTTACACTCCTCACTGCCTTTAACTGTGGCAGCCGCTGCCATTTTCTCAGTCGGGTTTGTTTTTTGTGACGTCACACGCGTTCAAGTCGGCGCGTTCAGGAAATTCCCGTACTGTATTTCTATTAACCATAATTCTAACATGACGTGAACATGCTAAGATTTACAGGTTGGACTGTTTTAAAAAAAACGCATTATTGTATTTCATTAAAATCACTTTTTACTCCACGTGTGGATTCGAAGTGTCTTTTTCTTTATAATTGTTCACGTCCACCGCTGACAAACACAATTTCACTTCCACTTAATGTGGAGGCTTCCTCTTACAAGCAGGCACCACATTACACCGATAAACTAGATGCACAGTAACTTTTTTTTTGTTTAATATATACAACATTTTCACCATGTTGATTTGCCGCAGATATGGGACTGGGATCTGAGCCATCAATACGTGTAGAATTACAAGTTAATGTCAAGTAAAACCCTGCGTCTTAATATGTTAATTTAATCAAAGTGCACTTGGCGTAGTAGCCCTATCCCAAGTGTTTATAGAGATTATTTTTTGACATATTTTAACAATATCAGTATTAACTGTACTTAATCACAAGGATAAGCACAATTACTGGTTTATCTGTTATATTTTGAATAAAAAAAAGCAAGAAGCCAGGAGCAATGTTAATTAATATGTAACTGATATATTCCTGTAGATATTTGGGAAGCAGGAGCAGCTCTACAGGAAAGCCTGGGGCACATACCACACTGGTGGCCCTTCAAATAAAAGGTGTCTAGTTTGCGCTTCAATAATAAATGAACAAATGAGGTTTCATTGGTTTTTAAAACCACGTTGATATACGAAGAAATTGTTTTTGCAAAAATGACTGATACTGAAATTTTATTTAAAGTATCCAGTCTGGTTTAATGATGAAAGTATAAGAATCCTCTTTAAATACAGAATTGCCAGGCAAAGGCCCTACAGTAACTGGCTCTTTCAGAATCTTGTCTTATTTATTATAAATTAAATGCTTATTTCATTCTGGCTTTATGTAACATGATATTACTTTGCAGGCAGGATTCATGTAGGCTAATATTTATTGCTTATTGTTTACAGTCAATCATGCAGTTGCTCTTGCTGAAATTTTGTAGCCCCTACCAAACATTGGTGGCCACCCTGTCAATGCCTTTGTACTCCCCAGCGCCCCCTCTTGGAAAATAAAAAAGCTAGACATGTCCCTGTTGGGATGGGGACACAACTCCAAAACACACGTTTGAGGCTGGAAAGCAACTCGTTTTTCACCATTTACTATTCTATTTTAACTGTGTAGCCCTGTTGTGTGTGTATACAAATACAGTTTGCTTATCTGTATTTCAATTTTTCTAGTGTTTAACTCTCCAACCTTTAAAAACAATTATAAGAAGAAAGGTAGGACATTTAACTACAACTCCAGCACCTTCTCATCTGCTTCCATGTGTTTATTCCTCACTCATCTTTAACGTTTTGTCTCGATCGCTTGCGTTAACCAGAATAAAACCTATAAAAAGATTGATTAAAAAGACCAATGAAGCACAGTCTGGGTTTAAAATTTGACTTTATTTCCATAAAATACAATACAAGAATGAAATACATTTAAATTATCGCCTAAACATCATCAGCTCGCTTATTATGTCTTTTTATTTTTTAGCCTCTCTTCTGGTTTTGATCAGTAAGTGGAGCTGGGGCACCTCTGTACACGGGTCAGTGTGAGGCCGAGATGAAGACGACTGCACCGCGCTCCTGTGCAAAAGAAATGTACAACTATGTACAGGGCCTGTGCAAGCTACGCAAAGCATTATGGGGGAGGGGGAAGAGGCGGGGCACTACATAGGGCATGCTTCAGTAACAGGAGGAGGATGAGCTTTCTAAACACCAGCAAAATAATAATAATGAGGAGAGGAGTGAGAAGATGCAGCATGTACACACGAGCAGGGGGAACGCTGCTAAAGTGGGACAGGAGGAGAAAACCAATCCTAAAAATTATGTTCACAGACGAGGTAAATATTTTATTTGTAGCCAATTTAATATTATTAAGTCGTCGCCTAACCAACTGCGGTCCCTAACCTTTATGAAATGCTAAAAGCAATGGTGTGAAATGATTCAAAATAGGATCATAAAGCAAACTGTTGAATATTGTCACATTATCAGTTTCATTCAATCTTATTTATGATTTATCAGTAATTCAAACTGAAATAAAAGAGTTGCTAGTGTAGCAGATCAAGTAAAATCCGTCAGAGTGAGCGTGCAAATGATAGCTGCCTGTCAACGTGGTTCCGTCTCAAATCATGTCTCGGCTGATCGACTCCATTTGGACGAAGGGGAAACATTACATACATTTCATTTTTTTGCCAAACTACTCCTTTGAAATTAAGGACACACTGATGTGGTAGAGTATTAACGCTGGATCAGTATTAGGAATGGATTTGACATTTTTCTGATCTGATCCGCTGCTGTATTGAACAAGTGTGATATCGGACTTGCATTTTTTTTTAATGCAAAGTCAGGTTTGCTCAGTGAAGAACTTTAGTTCCATCTTTAGCTCATCATTAGCTGAAAGAATAATGGCAGACTGGACGTCTTTCTCACACACACCTTTTAAAACAGCTTCTGTAGTTATGAAAAATAAATAGGATTAGATTATATCAGAATCGTCCAACGCGCAAAACTCCAATATCCGTCTCGTATTGAAAAAAATAAAAAAATTTAATTGGGATTGTTGCATCACTAATTAAAGGTGATAAAATGGTCTATTTGGGAAGAGGGAGAGTATTTATTAACCGTAGCCAGTATGGAATGTAACGGTGATAAAATAGCAGATGGGAAATGCCCTTTACTGCAGCGGTGAGGTCCAATTAGTAGAGAAACTGCAGAAATGTAACTTCAAGTATTTTTACAGAACTACGGAGGACGCGTCAAGTTCATTCTCAACGTTACAGTACATTATTGTCTGGTCGAAAGGGTTGCTAGATCATGGTTTAATATCTATATATATATCTATATATATATATATATACATACACACACATTTTATCAAATCAGTGTGATTAAGAATGGGTCAATTGGACAAAATTTGGCCGAATTTTCACAACTGTCCCACTTCATTCGAATTCGGCCTGTGTTTGCGAGAACTTTAGTTTAAACAGTCAGATAAAACCGGCTCACGCAGCTCGTTATAACTCAGTAACTGAAACGGACAGTTTAGTTGCAACAGAGGAGGCACTGATGAACTCCTATCGGTAAATAAAGCCCACCCGTCTCCCCCCACCACACCACAACAACGACGATGACGGCGACGACAGGCTGAAACTAAAAACAGGAGTGAAGCAGGCTGGAGGAAGGGACTGGAGTGGGAGGAGCCTGTTTATGAAGCCGACGCCTCCTCCTTAGCCGGCTGGATGCTGACCACTCCGGACGATTTGAATTTTGGCAGGTGGAGTCCGAATTTGCTCTCGACACCGGCGAACGTGGCGGTGGCGAGCCGGTAGCCCCCGACGTGCTCGGCATTTACCGGGGGGAGCTCGGAGATCCGAGACTTTGGCGTTGGCTCCGAACCGGATGGACGGCTGGAGAGACAGCGGAAAGGTCAGAGGTCAAAGGTCATTTCACACACTGCACTGCTAACAAAAGGTCTAAATCATGAAAATGGCATCAAAGCCACACACCAGGATTAACTTCATGTTTACAGACGGAGAACTCTGGAAACTACAGTTGTAGCTACGGGGCGAGGCTTGGACACAGCAGTATCAGCAGTACTGAGAAGTGGCCAATTCCTATCTGGGGTCTTAATACAGTATCTCCAATAAAGATCTACACGGGGGTATTAAAGGAGTTATGCTGTTTGTCTGTCTTTTCTTTAGTCAGAAGGTCAGCACTCACTGTCCACCGAAGTCCATGTAGAACCACCTCTGCAGGAGCTCGTAGGTCAACAGGGTCACGGCGAACTGAGGGGACGAGCGGAACACACGGGCTGGGGGAAAAAGAAAACAAGCAAGCAGGGGGAAAAAGAAAGCATGAGTGCTTCTGATGTGTTGTGTGTGGAGTAAATTCACCGCTTCCTTTTCAGAAAACACATTACATTTATATCATTCTGAACGAGCAGTTTATATATTCACCATGAACTCGGCACACTATTTCAATTTCTCCATTTAGTCTGAACCAAACGTAGGTTCAGGGTCTTTTAGTGTAAACATCATCATACATGGCCAGTGGTTAGGGCCCTGGGCTACTGATCAGATCTATTCTATTCTATCAGAAGGTCGTGGGTTCAAGCCTCAGCACCGCCAAGTTGCCACGGTTGGGCCCTTGAGCAAGGCCCTTAACCCTCCCTGCTCCAGGGGCGCCGCATCATGGCTGACCCTGCGCTCTGACCCCAGCTTACCAACATGCTGGGATATGCGAAGAATGAATTTCACTGTACTGTACTTGTATATGTGACAATAAATAGCATTCTATTCTATTATATATATATATATATATATAATGAAATAAAATAAGATTACTGAAATAATATTTCATAACAATGAGTTGGGTTTTACTGATATGTTGGTATTTATTGATTATTTATTTCATTATGACAATTTATTTCATAATGCCCTATTCCATATATTTAATAAATTTCCACAATACCCTGTTTATATATTTTATTTTGTCAGAACCTGATTTCCATCATTTTGATCTGGAAAACCAGTCATTAGTTTACTTATCTAGCTTCTGGCTAGTTGAGGAGGCGTTCATTAAAAATTTAGCTAGTAACATTTAGAAAGTGGGCAGGGACTGAGCTGTCTTTAGGCTGTAACCAAAACATTCTCACAGTAACATTGGGTTGAATTAACTGATCTGCTCTGTGTGTGTGTGTGTAGACGACCTTGATTCGGAGGACGTTATAGAGGGAATGTGGCTCGGAGTGTCAGTTGCCAGTCAGAGTTCACAGGGAGGGAGAGTGATGGTGAGTCATGCTGAATGCTTCATGAACTCCTTTGTCTTACACTGGTGAACAATGAACAATGTAGACATCAAAACATACTATTTGAAAGTCCTTGAATGTTCATTTGGCCATTACCGTAATATTCAACTCCTAGAGAAATAATCAAGGTTTCTGGCGCTCTGTTCAAAGGATTAAAGTAAGCAAATTTTATCCCGATATAATACCTGTTTACACTAACTACATATTTGCTTTTTACACTAACTACAGAACTCACAAATACCGGTAATGGGTGATTATGAAATAGTTTATTAACATCTTCACCAGTGGGCTATATATCTGAAAATAATCTACAGCAGGCGTCGGCAATTAAGTTTGGCGATGGGCCACTTTTTTTTCATTGGTGGGTTAGTGTGGTTTGGTAGGTAGGCCTGACCATTTTACAGGATTTAGATACTTTTAGCCATCTGTAATTGAACTGGAACGTTAAGCGTGTTTACTGTTGTAGTTAATAACATGTCCAGTAGGGGCAGCACTTTGTTTGGGTCGGCCTACTAGTGAATAGGAAAAGCTGGAAGAGAACACATCTTCATAAATACAGTTACACCCTGATTCAGTTTAGGGCTGTTAAATCAAGGACTGCATATAAACACAGTTTGTAGAGATTGTATAGCAGAAGTTGGTTAGCTAGCTACACTTTCTAACTGCCCTTAAATTGGCTGCGAGAAAGGTAGCTAGCTATCTAGTTAGCTACCTCACAAACTATATACAATAAAAAAGAAAAACAAAATAAGTGTAGTTACACCATCAATTGTGTCTTCCCACCTCATGCCTGACAAACTGTGCTCCACCAAAGCGCTCTAGCAGAACACATCGAGACACTCAGATTGTCCACCATAGTGAGCCGCTATTGGCCGACCCCTAATCTAGAGAACAAAATCCCAAAAAACTCTAGTGAATCTTGCAAGAAAATTAAAATGGTACAAAAGTACAAACCTAATTAAAAGTAAACGTATAAAAAAAATAAAATTAACAAAACAGCATGTGGTAGATTACAGAGATTACTGCCGTTAGCTGACAGATCACGTTTGCACTTGAGTCCCACCCCCTTATGGAATAGTTCATTCTTTATAATTACCCATGCCCTTAATAGATTAGCTCTTTAAGCAGGAGAGAGTCGGGTTGGACTGGTCAGTGGGCGGGTCAAGCAGCGGTATTAGTTCCGCCCGCTTTGATGAACTTCTGCACTTTAAATACTTTAATGCCCATTGCTACAGCTGGTCACAGGGCTAAAGGGACAGAGGAGATGAGTGAACGCACACACACAATGACAAAATATGAAAATGATTCTTGGTATTGATACTGTTATGTAAGAATGTATTCTGAAATGGAAATTTACACCAGTTACTCTATGAAACACTGCATCTAAATCCTACACACAGACATGGTTGTGATGCACGCACACTTCTGTGCAGGCGTGCGGTCATCGTTACAGCAGGAACATGGACAATGGGGTGAACCGACGCATGATCGGGAAGTGTTTCATCCGGGGGAACGACCTGAGCTATGATCCAAATGATGGCCAGTGGCAGTACCATCACGAGGTGTGTAGTCCCAGTGGAGACCAATTACTGGAGGGGATGTGTAACATGGGCATCTCTGCCACCATCACAGAAACCGAGGTGATCGCTGGAGCTCCGGGCTGCTACAACTGGCAAGGTCACACATACGCACGCACACACACAGACAGACACACAAATATTAATTAACACTTTGGGTGTAAATGCTCAGCTCAGTTTCTCTAATGAATATTAACAAACATCTTGAAAAACTTCTATTACAGAGACAATGTTCAGGTCTGAGTTGAGAGGAACAGTCGGAACGCAATGCATACAATTTTATGGTTTTATAATATGAAGTATTTTATGCCTGTGATGGTTTTAGATCAAAGTAGGTAACACTGTCTGTCTGTCTGTTAGAGCTGGGACAGTATGAGAACTTTGTTATGATAACCGTACAACCCAATATCTTGGTTTTTGGTATGTGATGTTAAAAGCGCTTGGCAAAACTTCATAAGTAAAGGAAAAAATTATTACTGAACGCAGCCAGCTCAGTCATCACCTCACTGAGTAACTGACTGAAATCCCCTATATGGAAGGATCACAATAAACATGATTTTTTTTTTTTTAACTTGCTTTCTTTGGGGACATTTTCTAATGTCAGCTAGCTTGGCTTTTTTTCGCAATATAATCAAATGTTCGCTATCTAGCTTTCTGAACCAGTTCTGAAACAAGAGAGAACCTGGCCTAAGGGGGCCATCTCAGCACACTGATTGAAACATGTTTAGGGAGGCTGCTACCTACCAACTGGGAGGAATATATAGCTTCCGTGATGGGCTACATCAGCAAGTGCATAGATAAAATTACTATCTCCAAGACCATCATCACATGGGCCAACCAGAAGCTTTGGCTGACCGCAGGGGTGCAAGCGCTCCTGAAAACCTGTCATGCTGCCTTCAAATCAGGCGACAAGGATACTCTCAGTATCTCCTAAAGGATACTCTCAGAACAGCAAGAGCAAACCTGTCTACGCACAGAAAATCCATGGACATTTTCAGGACACCAGAGACACACAGTGTATGGCATTAAGGGTGTCACCATCTACAGAATAACACCATGTGCATGTCATGATGATACCTTCCTACCAAATACTCTGAGTGACTTCTATGCACGGTTTAAAGCACAGAGCAACATTCCTGCAAGGAAATTCACCCCTCCTCCCAATGACTAGGTACTCTGCCTGCTCTGCACAGCTGTCATCAGGAATACTCTTATCAGGAGTTAACCCAGGCTGCTAGTATTAAAAACATACTTGGCCGAGTGCTCAAAGAATGTTCTTATCAGCTTATCATCTTCCTGAACCAGGCGTTTGTCCCTGCGTGTATCAAGACCACCACAATTATCCCAGACATCAACCCTATCCTGTCTCAATGACTATCAGTTCGTAGCACTCGCACCAATCATGGAGTGCTTCGAGATGCTAGTCATGAGGCCCTTAAAGATAACCCATTAATTAGACTATAAGGAGCTGTAATCTTCATTTATTGAGCAGAGTAGGCTTTTCAATTCACACTGCACGCAACTCACAAGCGTCAAGTAGGAGAAGCGTGGAGCATGCATTTCTGTGCTTTCTCATGATGGTTGATTAAATATAACGTGCAACACGAGTTACCACTGTATATGATCAAATACATTTTATTAGCCCTACGAGTAACTGCAACAAAGCTGCTTTCTGTGCATGTATAGGAACATATTGCAAACAGCGCCATTGATGCTTCAATGGGCTTTTAACTCTACTATTGGTAAGGCGTGCCATCACCCCACATTTAAACACATGTTGAGCAAAAACAAAGATAGCCAGACAACACAGTGGATAGCCAAAGCCTTGCTGCTGTTTAGTTTTGTTGAGGGCGCAAACACTATATGCTATGTAAAGTCATTGCGAGATCAGGGTCACCCTGAATTTTAGTATGACCAAATTTTATAAAAATGACCAAAATGCACATTCCTATCTTCTACTGGCTGACCACCTCCCATCATCATTATATCATGGTGTTCAGCAGCTGGCGATGCAAAAGGAGGAAAGGCGTGCGACAACAGGAATATAGGTTGTCGAAATTGCTTTTTGAACGTTGATTCCAATTCACTGTAACTGCAGTCCGGGGGTTTTACCATCGTCAATTCACAACAACTACTCCCTGTCGAGATCCTTCATTTTTTTAAGCTTTCAAGGTTTGAGCCCAAAAGAATTCAATTGAGAGAGTCAATCGCATGCAGTAGATTGGACACTTTGAATCTCAGGATAATTAAACAGTTAATGCACTCACTATATATTGCGCCAGGACAAACTTACCTTCTCAACTGTTACAAGTGCTCTCGCATACCATTGTATTTCAAAGAGAATGACGTCTCTTTGTCTCTGTCTGTCTGTCTTCTCAGTGTCTCTCTGTTGGGTGATTAGTGTTTAGTCTGCTCTGATTGATATTCAACTCACAGTGTGATTATTTAGAGAGCTGATAAAGTCATCCAGGACAGACACAGATGGGTATAGGGAGAGAAGGGAGGGGTTGGAGGGAGAGAAAATAGGAACATAGAAAGAGTGAAGGAGAAGTGAAAGTCATCGGTCTTTCTGGTCATGTTTGGGTTTTAATTGCTAATAAAAGAGATGGGGAGAAGATAGTTGTACAGTGGTATTGCTATAAAATCTTAACCAATGGGGCACTACTAAGGAGTGCACATTCCAGGAAGGCTAAACAATGATGTGTGGGTTTTATTCTTTTATATTTTATTCTTTTTTATATATATATATATATATATTATTTTATAATGATGGGCTTTTGTCCTGCAGGTAATTCATATGTGGTGTATAGAAACCCACATGACATGTTCGACACTCAGACCATCAAACTTCCAGACATGGAGACAGGAAACATCTACATTGGTAAGTAGTGTGTATTACTGTCAATTGCAGACTAATGTATCCTGTACTGCAGGGACTGAGTGCACTACCAAGGGCTGCTTTTATCCCATCACTCTTTAATAATGTAAGTCCAGTGTGTTCTTCCTGACTGAGCGATAACTCAGGCTGTCGGATAGAGCTGCTGTGTTTACTGTGTCTAATTTACAGTGGTTTCTCTAACCTGGTTTTTGAGGATGAACAGACCTTATCTGATCTTGATTGGCTGTACTTTAAACACTAGACACTCTTTATCCATATATCCATCCATATATCCACCCTTCCATACATTTATCCATCTACCATCTATCATCCATCCATTTATCTATCCATTCATACATTTTAATCAGTCCTTTCAATAATATCGATATCGCGATAAATTATTCTGTGATAAATTATTGTCAGTACTTTTATAACTTTTATAAGTACTAGTTTTTTTACCAATCATTTCCGTGTTAAATATTTGTTTTTTTTTGTTAATGTTCAATTAAAAAATAGGATTTTGTTTAACTGATATGTATCGTGATACAGAAAAAGGAAAAAAGAAGTACTGCCTTTATTGCCACATATACAAGTACAGTACAGTGAAATTGAGTACTGAGTATTGAGTAAAAATTTATTTTAATATCGTGATATGATACTTTAGCCACATCGCCCAACCCTGCTTTCAAACATCTATTCATCCATCATGTATCCATCCATCCAGCCAACCATCTATCTATCTGTCCATCTCTCCAGCTCACTATCCACCTGTCGTGCTTTATCTCTTTCATTATCCACCTCTCTATTTCTCTATTTCTCTCTTATTCATCACTAGGTTTAATCGCAGTGTTTTGAATGGCTGTGTTTAATCCATGTATTTTAATTGACAATATTTACTTGCTGTGTTTTGATTGGCTGTTTTGGACAATGTAAATGCACACAAAAAAAGGAATGCCATTTGGGGACAATATTGAATATGTAAATATGAATTCATGAAATAATTAATAGTATGAACTGTCCACACTTCTACAAAGCCTGGGATAGGCCACATTTTTGGGATTTATTTCGTGTGCGTGGAGCGCCTCGGAAGAGACGGCGTCTTAATCGCAGACAGTACTTTTCTTGAGGCCCGAATTTGATATTTTACAATAAAATTATGAACTCCACCTACATAAACTGAGCTGTAACTATAGCAGATGAATGCTGGGTCAGCTTATCTATTAAATCTTGAGCACGTTTTCTTTAGTGGAAAGCACAAATTAATCTAAACATAGGCATCATTTATTAATTCAAGAACACAAAACACCAAATTGAAAGCACTGAAAACGAAAAGACCTTGATTTGGTATCATAGGCAGTTTAAATAAAAAAAGAAATGTAATTAATTTTAACATGGCCTCTCCAGTCACTTCTGCTGCAACTGCCAATAGCATTTTTTATCCCTCCCTTAAGCTTCACGTTGTTTGGTGCTGTCAGTACAATATAGGCTACTGCATGACAATCAGGCTACTGTATGTTTATTCTTTTCAAACTGCTACTCATGCAGTTTGCATACGGCAGCTAAACACGCTTGCAGGACAGTGCTAATTGCCCTCTTCCATAGATATGAGCTCACAAACGCCCACGATTGGCTCGTGTCACGCTGATTGACAGGGGACAAAGGAATGTCATCATTTCCAGCCAGAGAAGCCATTTTTGGGATTTGAACATGTGACTTTTCGATAATAAGGCGAATGCTTTACCGTTGCAACACTTGGGAGACCCAAATAATTGCTGTGTTGTGTTTGTATATAATGGCTGTATTGTCATTTTTGTGTGTTGTGATGTTCAGGTTACTCAGTGGGGAAGGACATAGGAATATTGAGCAAAGATGAGGACACAGTTGTGGCCGGAGCGCCGAGAGACGTCAGTAAAGGCTCTGTGATGCTGATGGAGTTTGCCATGGCTGGGGGGGACAGGAGAGCCCTGACGAGAGTGTTAACACTGCAGGGAGAACAGATTGGCTCGTACTTCGGAAACAGCATCGCTATCGTTGACATTAATAACGACGGGTAAGACCAGACATGATCTTGTGTTTCTGGTTTTAACATTGGCACTGTTTTTTGTTTTTAACACTTCCCGGGCAGTCAGAAATCAAGATTGCGGGACAAAGTAATACTTTCTTAATTTTATATTTTTTCAGAAAGAAAAACCTATAGCCTGTCTTCTTGGTTTTTATTGGCTCACACTTCCATGGTGAATTGGCAACAGCACCATGTGAAATGAACCACTACCGAAAGTGAATCCCTTTTTTTTATAGCATTCCTGCATCCTTTCCCATTCGAGTGAATTATTATTATTATTATATATATATTTTTTCTTCTTGCATTCAGTCTGAATGCTCCTGGTTTCTTATAGCATAAGAGAGTAATAGTAAATGTTGCATGTAAAATCATTTAGTCTGTTTCTTTTGTTCATTCAAAAAAAAAACAAAAAAAAAACCTCTCTTAACAGTGTTTAAAAAACAGTCCGGGATTAAAAAACAGTCCCTCTCACAGCCGTAACTTGCAGTGAGAACACGATTCAAACCTGATTTAACACGTCTGCAGGAACTAAACCAATTTTGGACATGTGAGCTGCTAAATTCGCAAGCAAGACACAACCTAAGCCAGAGGACAGAGCTGGAGTGCTGCAACTAATCTATCTATCTAGTATCTAAACATCATACTGAATCAGAGCAATGTTACTATATCCCCACCAATCTTACTATATCCTAATGAGATACGTACAAAGGTGTCTATCTATCTATCTATCTATCTATCTATCTATCTAGTATCTAAACATCATACTGAATCAGAGCAATGTTACTATATCCCCACCAATGTTACTATATCCTAATGAGATACGTACAAAGGTGTCTATCTATCTATCTATCTATCTATCTATCTATCTATCTATCTATCCATCTGTTGTGCTTTATCTCTTTCATTATCCACCTCTCTATTTCTCTCTTTTTCATCACTAGGTTTAATCGCTGTGTTTTGATTGGCTGTGTTTATCCATGTATTTTGATTGGCAATATTTACTTGCTGTTTTTGATTGGCTGTGTTTAATTATTGTTTTTTTATTGGCTGTGTTTAATCGCTTTGGGCCATATTCAGAGTTGAGTTAAGTGCGCGTAGGGAGGAGTTAATACCAAAATTGTGCACATCTGTATTCAGACCCCAGAGTTACCTACAGAACTACAGACTTGGACAGCTGTGTGAGCGATATGCATGTGGGGTAGAGTATGCCAAATTCAGTTACGCGCAATTCTTACCTTGAACGTATACTTGTTTTTCTTGAGTGATATCTACTCTGACCAGGAGGAGTATTAAGTCCAGCGACACTGTCTGACTGTTAGTTGTAATCACAATATTTCAACATGTGTGAATATACATTGTTTTGGACAATGTAAATGCACACAAAAAAACACCTATGGAATGCCATTTGGAGACAATATTGAATATGTAAATATGAATTCATGAAATAATTAATAGTATTTGCTCTATTCTCATGTATTCATCAGAAACAGACATCCGTTTTCATATTAATTAATCATTTAGCCTCAGTCAACAAAAGTATTCTCATCATTTGAATAATTTAGTTTTTGTATGATTAGCATAAAGTTCAACTTTGGGCTCATAAGACCATAACACATTTTTGCACTAAATAAACAAGGTGTTCAACCATTTAATCCTACCACAACATTTCATCTTAAATGGTCCTATCAATGGTTAGGTTTAAGGTTAGTGAAAGTTCGGGCTATGTTGGTTTCACGTTCTGATAACCAGCATGATCTGATGATATGGTATTCATTTTGACTTCCCCTCTGACAGATTCCCAGGCATTACGGTAACTACACACACTGACATCGTAATTAGCCATGCCTACTCCATGTCCAACGAAGATTGAAGCTTTAAAAAATCGCTAAGTTAACAGTTTTGTTTAGCTTACATTATGGCTTGTATTATATTATTAGCTACATGTATCGGATTAACTGTAGGCTATGAGTTAGGAAACACTGTCAGAAAAAAAAGTACGAACAAAAAATGTACAGGACGCGAGTAGAGCCTATTTGCATACATTTGTATGAGACCAATAACAGCATTTAACAGAATACAATCCCATATGGAGTTAAGTCCCTCCCATTTGGAGTAGATCCAGCCTGTAGGAATGCATACTTGGAAATAGTGAGAGAGCTTTTTGTGAAATGAGTAGAAAGATGGTACTATTTTCAGACAACTTACTTTATGTATGAAAAATTTGTCCATCAGTAAAATAACATTTCTTTTATTTTAAATGTATTTTATTTTATATACACCATTACATTTAACAAGCATTTAGCTTGTTAAAAGATTTTTTTCCAGATGGGCTGAGGCTCCTAGGCGTCGGTGTCCATAATAACTGCAGTAAACTTTTTTTTGCCATTTCGGATTAGCACTTCTTCAGTCCGCACGTGCATGTTCCGCAAGCATTTCTTCAGTCCGTATGTGCATGTTCCCGCAAGCACTTCTTCATTCCGCATGGGCATGTTCCCGCAAGCACTTCTTCAGTCCGCATGTGCATGTTCCGCAAGCACTTCTTCAGTCCGCATGTGCATGTTCCGCAAGCATTTCTTCAGTCCGCATGTGCATGTTCCGCAAGCACTTCTTCAGTCCGTATGTGCATGTTCCGCAAGCACTTCTTCAGTCTGCATGTGCATGTTCCGCAAGCACTTCTTCAGTCCGCATGTGCATGTTCCGCAAGCACTTCTTCAGTCCGCATGTGCATGTTTGGCAAGCACTTCTTCAGTCTGCATGTGCATGTAGTTCTACCGTATCCATGTCTTCATTCCACATGTCCTGTACCGCATGAGCATGTCCTCATTCCTCAACTGCATGTTCCGCAAGCATATCTTCATTTCGAAAGAGGACGTCAATAAAGGCAGCAATGACCCCCTATGAAATCTATTATCTATATTGTTTATTTTATGGATATAAGATATATATACTCATTAGAGTAATCACATTTATTGATGGTCATCTGTTCCGGACAAGGAAAGCTCAAGCACCGTTTGGGACAAAGCGTTTGTTTGTTTCTGAATATTCTCATTAACATAGATGCCAGTCAAGCTGAGAGTCTAACTTCATATCACATGCTAAAGGTATCAATCAGTTCAATGCAATGGGCATTATCCTGTGCAAGGATTATAACAGCGTGCCTGTTTTCTGCATTTTAATTTTGATTATATTTTGTATTAGAAACGGTGTGATGAGTTCACAGCAGGATAACCCTAAACCCAATATCACACATCACGGTGTCTGCTTTTAAATTCTCATTTTCAAAGTGGATGACATTAAATGCCCTGTAACACTGCGAGTATCAATTTATTTAGTCGGTGGAAACTGCTAGCATTTTTTAATAAAAGGTCCTATATCTTATTTAGGTCAGACATTTTTCTATTATTCCTGAATGTCTATAAAATAACATAAAAACACATCTCAAATGATTTGTACTCTGTAAATATTATATAGATTTTAAATGAATGATTGTAGAGTGACACCGCCCACTGGCCATTAATATTTATAAAGGATTCCCTGTTCATAAATATTCATTAGCTTGATAATAATAGCTCAAAACTCAAAAGAAGGGAGAAGCATTATTTTGCACGTCAATATAAGCAGACCATCTCTGAAATCGGTATTTGTAACCTGTTGCTGTTTCAAACCTATGCAGAAAAATGCTCATTTATTACTAAATGTCATGAAACCATAAGATAAATAGGGCAGTGGTGGCTCAGTGGTTGGGGCACTGGACTTCTGATCAGAAGGTCGTGGGTTCAAACCTTAGCTCCACCAAGCTGCCACTGTTGGGCCCTTGAGCAAGGCCCTTAACCCTCCCTGCTCCAGGGGCGCTGTATCATGG
>JAOUQW010000015.1:1663227-1679939 GCA_028565825.1 Olivaichthys viedmensis
AGGAAACCAGAGGGGGCGTGAACAGAACCAAAACAAGACACGTGAATAAAACAAAACAAAAACACATGACAATGACAAACACGGAAGTGCGCGACTCGCTGGAAAAAGCGGCGCACACTATAAGCGGGAGACCGCGGCGGGGAGACCGTGACACACACAGGATTTAACACACATTTATTTGATCATCATCGCTCTAATGTAAATATGATTTTTAATAAAGGATTCAAACTGTTCATTAGAGAAAACGAGCCAGCCTAATAAAGCCTCATGTTGGGAAAATCATTTTAGTGTCATTCCACTTTTAATAAAAATGTAAAAAGAGGTTATTTGGACCTGAACAGAATATATTCATGTCAAATAGACTTTATTACCATTCCTCTCATCACAGACAGATGTAATGTTAGGAACGAAATATAGTTCCCCCGGAATCACGGTTCTAACATGAAACTGTGACAGACAAGAAGATTAGCAACACAGTGACAGAGACAATGCAAAGTCAATAAACTGTGTGTGTGTGTGTGTGTGTGTGTGTGTGTGTTGAGGGCGCTCTGTTTACTCTGAGAGCTCGGCTAATCCAAAAGTTTTGGAGAGCAGCAGAAAGCTTTGAGGACATTGTGGATTGCGTGTCTGTATTGTCACTATCTGAAGAAAATTTTCCGTGTCTCAGACAGCTCTTCTTGATTTTGAAATTTCACACCTTCTGGAGAAATCATTGAAAAACTTTGAGGTGTTTTGGGTGAACTCTGAGGAGCCTATGATAATGTATATCTTAAGAAAACAGCAGCAGTGGCACCAACGTAGATTGTGTAATAGCCCATTAAACCAATCTCGTCACCACAGCGGAGCGTTTCTCTCGTCCTACCGATCGGCGCGTTGCTTCACTACACTGCCCCCGCCGTTTACGCAGGTATTGCACCACACGCATGCGTTGTACACATTTTGTGGGACGTGCACAATCGATGTGCCAAATGAAACGCAGGTTACGTACGGCAGCCACCTTGCGTATACGTACGCGTAGGTAACAGCAAGTATAGCCCCAGGCTTAATCTGCACTTATTGACAGAAGATGGTAACGTTACATGTTAACTGATTTTTTACAGTGGATGTTGCACCTACTAAGATAAGATATGATAAAAATCTCAGAAGGGAAATTCAGTACTAACGGGTAGGTGAATGTTTAAAGGTATAACTTAAAGACAACAATTTTAACTCCATAATGTGAAGTAATTCTGAATGAAACAGGCTCAGGTTTTCACTGATGAGAGCTCAGGGTGGGGAAAGTGGGAGGTGAAACATAACATTATTGGTTAATATTACTTTTTCTCCTGCATGTGCATGATTACTTTATCAAAAATCAGAAGATGTTTAGAGGCAGGCAGAGGTCATAGCATTTTGATCAAATATTACGGAAAAACAAGAATTCTGTCTTTTTAAGTAATTGGTACTGATGAATCGTGCACAGTACAACCAAAGACATGAACTAAGGTAAAAAAAAAGGTCAGTTTTGATTTCAGGTCTTTATAGTTTCAACATGGCTTGTCCGTAACCGTCTAAGCTGAACTTGGTGGCAATTTATGTTTGCATTAAGCTATAATTGAACTCAAGTTCAACCTGTGTGAATGGCTGCAAGTTCACTTATTTAGGTAATTATTGAGCTTTTCGTGAGCTGATGCATTTGAGTCACACAGTTTTCTCATGGCAGAAAAGGCAGACTGCCAGACCCAGTCACTCAGAGGAGGCCACACTAATTTAACAGAGACCTGATGGAGATGGTTTGCATGTGTGTGTTTGTGTGTTTGTGTACTGGTATGAGTTTGAGTTGTTAATTACTCTCTGTGTGGTAGAAATTCCCCCACTACCCATGATAATCAGTATCAAGGAGCCCCGACCTCGACTTCTGACCTCTGACCTTAGAAAAAATGCCATTACACTTTCCCCATTACACTTTCCCTGATAAATTAGACCCAGTTCACCACCAGGCTAAAACATGACCTGGGGAGTTCTATTGAACACAATTGGTATGTGTGTGTGTGTGTGTCTGAAAGCATATGTTCCCCTCATGCTGGACCTGTAAGTAATGGATGTTGACACAGTGACAATAGAGGAACCCCAAAAGTAGTCAATCAGCGAAGACGCTTGGTGTCCATAGTTTACTTCTTTAGTTTTGCATTGGAGCTACGACACTGGCTAAAATAACAGGGAGAGTCTGTGGGTGTTTCATCAATACCAAGAACGCGAAGAACAGACTTGTGACCTTGAGAAGGACGTTCTTGACAAGTAATCTTGCAAGAACGAACTCACAGGGACAGGAGAACAGAGAACGCACCTATATGCGTTTGAGATGCGCTGTGTACCTGCTATTGTGCAATACCCCTGCAACGGGTCATTTCACCATCTCATCATATTACACTTAATTTAATCGTTTCTTGAAATCATAAGCTTTTAGGCTACTCAGTTATTGGAGAAATCAAAAAACGCTTTTATACAATAAAAACGATTAAATGCTGTAAGGTGCACTAAGTCTTATAGTCTCTGGTCTGTTCAGCCGCCCCTAAATAACATATTTTTGTTAAGGATCCCAGGCAGCGGTTAAACCTGTAGTTTCACGATGATGATTAATACAGCATTTTAAAAAGACGGTTGTAAACTATAACGGTAAAAAAATCAGTCTTTCATCTTAGGTTCACTGTTAGCCAATGCTAACTTAGTGCTAACTAAAGCTACCACAGGAGGCTAGTATATCTAACAGGAGCCTCTTTACGAAACGTCAGAACAAAGTTTTATATTATGGGTTGTTTGTACCAAATGAGCAAAGATTCGACAACAATTATTAACAAACGATTAACAATTTTGTCTCCTTGTTTTATGTCAAAATCCGATTTACGTGCAAAATTTACTTAAAATAAAAGAACTTAAAATATTTCTGATATTGCAATAACGTCGCAATGAATTATGGGAATTTTAGTTCGTTCTCGTTGAGAAGTCACCATCCGATGCATCCTCGGTTTTTGGGGTGAATCAAGAACACTTCTGGGTTTTTAAACTGTTCTCGGCATTTGTGTTCTTGACTATTGGAATGCAACTTGGGCATTAAAAGATGACGTCAAACGAGAACACGAGGACACAAGAACACACAAGAACACATTGAGAAACACCCTGTATGTACAAATTTCTGCTACAATTCCGCCTTTAAACTTTGGAAGGTGGAGTCTAGGGATGGGGCCTAAGTAGCGGATTGATGCCACATTGCGCATGGAAAAATGCAAGGAAAAAAATTATTCCAGATGACTAAGATGGCTACCCCCATAACTTACAGTATACACATATATATCAAACACACCTGCTACTTAGAGTGGAGAGAATAATAACATCACTTTTAGATATACAGTATATACAGTATATGTATAATATCAAAATATACTATATATTGAAATACACATATACATAGATGTACTTGCACAATGGGTGTTCCTTCTTTCTTTCTTTTTAAAGGCATTACTTTGCATTTACACAACTATTTTCAAATATTGTCCATGGGATTTTCACTCACTTATCTATATAGAAATATCAAAGTAAAAAGTAAAATTCCTGTAATTTAAATAACTGAGTCCCGTAGTCCTACTCAGGTTTATCAAACAGCAGCCATGAAAAACACAGCAGTCATTAAAATAAATCAGCCTCTCATTGGGGTTAAACTGCATTTTAACAATCCTAACAGAACTTGTGGTAAATCTTTTACTAATCCAGGTATTTACTGAACACACCAAACATCCATCACAGTAGCACAGTCATAGTAATAAAGTATCAGCCGTAGCCAACATTCTGAAGTAGCTTGTCAGCAAAATGCCAACTGTGAAGTTGTGAATGATGTTGGGCTTCTCTCCCAGTAAACAGTAGAAGTGAAATTGTCAGAGATCAATATAAATTTGTGTCAACCCATTATTGGTTTTGTACATCAAATACGCCATTAATATCACAAGTCACATGTGTAGCATTTTATATATTACTTTATTAAATTAAATAAGATTTTATTTGGATAGCGCTTTTAACAATAGACATTGTCACAAAGCAGCTTTACAGAAATCACAGTAGATCTAGATCCCTAAAGAGCAAGCCAGAGGCAACAGTGGCGAGGAAAAACTGCCTGAGATGACATGAGGAAGAATCCTTGAGAGGATCCAGAATCAAAAGGGAACCCATCCGCTTCTGGGTGACACCCGATAGTGAGATTATAAATCATTACAGTAGACAGTTATATAAAGAAAGTGCAAAAGCAGTAAATGTGATCAAAGGATACAGAATGTTTGGCATAATCATATTGTGAATAGAAGTCCTGGGATAAGCATGGGACAGTCTTTCTGATTACAGGAGCAGTTCTACAGCATCCAGGTGAGATTATCCACTGAAACAGGAAAGTGAGTCTTGGGTATCAACGGTTTTTGGGAAGGTCTTTAGGGTATCCAGGTGAGATTATCCACAGCAGGAGAAGGTTAGTTATAATGCAGAAAGCCGAAGAAGCAGGAGGAGCAGAGCAGAAGTAGTGCATCAGGATCAATTAGGCAGGTCCAGAGGGCGAGACGAGCCACAGCAGGTGAAGTGTGTCAGGATCTGGCACCAGCTTCACATTGGGCAGCAGGAGTGCACATGCAGCTGGACAGACAGAGAGAATAGATTATTAGGTATGATAAAAGTGTACAGTGGCTTAAAAGGGTGTACAATGTGATCAGAATTAATATATGATATATATTTAACACTTAATATATCACATTCATTGGCAGCAGTCTGGTGGGCTGTTTGAGCCCGCGGGCCAACTTGCTGTAGTGGGCGAGATAAATCTGTTTTTGTTGCCATATTGTACCCCAGGGTTTTTTGCCTCAGGCAAAGCAGGGCACGTTCATTTTTATCAGGCTCTAAAAGCATCTGTGTGCATTCAAAAATATTGATTCACTCTCACACACACGCACATTCATCAGCTAATTGAATGTGATACATTTAGCGTCTTTAAAGCAGGCGAAGCACTAATGCGCTGTGAGAGTTTGCCATTTAGCTCCATACAGCTGTCGCTCCATTAAAGCCTCTGAGTCATGCTCACTTCGCCTAACGAAAGCACCAATGCAGCGGCTTATTCTTTACTCCAATTAGTAAAGTGGAAAAGTGTCTGGCTGAGTTTTCCAAGCCTGCATTACAGTACTGTTTTATATGCGCCCCTGTTTTATATGCGCCTCTCTCCATTTTACCTTGGTTGAATCCCTTTGACTATATTAAGGGTCAGTCCATTACTTCATCAGCTCAAGTGAAGTTCCTCATGATGCACCACTCAGATGAGAGATCGAGTTGACGTTACTGTAGACTTCAGAACAACTTACCCAGAAGGCATTGCTGCGATCTGACAAGCAAACAATTACTTGTTGTCTCTGGCACATCCTGATTCTGCTGAGTGACAGCTGTCCCTGTGTCCACTAGAGTGGATCTTAAGTTACATTTCATAAGCCACTCTCAAACTTTACCATATGACATCACCACAACAGTTTACCTAATGTTATCTAGCTTACTAGTGAACTTGGCTACTGATTTTAATCAATAAAATAATTGATATAATGTTAGCTAGCTTGAATTATGGTTTTACTTACACAACACAATATAATAATTAGGCTAACATTGTCTAACTTGCTAGAAATAGTTCCCTAGTGTTATCTAGCTTCCTAGAGAACTTGGTTAGCTACTTAACGTCAAATAGCTACTGCTGGTGAGAAAACATAAACGTTACCTAAGCTAACTAGTTAGCTGGTTATTGTTAGTGCAGTGCTGCATTTAGGTAGCTAGCTAATGTTGCTAAACTATTATACTGTGTAATTAAAACCTGTATTTTATGCTAAGCACTACTTTGAGTTGAAAGAGGGAAAGGAAAAGCTAATGGTAATGTCACAATTGGCTAATCAACTTTAACTTAAGCTCCAGCCATGCTGACCTAGCGATGCCTGTCACTAGGCAAAAGCAGGACCTGCTTATGGATTTCTAATATGGCATGTTACTGAAGTCATGAAGTGAAGTGAAATGCAGGGCAGGAGCAACTGAAACACACACTCCACCTGTCTTTTTCCTTGTTGCTTTTGCAGTGATATTGATGCAGTAATGTTGCACAAGGATTAAGGAGTGTGATTTGTGATTTCTGATTGTGCTGTGTGTTTGCTGTCTGTGTGTTGCAGGGCACAGAGTGGGAGGTGGACGAAGACACACGGCGATCCTGTCGGAGCAAAGGGAAGACGGAGGTGAGAGAGGGGCAAAGCGGCAAAGGCCTGGGGTAGATAGGTTTAAGGGCACAAAGGGGCTTGATTCATGTGAATGTAAACACTCCCCCTTTATACTTTTACTCTTTTTGTCTCATTTGATCTGTCTCCTTCTCTATTTCTCTGTCCTTCTCACGTTCTCACTCCATCCCTCAATATATCAATTGAAAATTTTATTTATCTAAGATTTTATTTAAGTATAATTGGCCCAGTATATCGGAGGTATGATCAGCTTGGATCTTCTTCTTGAATCTTCTTCAGTTGCAGCCTGAAAATGTTCTTGAGTTGGGTCTTGTCTTTTGCACCTCCTGGCTGGCTCGCCAATTGCTAGATTTTGATGTATAAACTCTTCTACATACTATATACACTATACTTCTATATATCTATTCTCTTATTGTTATATAGATGTTGTCAGCATGAAGCTCTCATGAACAAAGAGTGTTGTGTCTGTGCAGTGTATGATCCAACACTTCTTACACACACCTAAAGTAAACTTCAGAGGTGAATGGGGAAAGATCCAGGGTGATGGGATTGATTAGGGCACAACTGGGGCTGGGTTCATGAATTACACTTTTCTCAGTAAATACGCCTGTAACACGACCTGTAGGAAGGTAACTGGACAGGACTTAATTGTTATAATCAGTCTTGGGTTCTTTGAGAAACATGAGGTATTTTGGGCATTAACTTGTGTGAGAGAGAGAAACCATGGCTTGTTGGAGTTACCCCAGCAGCCCATGTAGAACCGGGGGCAGGACTAATGTTGCATCAGCCAATTTCTGTAGGCTAATGCATGTAATTGACAGGCCATAGTAAATGATAATTGGCTAGTGAATCTACAAGAACGCATCATGAATGCATCTATAAAATAATTTGAGGATGGCTTAAGAAGTGAGACTTAAAGCTGTCTTTTCTCTCTGTCTCTCAGGACGAGTGTCAGAACTACATGCGAGTCCTCCTCCTGAGTGGCTCTCGTCTCTTCTCCTGTGGCACCAATGCTTTCTCGCCCATCTGCATGGCCCGCTCCGCCTCTGATCTCGCTCATGTGATTGAGATGGTTAATGGTGTCGCCCGCTGTCCTTACGACCCCAAACACAATTCCTCCGCCATGGTTACAGAGAGTGGTGACCTCTATGCTGCCACAGTCATCGATTTCTCGGGTCGTGACCCTGTGATCTACCGCAGCCTGGGGAACATGCCCCCCCTCCGCACCGCTCAGTACAACTCCAAATGGCTGAATGGTACGGACAACGTACACCATGTTACACACTTATAGTAGAACATGTGCAGTACCGACACGTGAACCTAATGATGCTGAACTGTTTGCAACAATACCTAATTGAAACCTATTGATAAAGCATGGAAAAGTACATTGTAAAAGTGTAACCGTCTCTCTTTTTCTCTTTCTCTCTCTCTCCCACCCTCCAGAGCCTCAGTTTGTCTCAGCGTACGAGGTGGGCCGCTTCACCTACTTCTTCCTGCGGGAGGTGGCGATGGAGGAGGATTGTGGGAAGGCGGTGTTCTCTCGCGTGGCACGGGTGTGTCAGAACGACGTGGGTGGTCGGTTCCTGCTCGAGGACACGTGGACGACATTCATGAAGGCCAGACTGAACTGCTCGCGCTCTGGAGACGTGCCCTTTTACTACCACGAGCTCCACAGCACCTTCTACCTGCCGGAGCAAGACCTCATCTACGGTGTCTTTACCTCCAACGTGTAAGGTTTTTTTCTGCTCTTTGTTTCTCTCACAATTCCCCTCACTTCCTGCTGAGGCGGGATAATAAACCCCTTATGTTTTGTTTGTGGCTAAAATAACTTATTCAAAATGTTTACGGTTGCTTATATTGATATTGATTTTATTGATCACTGATATAAAGCTGGAAATAGATTGAGCATTTTAATATAAACATTACAGATATTAGGTAAACTAAACAGCTGACCTATAGTGGATACACTGTACAACTTTTTAAATCCTAAAAAAAAAAAAAAAAGATCCAAAGCTTTGTTAATTAGACTGATTTTCTCAAAATCATTTTTGTTTTTCTGTTGCACTTTTGCATCCCTATGAAGTCCTTTCTCTTTTGAGCTGACTTGGCATCCATATATAATATTAGGTAATACTTCTAGGATACATTTTGGAAGGAAACTGTCATTTAAAAGCATTTCAAGAACATAAGAAAACATATGCCTATTTTTTTTCTGCCATATGGGATCATTTTAATTATCGGGAAATTACCCCATTGAAAAAGTGCAAAGCAAGCAGAATAACTGATTCGATCTGCTGCTGTTAGGTGTAGGAAGATTTAATAATATGAAACCATAATTAAAAAACTTATAAGGGAGATCATATTCCTCAGTGAGTGGAGCTTTGGATTGGGGATGGATAAGCGGATTTATAAAGTACAATTGGCAGTGTTATCCATCCGGGAATTATAGATGGCGTGCCCTGATAAAAGATGAGATTAAAAAAACATACAGGGTCATGATGCAGTTTCACTTACAGGGATCGTCTGAATAAAATGCAGTGAGGCAAACAGCTGATGCTGTCTAGGTCATCCTGCTATTAAGATCCAGCTAATACCCACAATGGATTAACACAAGTGTTCACACTATTGCTGTAGAGCCATACATGTTGAAATTTTTATTTATTTATTTTTTTAGTTCAGTACATGTCTGACAGCTTCAGTATAGCACTGTGATCTCAGGGAATAGTTTATATGTGAAAGCAGGCTTTTAGCAATAGCTAAAAAGGTAACAATATCAGTTTTTCCATTGAGGAATTCTGGTCTGAAGGGCTACACTTCCTGGAGTGCTTCCAAAGAAACAATAGGTGACATTTAGCACATCACATTTTCAAATCTGAAACCCCAAATATTGGATTAAAAATAGATTAGAAGAATCTAAATAGAAATGGGTCAGATAGCATAGTTTCCTCTTTTAGTCAGACAGCGGGCGAAAGGTTAAACATATCGTTAGAAAGTATTGTTATGTAAAAACAAGGGTTTAGAGTTTTGGCCCTGGCCGTCTGGGGCTTGAGTTACTGGTTAAGCTCCTGTTTAGGCCAAGCCCTGCCCAATGGAACGCACCAGGAACCCTAGAGCTAAGTTCAAGCACCTGGTTTGGCCTACAGTGGGAAAAGGGCTGATGATGATTAAATGCTTGTCCATGCTACGTTTAAAGAACATAATTTGCTTCTGTTTATCTTATAGCAACTAGAGCTACACGATAAGAAAAAATATCATATTGCAGTCTTATCATGATTGAGATATACTGTACCTTGTGATACATTAAAAACCCAATGCTAATGCTAATCCATTAATGTTCAGCTTGCAGTATTTGAAGTTGTAGCAACAGCATTGCCTACCTTGTTTACTTCCACAGTAACAGCATTGCTGCCTCTGCAGTGTGTGCCTTCAACCTCAGTGCCATTACTCAGGCCTTCAGCGGCCCATTCCGCTACCAGGAGAACCCTCGAACCAGCTGGCTCTCCACCCCGAACCCCATCCCCAACTTTCAGGTTGGAAATACACCAATACCTGCTATCTGTTATAACCCTACTATCTACAGCCTCAGCCTGCTATCAACAATCATCTATAGGACCAATGTCCTATACAAATGTGCCATACCAACATGTTGTACCAATGTGGCAGACCAATGTCCCATCCCAATGTCTCTTCCAGAGTCCTATCCCAAAGTACTAGCCCAGTGTACCCTCCCAACATAACTGTCAAATGTATCATCCCCATGTCCCATCCCAATGTCCCTGTCTAATGTTCTCTCGCGATGTACCCTATCAGTGTCCTGTCCCAAAGTACCATTCTAATATCCAGTCCAATGTTCTCTTTCATTCTTTTCTTCTGTCTGTTTTTTCCCCCCTCTCCTCCTTTCTCAGTGTGGGACAGTAGGTGATAGTGGCCCTGGTGGGAATCTAACAGAGCGTAGTCTGCAGGATGCTCAGAGACTCTTTTTGATGAGTGAAGTTGTGCAGCCTGTATCGATTGATCCCTTGATCAGCCAGGACAATATACGCTTTTCCAAACTGGTTGTGGACATTGTGCAGGGCCATGACATGCTATACCACGTCATCTACATCGGCACAGGTAAGGCATGGCAAACTGCTACTTTTTTGGTTTTACCTGGGACAGACTTGTTCAAATTAGGCATTTTCTGTAACAGATACTTGGCAGCTGTGTAAATTCAGTGATTTTGGATCCCAACAAGCATAGTAGCATAGTAATCATCCTAATCTGGAATCACCTAAATCACCTCTTAATCATGATCACACTGTGAATCTTTAGGGAAATAAAGCCTGAAGGATGTTTTTTATACCTAAGTGTATTCACGTTTAACAGAAAGGGAACAGTTTGCAAATCTCAAATCACATAGTTAAGAGGCACTCAGTATTGTGTACCTATAACCATAGTTTCCATTTTATCAATCCAACCAGAACATGGCACCATTATCAAGGCACTCTCCACATCCAGTAAGAATCTGCGTGGGTGTTATCTTGAGGAGATGAAGCTCCTCCCAGCTGATCAGCAGGAGCCAATCCTGAACCTGCAGATCCTCCAGAGTGACAGGTCCCTTTTCGTAGGTTTGAGCAGCAGAGTTCTGAAGATCCCACTGGAGAGATGCTCCAACTACAAAACCCAACGGTGGGTCTACATGCACATACACACTGTCTAAAACAGAAATGTTCTCCCCATCCAGTGTAGATTTTATGATTATTCCAGGTCCAAACACACCTGAGCCAGGTAATACGCATGGTTGCCATTTAATCCACAATGGTGGCATGTTCTGGCATACGTTGACAAAACTAAACCATCAAATATCACAAGCGACCAATTAAACTGTCACTGTTTGGACGAAGACCCATATCACGTCCCTGATTGTATGACCATAAAAACACTTTTCACTAGAGGATGTATGGACATGAAGGAACAAATGGGAAGGCCCAGGATGTAATAACACTTATTTCATATGTGCAGGTTATTAAATAATGGTCTTGCTAAAAGTAATACATTATTACCAGACATACTTGCGCAGGGTATTATGTACCTGTCCAGTGTACCCTTCCAATGTACACATCCAATATACCCTCCAAATGTACCTGTCCAATGTACCCCTCCAATGAGCTTGTTCAATGTACTCTCCCAATGTACTGGTTCAATATACCCTCCCAATATACTGGTACAATGTACCCTCCCAATGTACTGGTCCAATATATCCTCCCAATGTACACATCCAATATACCCTCCCAATGTACTGGTCCAATATGCCCTCCCAATCTACTGGTCCAATATACCCTCCCAATGTACACATCCAATATACCCTCCCAATGTACCTGTCCAGTGTACCCCTCCAATGAGCTGGTTCAATATACCCTCCCAATGTACTGGTCCAATATACCCTCCCAATGTACACATCCAATATACCCCTCCAATGAGCTTGTTCAATATACCCTCCCAATGTACTGGTCCAATATACCCTCCCAATGTACACATCCAATATACCCTCCCAATGTACTGGTCCAATATGCATCAAATTGAACAAATTAATAATACTGAAGTTCTAATTTGGTTTCAGATAATGACCACATTTGTCTCTAATGGCGCTGTCTGTAGAAGGCAAAATGCATTGGCTAATTTATCCTGAATTGGGGAATGGCCATTCATCAGCGGAGCTTACTTTACATAATACACACTTAATCTATCACAAATTGCATTGTTTATTCAGCAAATATACTACCACTATCACGTCAATTAATTTTATTGACAAATACATTCCAACCTCAAGTGAGCATAACATTTTTATGTGAAACTATTTATTATTTGCAATATGACATCTTTCACATAAAAGCAATGAATATGAAAACCTAGCTATTGAGCATGACGTTTCTCTTTGCTGATGACTGATGTGTGTGAACACATATCTGTTCAGAGCAGGTGCTTTCCAATCTGTTGCTCCAAAATACATTTCATATTATAAAGCAGCCTCCGTGTCTGATGTCCTTGCAGTTAGGGAGGACGTGTAGGAGGATGAGATGAATAGAATGGCTGTATTTACAGGCAGTCAAAGATATAATATCCCACAAATACAACCTGTCCTGGCCGGAGAGTGAGAGAGAAACAAAGAGATTGCTTGTGTGTATTGAAGTATGTCATTTCAGAAATCACACTCCTCAGCTTTCTGCCAGCTGCTATTGATAAACTCCCATAAATTGGGCACTGCTTTAAAAAAATGATATGTATTGTTTTTCCTCAGAGAAAACGTCATTTATTATGAATTAAAGTTTCAGGCCAAAGCAATCAATCTCTCCTCTACACTAACAGTACCAGTATATCATTATCATTAGAGATGCATAGATCTCATGTTCCCTTATTCCTTGTTCCCTTGTCATAGTTCCTATTTACCAGTTCTTAGTTTCCTAGTTCCCTTATTCCTTATTCCCCATTAGTAGTTCCAAGTTTCTTTGTTCACTATAGTCATGATTTCCAGTTTCCATGTGTCCTTTTCGTAGTTTTAATCTATTTTGTTCCTTGGTGATGGTTCCGAATTCCTTTGTTTCTAGTTCTCTTGTTCCCTAGTTCCCTTGTTATCGAGTCATAGTTCCTAGTTCCATTGTTCTTTGTTCTTTAGTCAGTTCCTAGTTCCATTGTTCTTTGTTCTCTAATCATAATTCCTAGTTCCATTGTTCTTTCTTCTCTAGTCATAGTTATTAGTTACATTGTTCTTTGTTCACTTGTCAAAGTTCATAGTTACATTGTTCTTTAGTCATAGTGTCCTAGTTACATTGTTCTTTGTTCTCTAGTTATAGTTCCTAGTTCCATTGTTCCCTAAACATAGTTCATAGTTTTCTAGTTCCCTAGTTATTTTACCAGTCAGAATTTACCTACAGATTGACGTATTCAACTAATCAATTTGTTTATTTTCTGTAGATTTTTTTATATTTTGAGCCACTGTCACAGTCCGTTTGTATTACAGTCAGCTGTCTTATATCAGATATCACACACGTTCATGTTTCATAAAAGAGATTCATAAAGAGTATTGTAATGTATATATATTTTTGCCACATTGCCCGTCCCTAGCTGAGTCATCATTTAACCTGCCTGTGTGTGTTGCTGTGTATTTTCATCGAGCCTCTGATGTTCAACGAGCCCCACTAACGAGCTCTCCTCCTTAACGAAGCTTAACCAGAAGCTCATTAGTACAATCAGGTGTTTGCTTGCAGATTTGGAGTAAATACCTGCAGATGCCGCTGCTCTTGGCAGGAAATCCATGCAAAACTTTTTTTTGGATTTTTATTTTTATTTATTTTCCTTCATTTGGGGTGTCATGTGTCACCAAAGGTTTACCAGGTGATCCATCAGCTCGTGACAGGATGTAAGGTGTGTGTCTGTGTGTGTGTGTGTGTGTGTGTGTGTGTGTGTGCTGTTTCCAAGTAAACGTCTAAAGGCTCTTTTGTATGAGATGCAGGGCCTCCAACCATCTCCTGTTGCCCTAGTGATGCCTCGAATGTTGACTTCGCACACTTCGTTGACTGCTGTACCCTCACACACCCTCAAAAACACACATACACTCTTATGTATTCACATAAAAACAAACACACACATTATTTATGCTGTCAAAATGTATTACAGGAACATAAGCTTCAGTTTTTGTAGCTTTTTTAAGCTATGTTGCTTAACCCTATAAGCCTGAGCCTATGAGTGGCCTCCTGGGCGTATATCTCTGACTGTAACTCTAGACTAAATTATACTATTTTTAAGTGATCCATATTCTCTGGTTCAGCGCTGTCACACTCTCGATCACTGCACCTTCCACTCACCAGCTCCCCAATCATCATCTCCTTATCATTGCTTTTACCTGATAGTCATTAAGATCTCTTATATAATCTCTCACTCATTCCATGGACTTGCCAAGTCTCTCGCTTCTATATGAGTTACCGCGCCTTTTTACCACTGTGCATTCAAGTTTGTTTTCCTTAGTGTGACTCTTACTAGTGTATTTCCATCCTAGTCATCTACTCAGCCTTCGGTAGAATCATAATCTTTTTATTCGCCAAGTACAAGATGTACAAGAGATTTCTTTTGGTGCAGTGTCACAAATTAAATACACCAATACAAAACAGTATAACAAGTACAATACAATACAGTATGTCACATAAATACTGCCAGTGGTGAAAAAAATGTGCAATTATGCAATGGCTATTATATATTAATGCAATGGCCATTATATCGGAAGTATTGAATAATTAGAAAATAATTGCAAAAACGGTACAATTAAAATCTGTAAATGAAAAGAGTACAGATAAGTATCTGAGCAGTGAGCTCCTGTCTGTTAGCTCACCTTCAAGTAAATCTTTGCACATGTATCCTACTTTACAGTCTTTCTGTGTTAAAAGCACAAACTAAGCTCTTCATTTCAAATACTCAATATGAAAGATTAAAATAAAAAAACACATGAAAACAGAAATTTATTTATTTTCACATTTTTGCCACAAGAACAATAAGAACATACAGAACCATCTGAATGAATAATATAAAGAATGAAACACTTTATTGACTAATAAAGGTTATTGAAAGTCTCTATTGTTCCCATTTTGTAGACCAATTCAAAAAGCATGTCTAGATTATGGATTAGGTCACATGTAGGCTATAGATGGTCACATGTAGGCTCTGGATGGTCACATGTGGGCGCCGGGCTGTCAAATGTAGGCTATTTATGGGCATGTGTAGGCTATGGATGGTCACATGTAGTCTATGGATGGTCACATGTAGGTTACAAATGGTCACATGTAGGTTACAGGTGGTCACATGGTCACGTGTAGTTTACCGATGGTCACGCATAGGCTATAGATGGTCACACGGAAGCTATGGAGTGTCATGTGTAGGCTATTGATGGTCATTAATAGGCTATGAATGGTCACACATAGACTGTAGATGATCACATGTAGGTTACAGATGGTCACATGTACGTTACAGATGGTCACATGTAGGTTACAGATGGTCACGTAGTCTATGGATGCTTTATGCAATCCTGTGATTGGCTGACAGATGTTGTGGTGGATAGTAGCCAATCGTCTGATTTGGCTGAATTGGCAGCTGACAAGTGGATCTGTAGGAATCTGTGATCCAGATGGTACAGACTACTCTGCAGATGGAGTGTAGATCAGGTCTGGTATTTCACAGGGAAGTACAGTGACATACTGTAACTCATACCGCCGAATAGCTCCACTTCTCTGGTTTAACACAGCATGTGTGTTGAAATCTCACACGGCTGTAAAGTTATTTGAATTTAAAGACAATGTGTGGTGAACGAGTCAGCGGTGATGTTTGCTCTTAAAGGGTTAATGACAGCCTGGTAAACACTGTGTAAATCATTTTCACGTACACACGTTGTAGCTGCCTATGCTGTAATCCATAGGAGCTATTGTTTTATTAGCCGATAACATTTAGGACTTTTCAGAGTTCGCTTCACTCACATTGTTTGCGCGTCCTCAACCCCCAACACACGTGTTGCAGCTGTCTAATGCTGTCAGTTTGTTAACGGGATGCTGAGACTCACTGGTGTGTGAAGAGCATCCCTGTTGATTTAGCATATGTGTGTGTGTGTGTGTGTGTGTGTGTGTTTAAAGAGATGACAGATAACTGGCATCCCAGACTGTTTACTCTCAATGTCCCTGTGTCCACTGGGAAACTGAGAGGTGGAGAGAATAAAATAGCAGATTTATATCAGTAAGCCACATGCCATTTCTGCAGCACGGATGTATGAGATGATTTATAACCGCCGAAGAAGAGAAATGTAGAATGAAACTGCTTTTATAGTACAGTGCTGTGAAAACGTATTTGTCCCCCTTCCTCTGTTATTGTATATTTGTCACACTGAATGGTTTCTGGTCTTTAGACAAAATGTAATATTACATGAAGGAATCCATCACTAATCCAACATCCTCATCACCCACGTAACAACGTTTTAGCAGCAATAACTGCAGTCAAGCACTTCCTATAATTTAAAATCAGTATTTTACTTTCACCCCATTTTATTTTGTTGGTTCATTTATTTATAACAGTCATTATGCAGGCACTAATTTGCGAGCTATGCTCAGAAGTGGACCTGACCTCATGCGTGCCTTATTAATGTACCAGTCTAACTGGTGAACGCACTCACATTGCTGGAAAATCTTCTGATACTGCGGCTAACATCATAACAGATGGACAGTTGTTATTCTACATTAAATCACGTAGCCAGACAATGTGAAAGAAACATTAAAAAAATTCCTATGATACTGTATGGCAATAAGGCAATATAATCAAGGGTTTTAGTGTCACGCGCACGCCGCCTCGTGCTTGCGATTCCCTGTCTCGTCATGTGATTGTCCCCACCTGCGTGTCGTTTGTTAGTAATTAGTAAGTGTTTAAAAAGCCCTC
>JAOUQW010000015.1:1709498-1728394 GCA_028565825.1 Olivaichthys viedmensis
AGAATAAGTCTGTAATGTAATGAAACGTGGAGAAGGTGAAAGGGGTGTGCAGACTTTTCGGCTTGACTGTATATGTGCGTTACGGCAGGCCAGTTCGATAAGGTAGGACAAATCGTCAGAACTCTGTTTTCCGTGCTTAGGTAATTTCCGTGGTTTCTACGCGCACCTACCAAAGGTTTATTTACCTTTTTCCGTCAACGCTTTTCTGACCAATGACTAAAAGGTTTTTTTTTTCCACGAGCACGTGTAGCCCCACCCCTTCCCACACGCTCCTCAGCAGATATTATTTTGCTTTTTGGTTCGTTTAACTAAAGTGTGAAACCAAATAGCAAACGAACCAAAGGTTTCACTTCGGACATGGCAAACGGAAAAATGGGTGAAAAATAGATGCACAATTACATTAGTGTTTGCATTAAGAGCACTTCTGCTTTTCCCAGTCACAATATTCTCTCACCTTTCCTGCATGTCTTTCAAGTGTTTTACCGAGAGAATTTTGGATTAGATCTCCTAGAGATTACAGCTGCAAACCTACACACACAGACACACACACACACACACACGTTTAACGCTCTCCAAAATCAGCATGTTAAACCTAATAACCCTGTATATCATAATGCAATTCATCTATAGTAAAATGTCAAAGTCATAAAATGATACATTTAAAACTTAATCTAATGTAAATTCATAGCATTCACATATTATAGCTTTTGGTTTAGATACTCACAAAGTTCTTCTCACCATTAAATTGAGCTGCTGAGTTTCACTGTCACTTAAACAGGATTGGCTGGTTTACACATCTAAGGTGACAATGATGGGTATTACCCAAACATTTTTCAGAGTGGAAGGTGGAGTCCAGAAACACACACATGCACGCTAAAAGAACTTTATACTATTCAGAGAGAAAAACAAGCTATAAACAATTGTGTAGCAACACCACAGTACATATACATTGAGAAACTACACACACACACCTACACATGCCCCGAATATATACGCACAGTTAGCGGCCTGTAGCTGACAGAGTAGCAATGAACACCTGATACTGACTTTTGTATCCTACACACCTTCAAGGGTTCTTTGGATAGTTAAGGGTTCTTAGCTTCCCAAGAGAGTTCTACTTGGAACCCTATCTGATAGGGAAACACCCAGTTGTAGGGTTCTACAGTATATAGAACCTTTAAGGGTTCCCCCAGTGGAAGAACTGAAGAACTAAGGGTTCTAGATTTAACCTTTTTCCCTAAAAGTGTACTGTATTTCTATCAGAATACACAAATACAAAACACACAATCACACACACTGAAAAAGAGTGGAAATAAGCAATGAGAGATGAATAGGGAGGAGCAGAGAACTGCAGCAGAAGAACCCCCCACATGTACCACACACGCAATAGTTTTCTCATGTTCCTTATGGGAAAGATGAAAAGAAAAAAAGAAAAAAAATCAATGTGTGATTTGAGGCACAGACCTTCTCTTTTGTGAGTCTTTCATGTAATTTTTACTTAAATTTACTGTAAATTTAGAGTTGAATCTGTACTTCAACCTTTACCAGAGTATTTGTTTAGATGAGTATTTGCACTTTTACTTAATTTGTGTGCTTCTACCACCTCTGCTGCTGGTGCTATCAAAAAATGGTGTCCATTCGCTACTTCTGGAGAAGAAAAAAGGTCAAAGACGCAAATATAGGTTTTTCATTGCTTTATTTAAAAAAAAAAAAAAGAGGCAACAAAAACAGCACTGATGGGGTTTTTAAAGACATCATCTCCATCGCTCCCCCTGAGTGACGAAAGAAAGGTGAACGTGAGGAGAACAACAGCGGCGGCTTTAGAGAAAAGTGAAATGTACACATGTTCCCCTTTACTCCAAATGTATGTCAGCCAAGACATGTTTGGTGTCCGAGAAATGCTTCTTTAGTTTAGGTACGAGGCTAATGTCGCTAACAAGTAATGGAAGTCTGTCTCACCCAAAATCTTTTCTGTAAATTTCCTCCTCAAACCACATCCTGTAGTTCAGTGATGTCACACAGACGTGCTGATGTGGTTTAGGACACACTGGGACGTACTGTCATCTGTGAACATGAACTAAACTTCACCATGTAGCTGAACGCTGGAACGTTATGAGGGGCGGCCATGTTGGACACCCAGAATCACTTTTTTCCTCAGGGAAGTTTAGTATCACTTCACTCCCTAAGCCACATCCACTAGGTTTGAAGGCAGGCACCCTTGTAGCGGAAATATAGAAGTGATGTGGATGACAATATAGTTCTACTTTAAACTTAATTTAGTAAAAAAACAGACTATCGATGCCATTTTATAAAAAAAATTATTTTACGCAGCTTATCTTTGTCGTTTGAGTAAGTATATGAAGATCTGGGGTGTATTTACTGAAAAGATTTTCAGCCTCGTAGCTCCAGGGCAAAACTAAAGAAGCAAACATCAGACACCGAACATGTCCTAATCGACTACATTTGGGATAAAAGGAACATTGTGTAGATTTGATTTTTCATCAAACTATCCCTTTAAACACAGTCACAAACATTGATGATGGAGCTAATCGAATTCAAATCACACGCTGTGCTTCTTCACAACATTCAAACCTCATGTATAATCCTGTGCACATGACAGATGTACGCTGGCTTCAACTCTATATTTATTTGAACTATTTAAAATGATTTGCTATATTGTATCAATAGCCAACTACAAACCTGAACAAGCTTAGCAAGAAGACTCTGATGACATGACAAGCATCCCAAACCCCACCTTCTTATTTTCCCCGCCCCATTTTAGTGCCACTTCTGACGGCTATAAAAAAAATATATATTAAACATACAAGTTCAGTTTACAAAAAGAAAAATAATCATCATAATAATAGTAATAACAATAACAATAATAATAAAGCTCGGCCAGCAAAAAAAGCTGGTCACATCATGTTCATTTTGGTTTAGACCAGGACACAATGGTTTTAAAAGCGAATCCCTTCACAAGTCAAATTAAACTAATGAGCAACATGTATTATTGAATACCTCTGCTAAATGAAAGTGCTAAATAAAATGACTTCTTACAACTTCATGCGTTAGACCTACTAGCTTATGGTTATCTTCCTTTACTTGTAAATAATGGATGATGATAATAATAATATTAATAATAACATGTTAGTCAAGTGCATTTAATGAAAAAAGGGGGAATATCACTGGCAAGATGGAGACATCGCTTCAGAGCTCCCTCAGGGGTGAAAGGTCACAGAGTCACAATCGAGCGTCATTGGAAAAGTTAAGGGGATATTTAACACCACGAGCAGATTGTGCACCTGGACAAGATGCTTATTGGCGTAAAGATGTTTCATGTTAGGGTCCAAAAAGCTGAGTGCACTACCAAGAACTGTTTATATTTCATTAAGAAGACTTTGATCTTTAAAACCGAGGCAGATCCATAGTTTAGCTTGTCGATCAGCCAAGATATTCGCACTGGAGCTACGAGGCTGATGTTGCATGCCTTGTGCAAAATGTGTGTTTAAACCATCACACACTCGCGTCGACATAAACGCCTTTGTGGAGTTGTTCAGTGGCTCAAACAGATTTGCTGATGTGGTTTCTGACACTGTATCTATAAAAATGGACAAAAGGAAAAGTGTTGCAGAGCTAAAAACAGTCGTAGCTTCATCTTGAAGCCGAATCATTTCCTTAGCACATGGTTTGGCATCACTAAGACTCCGGTAGGAGGTGTGGCTTTCAGATTTTTTTCAGTTTGAAGGCGGAATTTTACATTCAAAGTGATTCGGATGTTAATATAGTTCCAGGTTAATTTGTATATTTAACTCTTTTAATACCAGACTTTATTCTGCTATTTTAAGAAACTTGAATGTCTTTTAAAGGTGAGTGTGTGATGATTTAGGTATGCAATGTGCACCATGCCAAACTGGTAGCTATAAGCTTTCTTTAATTTGTTGCCTACATTAGCCAAGTTGTTCAAAGCTAAAGAAGCAAATTTTAGCTGATTGACTACATTTAGGGTAAAAGATGCGATATTGACACCTCTCAGTGTGTTGTGTGAACGGCCCTACTGCTCTTAGCCAATCAGAACACACTGTACTAAACTGGTATTGGTAAAGAGTATGCGTGTGAGTGAACTCGTACACATTCCCTTTAGGTTAAACGCAACAAAAATCATGATATACGCAAGAGGAGCGTGTTCTCATCCCTTGTCTTGTTCCCTGAACATAAAGTCTACTCCCTAATAAACACTGTCCTTCAAAGTGTCCCTAAATCCCTGATAGAAGAGCGATCAGTCCAATCCCACTGTAATGTAGAGTCACACCTCTCATGTGCTGTAGGGTTCAGTATTATAAATAGGACACAAAAAAAAAAAAAAGAGGCAGAGATGCATCCTGGGATGAGAGTTGTGGTCATGAATGATCTCTGGTCAGTTATAATACGACATAGTAACAGCAGCGGGACGGGAGTAGGCCTTAACACTTGGCGAACTGAAATAAAGTACTAATTAGTGTTAAAGCTATGTATTATGAAAGCGCACTCTTTCCTGCTGCTCTGCAAGCTCATCTTTTCATTTACTCCTCCTTCTCTTAATGTTTCTTTCCATCACCTCATCACTTGTCACATGCTTGTCAGCTTCAATTCACCTTCATGAGCCATCTTTAATATTGTCTCATTTTATAACATACCAGGAGCCGAGACCAACTGCAAACCCTTCGTGCTGTCGTTGTCATTCAGTAACACTTTCCTTAATCCCTTGATCACTTCACCCTACATGCGATATCCCTGATCGACATTCTGTTACCTTTCTCAACCTGCAGAGCCTTGAGGCTAAATGGACAGAGTAATTATGGCTGAGGTTAAAGAACAAGAACTTGAAACGTGAATAAGGGCGAATGCTGAAAGGAATTGTGGGAAAAAATATTTAGGTTAAGAGTCTGCAATCCTATTTGATCAATACTCAAAGGCCTTCAATGTTTTCCGCATGTCCTGATTTTGCCGAGTGACAGGCGCCCCTGAGTCAACGAGGGCGGAGCTTAGCATAAAATACGACTTTTAGTTGCACAATCTAATAGTTTACCAACATTAGCTAAGCTAGGCAGCAACCTAAATGCAAAACGGTCCTAGCATTAGGCAGTTATCCCTTTAGCTTAGCAGCCATTATGTCTTCAGCAGTAGCTATGTAATTTTACATAGTAATTTTACATAGCTAGCCATGTTTGCAAGTGAGCTAGCTAATGTTGGGTAAACTATTTAGTGCATGCTAGCTACCATTACGATAATTATTATATTGTGGGATTAAAAACCAGGAGTCAAGTTTGATAGCAAGATAGCTAACATCGTATAAACTACTATATTGTGTAATAAAACCAGTATTTTGGGCTAAGCAGTAGTCGAGTTATATGAAATGAAAAAAAGCTAGTGGTGAGGCTGTATGATTAAGCTCCACCCTTGTTGACCAGGGGGAAATCAGGATGTGAATCCGGATGTACACTACGGCAAAAATGTATTTACACAATTGTGCTTTTTAAAATAAGCCATAACAGAAGAGAGACGTCGCTTCTTTATGCCTTTAAGTCCATTGTTAGTTATATAAAGGCAAGCAAAGGTCAAAAAAGTTAATGGTTATCCTGTCCCTGCTGGCCACGCCCCGAAAATACAGTTTCATCCAATCACCGATCCCATTTTCTCCCAAAACCCTAAACACATCTTCAGCGGTCATGTGGAAGAGGAGGAGACTGAGCAAGGGGGGCGTGTCTACGAGTAGGGCGTGGTTTCAAGTTACCCCAAGGCGGTGTAGGTAGGGCGAGGGAGGTGGGGTGAGTGGGTGGAGCAGGATGGGACGGGCTGCGTCGACCAACCATAACAGGCAGGCTTTGGTTCCGCCTCAAACCGACCAACAAGCTTCCTCCTCCCGTTGGTAATAAAGTGGACGATTGATGAGTGGGGTCTGATTCCGATCGGATGACGTTTTTGTCCAATCCGAGCTTCCGCAGGCGCTCGACGAGGTCAGGTTTCACACCGTAAACGTCCTGCAGGAAGAGCTCGGCCGGACGCGACGCCAGAAAGTTGTCAGAAGGGGCGGGGCTTGACTCGAAGGGCACGGGGGAGGGGCAGGGGGAGTTGGGAGGCGTACTAGGGGGCAGCTGCTGAGGCTGGGGGATTTTGGAGGGAGCAGGAAGTCTCTGGGCCGAGATGCCCTTCTCCAACAGGAGTTTAGCCAGACCAGCAGGGGGCGCAGTGAGGCGGCGAGGGGGAAACAAGTCACCCAGACTCAACCTGCACGGCGTGACTGGGGTGGGTGGAACAGAGCGTAGAGAACTCGGGGTGGACGCAGAGCTGGGGGGGAGGGGAGTTGTGGGTAAAGAAAGAATGAAAGAAAAAAAAGAGAAGGGAAGATGAAAAAAAAAGAAAAAAAAAGAAACAAATAAAGCAAAAAGAGAAAGACAGAAAAAAAGAAAAAAATGAAAAATGGACAGAAACAGTGATGGAAAAAAGTGAAAGAAAAAGAAAGAAAGAAAGAAAGAAAAGGCAAAAAGGTTATGAAAGAAAAAGAAAGAAAAAGAAACAAGAAAAAAGAAAACAGTGATAAAGAAAAATAAGGTAAATAAAAAGATTTTAAAAAGGACAAACAGTAATGGAAGTGAAAGAAAAACAGAAAGAAAGTAAACGGTAATCAAAAAAATAAAAAGGAGAAATAAAAAGGAGAAAAGAGGAAAGAAAAGTTCATGAAAAAAGTGAAAGAGAAAAGGAAAGGTGAAAAGGGAACGGTGGAAAAAAATTATTCAACCAGAGGGTGAGACAGAGCATGAAAGGAGAAGAAGAAAGAAGGGAGGAAAGTGAGAGGAGAAAGAGGGTGGGACAGAAGACAAGAAATAGAGTTAATAAAGGATTAAACACACACTAATCCCACAACACTAACAAACACAACATTCTCGTCAATTAAATACTGAAGGAACTGAAACAGCAGCCAATCAGAGACCAGTACCTGGGTGTCACTTGTGTGACATCACTGGGGTGCAGGATCCGGCAGGTGGTGAAGGTGTAGGTGGAGACGGTGGTGCTCTGACACTTCCCAGGATTCACTGCTTTAGTAAAACAGAAACAGCAAAAACACATTAGTGGTGCTTTAATAGCGGTTACAGGAGTATTATTCTGATTAAACTAGAACAGAATTTCTGTTTTACTATTTCTGAAGAAAATGAAATTATTTTAGTTTTATAAGATTCTATCTGCTAGCCAATCATCATCCAGGATGAATACACAACATAGGCAGCCGTGGCCAATCAATATCTACATTCTATTCATGCGCTGACAGAAAAGAGCAGACTCGAAACCTCAGTATGGCGAGCCGGAGGAGAAAGAAACTTTTAGCTGTAGATGTTTTTGCTCGATGAGAGTAATAAAAAGTAAGTGTACAAAATAGGATTGGTCTACCGTACTCGCTGGTGTTACGATGTGCAAACATTCTGGCACATTAGAAAGTCTTCAGCACAACGGAAATATTGTAGCTAACGTCAGATAACATTAGCATTAAATATTACCGACATTACTTGGCTACATGCAACATGCTTAATATATTGAACCTTCCAGTGTAACCGGGACTGAAGGTCAGCTAGCAGACTTTATAAGAGTTTGGAAGACGTGTGTGTGTGTGTGTGGTTGCGCAGAAACATGTATTGTATATTCTAATGTATTTTAATAGGATATTGTTAATATTGCTAAATGTTTTAAAATGAAGATTTATGGTAAAATAGTTGTTTAGGAACAACTTCAGATTTTCAGAAGTGAAATATCTTGCATGTTAGATCTTAGACTACATTAAAAAATACAATTTATTGAAAATCATATATAAATCATAATGTGGTCTTAATAGGCTTAAAATGTCTTTCTCTGCTGACTTATACCATTTATTAGTAATGTATTAACATTGAGGGATTGATTAATGAGAGACAGTCAGATAGAACCTTATAAAACCAAGCAGTACTGGAGAACTTACAGAATAATAAAGGTTCTGTGTGTTTGGCCAGGTGTTAAACCCCCTCCCCTCCCCGAGTACTTTAGAGTTTTGCTAGCTGGAATGTCAAAACTTTGAAGCCCCATATATCAAAATGACTCTTCACCCAGATAAAACCATATAATACTAAGGTCATGATTTGTACATAAACAGTTTAATAAAATAGAGTAAGTCTGTATTAAAAACTTCAATAAATAAATTAGATTGGAACTATGTTATCATCCAAATCACTTCAAACCTACAATTGCACCTTCAAACTTTGGAAATCTGAAAGCTACACATCCTACCCGAGTCTGAGGTTTGCGCAGAGTGACACTAAACTACATGCTGAGGAAGAAAGTGATTCTGCAAACTTGACAGTTGCTCCAGTCGTCCATTGAAATGTGTGAAATTATGACGACTCAATTGTAGATGCAATAATAACTGCTCACCTATAGAGGGCGCTGTTGTATTAACACTCAGGCTTGGTTGGGACACAGGAAGTGTTGTTGACCCTGCTGTTGATATAACTAAGGGGTCAAAGGTCACCGGTGCAGCCAACGAGACAGGAGGACCTTTTATAGATGGCAAAATTGGCGGCGCTTTAAGTGGCGTAAAAACACTCCTCTCTTTTCTTCCGTCTGGAGTGGAGGACGAGTGCACGCGGAAGGTGATCCCTTCGTCTTTGTCCTTCTCTCCTGTCTTCCTCCCCTCTTGTCTCTTTGTCCTGTCCTCCCACGGCGCTCTGTCGTTCTCCTCGTCCTCCTCCAGGTCGTCTAGGTGATACACAGAGTCCTGGGGGAGGGGCCTAAAGCCCTTAGTGACCACACCTGGGTGTGGGTCCAGGATGGAGGCCAGGTGAGGCTTTGCCAGCTGCTGCCAGTGGTGCAGGGTCACAGAGCCTTCGGGAGGAAAAGGCCAAAAGTCAAAGGGTGTGTGGTTTGAGACATGTACACAGTGGTCTAATGATGGTGAGGCGTTTGTGATGGTATTTATGTGCCCTATATAGTGAATAGGGGGTGTGGTTTGGGACAAGTCCACAGAGCACTGATAATGAGGATTGGAAACGGTGTAGTGCACTGTGCAGTGCTTCAGTGTAGGGTGTAGGGCACAATTTAGGACACAACATATAAATACTCTCACCTTCCATGGGTTTGACGATCTGAAGTTTCTCCGGCAAGAACGTCTTAAAGCAGCTGGAGGACACTGAGAGCTCCGATAGGTTGGTGAAGGACGAGCGGACGCTTCCCATTGGCGAACTGTAGCCACTCCCACCCCCCTCTGACTCCGCCCCTTCAGAGAGCTCCTGCAGCTTCCGGTTCCTCTCGGTCTGGAAGTATTGACGCTCACACAGGACGTTCTGCCTCCTCAGAGTGAGGCGACGAAGCGCAGAGACGAGGTCACTTCCTCCGGGGAAGCCTGGACGGCCCACACACACACTGCTGGTGGTAACACACACACTGACCGGTCAATTCAGAAAGGTCACACACGCACACCAAAGCACAATACACAGTGAGAAGTATACACACACTCACTTGTCCATGTCATGCTGTGTTTCTTCCTCCGGTGTGGGATGTGTGTTTGAGTGAAAGGGCTGTGATGTCATCACCACGCTGCAGTGTCCTGATCCGGGTATAGGGGGCGCCTCTGCCGCTGCTCGCATTATCGCCTCGTTCGCTGAGCGCACCGTCCGAAACACGCGCTTCTGGCTCGACCTGCAACACAGGGTCAAAGGTCATGGGTCAACCCTGGGTGCATATTTAACCTGGATCATATACAACCAAAGCCTAGTCTACACCAGATGCGGTAAACGCAACGCTTTATCACCGTAGCAGCACCGCTTGCCATGGCTCCTGTGTTAATCAACGTAGCATAGAGTGACTAAAGTTGGCCACTGAGGCGCTTGGCATCTTTTTCTCTCTGGTCCAGCCAAAACTAGGCTCCAAAATTAAAGACCTTTTCAAAATAATCTATGCAAAAAATCATAAATGTAAGCAAATGTTTATAATACATGTTCTTCTATGTAAAGCAAATGGTAACGCAGAGCGTGTTTTCAAAATCAACAGACTTTTGTTTTGGAGTCGCGATAGATTCAGGCATGAAAGAAGTTGAAACTTACATGAAATTTAAACGTTAATAGTATTACATAGAAGGGCAATAGAACCCATAGAGATCATTCTTAACTTAACTGACCATCACATGTCTGTCAGTGAAAATGTGATTTTCATTTACAGCTGATCATGGAGATAAATATGCGTTTATCAGAATCGTACTGTGCCTTGACTTTGAGGTATGGTGCGGATTTTTTATTTTTTTTCCCACATCGGGGTACCAAAACGCATGAATTAAAATTTTTGGTTATAAAACGTTTTGGTTGTCAATGTACACAAATGTACAATAAAAAAACAAAGGATATTAGCGTATAAGGTCGTTTGCATTGTTATAAAATTGTAAATCATGAATCTTCTTTTGGAATGGCTGACTTTTTCACTTTGTCAAAATGGCTGTGGGTTGCCGCTTGCTTTTAGAATAAAATGGGCTTAAGTGCGTGTGTATGTGCGTTTTGTATTACCTCTGCTCCTCAAATGTGATCTCCTCCTCTACGCTCAACTCTCTTCTCATAGTGCCCTCAATCTCAGCCGCTAGACATTCCTGAGAGAGACAGAGAGAGAAGCATGACAGAGCTGAACTACGGCAACACTCACAGGACAGACAGTAAGCTAGATTACACCAGTAGGAGGCGCTGGACCTCTGTTTTAGAGGCAGTACACTAGAGGCATTATGGAAAACAAAAACAGCTTAATTTAGGGGAGTGTGCACACTTTAGATAGTGTACAAAGAAATATGGTAGTCTGTTGATGGGGAAGGTGGGGGTTTAAGAGAAAGAAAAAGAGTGAGAGAAAAGCATTTCTTCCTGCCACTTGTAGTGAAAGGTAAAGTTTGGTATGTTTAGCAGACGATAAGTAGCTATTTTGTTGGATGAGACAGACAGAGACGGGTGTGTGTCTCACCATGGGGTAGAGGCCGTGTGAGATGTGCCTGCGCAGGCCAGCAGACGGAGTGTTCTTACTGCGCAGCTCCTTAATCTCTTCCTGAGACTCGTGCAGCATCCCCACACACTCCGCATTCCTGTCAGCCAACTCGTTTAGCTAAAACACATACACACACACACAAATAAGGCATGCAGCTCTACACTCCTCCCTAATATATATATTTTTTTCTCTAAATAATATTTATGATAAAGAAGAATATTTCTCAAAAACCAGGTTCTCTAAACCCATGCTTTCTAATGAGGTTAATGTTGGTCACACAACCTGCAGTACAAGTTACAGATCATTAGTGGGATTTTTTTAACGGCTACATGTACTTTCTCAGAATTTCTGCCTTTTTGATGTAAAGGGGGCGGGGCTAATATCGAGTTAAGCTTGCATCAACTTCACCCTGACCAATCACAGGGCTGATAACGCACATCCTTCCCACAGAGCTTTTGTCAAAACTATACATTCACGCTCGGATGGTCTCTTCCAAGTCGAAGAAACCTAGTGAACAAAATCCAGCCAATCTGTGAGCTCATGCATACGGAAGAGGGCAGTTGGCGCTTTCCTCTGAGCACGGGACTGCCCTGTGACGTTGCATGAGCAGAGTAAAGATGCGGTAGATGGCTTCACGTGTCTTGGAGGAAACACGTACTAGTCCTCACCCTCCCTGGGTGGTGGCTGTTGTACGATTGGAAAGAGAATTAGCTAGTGTGGTTGGGAATTGGCGATGACTAAATTGGGAGAAAAAGTTTTTTTAAAACAAACAATTTTAATCCCTATTCTCGCCGCTGGCATCGTTGTGTTTAGATGGGTTTGCGTGGCGCAGCAGGTTGAGCATCTCGGACAGAGGGCTGTCAATCAAGCCTCCTCATTAGAATATTAGACCATGCCTATCCGGATAGTTATCCGATCAGTCTGATCAGCGAGTTCAGCTGACCTTCAGAGGGTTGATGTAGGGCTTAAGGGGTTAAAAAACAGCCAATCTGCTACATCTCAGCATGAAAGCGAAAGTTTACTGGGGCATTTAGAAGTTCAGGGATCATAAACCACACACCACAAAGCCTCCTTGTAACAGAGTTTATTTAACAAGGTTATGGTTTTATACCTGCTGAAGGGATAAGTCCTAAATCACCTGACCCAAACCCCACCTGGTTCTTACAACACCACTGAAGCACTGTTCAGTCCTAGTCCTGCTGCTCTACACACTTTCTGCACATATTTCCTACCTGCCACAACCCATAAGGATAAGATTTTAATGTGTGGAGTGTGTGCATGTTCAGGATTTAAGCCCTTTGTGAGGACCAAATGTCCCCCATAATAATAGTAATACATTACAATTTGCAGGTTTGAGGGCAATTAAGGACAAAAAGTGCTCTTTTATTTGAAAAATAGGGTCTAGGTCTAGGCATAGCCTAATGTAGCATTATTTACTCACAGTAATACACAACTCAATGGAAATACCTCACAAAGATAGTAAAACCAACGTGTGTGTGTATACCTCAACAGTTAGCTGTCGTTGGGCTTCCTTTGAGGCTTGTAAGTGAATCCTCAGCTCTTCTTTCTCCAGTGCTAACTGAAAACACACACACACACACACACACACCTGAACTTTCTTCTTTTTCCTGTCTCCATCTCAGTCTCCCTTTCCTCTCTCTGTCTTTCTCTTCCCTTCTCGGCTTCTCCCGCTCCCCTTCACTTTCTATATGTCTCCCACTTGTCTTCCTCTCTTTTTTCCTCCTTTTCTCTCTCCCTCTCTCTCTTTGTCGCCCCCCACCACCACCTCCATATTTCTCACCTGTTTAAGGCGCTTTTGGAGCTCCACTATCTGTGACAGGAGCTGGGAGATTTCCTCCTGCTGTTTCATTAGCTCCTCATTCTTCTGAGAGAGTTCTTCACTCAGACTCACAATCTGACTGTTTGACTCACCTACAACAAACACACACACACACACTTTTGTCACCAACGTGTGACACACACTTTTTTCACATGACATTCTCAAACAGTAGAAGAAAAGACTCCATCTCTCCATATTCACTATAATATGATCTGATATCTATCAAGAGTTACCAAAACAAAAGCACCACCACTGGACAGACTGTGGTGAACTTACGGATCTCTTTAACACAGTCGATGACCAGCTGCTGCTCTTTTTCCTCATATGTGATGGTCTCCTTCTTCAGATGACTCGCCTGCAGAGGAAACAGAACTACAATTGGAATCATGTTGTGGTCAGACTAAATAACTGCATGTTTGGTGAAAAATGGGGACTGCATACAAGGAAAAGCCCCCAAACCCACTGTCAAATATGGTGGTAGATCATTGATGCTTTGGAGCGGTTTTGCAGCGATTGGTCCAGGGGCTCTTGTGGCGATTGTTGGCATCATGAATTTTGTTAAGTACCAGAATATTTTAACCCAAAACCTTGTTGCCTCTGCCGGGAGATTAATTCTTGGCCGTAGACGGATTTTTCAAGAAGTTAATGTCCCCAAACATACATACATATCAACACAAATAGTTACTGGGCACAGAATCAATGTTTTGCAACAACCATATCAGTCTCCGGATTTGAACCTGTGGTCTAAATTGAAGATGGAAGTCCACATGCACAAGCCTAAGAATATAAAGGAGATTGAAGTGTTCTGCATGGAGGAGGGTCCAAGATCCAAGAAGTGTCTCCAACCTCATTAGACATCACAGGAAAAGGCCCAGGGAAGACTTCACCAAATATTACTTCTGTCAAACTATTGTGTCAAATAAAACTATACAGCGTCCCCATATGCTTAAGATGAAAATATCAGTAATTGCATGGGTTATTCATATTTTTGGCTAATTTTTTTAATGAAGGGTGCCAATAATTCTAGAGTTGTCTTTGTCTGTTAATCTATTTATCTGTATATGTTATTTTAACTGTCTGTCTCTTTTTCTGTCCATCTATCCATCACCCTCCTGTCATCTTAAGTTCACTGTAATAGCCATACTAACCATTTAGTTATGTGTGTGTGTGAGATTTGCTATTATGTCCCTCACCTCTGACTGAAGTTTGTGGTTCTCCTCCTCGATGTCCTGAAGTTTGCTCTGCAGCGCCTCCAGCTGGCTGAGTGCGAGTGCGAGCATGTTATTCGGTGGAGGGTGGGGGAGCGGCGTGGACGAGCTGGAGTCCGTCTCACTCTCTTCACTCACACTCGACACCATCCGCAACAGCTCGTCCTTCTTCGCCAGCTCGTGCTGCAGCTGATGGACCTGACCAACGCCGAGGGAGGGTGTTCATTTTCACACTGTGTTTTCACTCACACACTTTAGTCTTTTGACAAAAAATGTGAAGTTTTAATCAATCTTTAGTCATATTGAGTAAAATGGTGTACAGTTTTAGTGGACAAAAATGTGCACATTTGTCAAACTACATTTCAAACAGAACATTGATTACTGCAGCACAGTACAATAAGATGTCCTTTGGTGTTTAGATTTTCATACGGCCCATTTTCACCTTCACAAACTATTCAACGGAAAAGAACATGGAAAACAAACAACATGTGAAACACGGCCTCCGTAAAGTCAACCTGTACGATCACATAACCAATAGAAGTGTTTCTATCCGTTTGTGCTGTACAACAGAGGGAAAGGCCTAAGTGTTTTTGCAGACTTAAAAATGTCTGTAATTTTCGTTTCTGTAGTTCGTTTTATTTCACAGAATCATCATGCTTGCTGTGTTTAATCTGCACGCTTTGTAGTAATATTCTCATTACTATGATCCATTCAGGATCTTATTTCTGTGTCTGGGTAGATACAGCCAAGCGAGCTCACTTATTGGTCAGGACTTCAGGAGCTGGACAGAAGGCTTTGTGCATTCAATTAACCACAGTAGGGCTGGCCCGAATAATTTGAAGACTCGAGTATTCGTTAGTTCCGTTGGTATTCGTTTCTCTTTTTAGTATTTGGGAGCTTCGTCTTTTTTAAGCCACAAAAATTGCAGCCTACACTAGAGGTGTGCACTGGACTTAAATTTTTTTTTTTTTTTTAAATCCCAATATTATAAGTCATTTCAAGCTCCTGGAAGGCTGAGACACGCCATCGACTGTGAGCACGAGTGCAAATGAACCATTTACGCAATCACGTGTTTTACATACAGCCAATCGCCACGTCTGTATTAAGAGTGTGAGCTGTGAGAGTCAGAAAGCAGGTCAATAAATATAGCTAGCCAGGTTATTGTGTGTCTATCACAACAGAAATTAAATTTTTACAAGTGCTGCAATGGCAAAAGCCAGTGTCCTTTTGTTATTGTAAGGCGGTTGCGCTTTAAAGTTGTGTAATGTATGAAGTCCACACTGTGATCTTGGCAGCATAGAATGTACTGAAGGCCTGGACCTGATATGCACTGCCGTAAAACTCAGATTTTTAAGACTTAAACTTTTAACTTTTTTTTGCTGTGATGTCACCGCATCAAAGTCCAGTGTACCTTACGGTTCTGTTGACAAGATTAACACCGCAGTTGTGTGTGTGTGTGTGTGTGTGTGTGTACCTGATCCAGTGTCTGTGCGAGCTGCTCCTCCAGTGATTCGTTGCGCTCCTGAAGAACGTGGTTCCTCTGCAGCAGAGACTGACCAATCCGAGCAGCCAGCTCCAGATCCCGATCCCGCTGTCCAATCAGAACAGAGCACAAGAATCACACGACCAATCAGGAATCAGAATGGTCACAGCTGTTCAAACAGCTCGAGAAAATTACGCACCTCGGCCAGCAGGTGTGTGACCACGTCAATGTCATTGTAGGTTTTGGTCATCTGCTCCACGCGGTCCGAGCTGAGAACTACAAAGAGAGAGAGAGAGGGTCAGGGTCAGGGTCTCTCACACACACACACACGCACGCACACAAAAGTAGGCATGTGCCAATAAACGGTTCAGAATATCGTCACTTCCCTGCATTTCATTCGTGGGTAGGCTCCCTAAGTAGGCAGCATGTTCGGGCAGCATTTGTGTTCCATCACAAGTACAGCTGTCTTCTTAGGGTCCCTATATTAGCCCAATTTTAAAGGAGCTTTGCATGTGTCCTAACATGTAGCCCATAACACTGACCAATTAAGACTTGATGGGCGAGCTGCTGTTGAGCTGAGCTGAAAGCCAGATATTCTAACGTTTAAAACCGCAAGCTAATATGTCAGTTTTCTGTTTGTTAACTAGCCTAATTAGGTAGCTAGCTAACATAATTAAAAATGTCTCTGAAATCGAAATTTTGGATTCATTTGAAGACATCACATGTATCCCATAATTCTATTCACTGGACAAGAGTTTTTTTGAGTTAACTGCCTCTCATAGTGAACATTTTCTTTACTGTACGGATTTACAGTCAGTAGAACACCAGAAGTCGTTGCTATGATAACATTTAGCTAACTAACGTAACAGGAACTGACAAAGTGTGTGGAACACGCTAGCTAGTTAGCTGCCTAGTTATCAGCGTTATTCAGCTTGCTCATTGCTACAAGAGCGAACTCTGTTTGAAAGCCGAGCTGTGTTTGTTTTTGAGCTGAGAAGCTAGAGAGGGAGTAAATGTATGTCACGTACGCAACGCGCGAGCAGTGATAAAGCACCTTGAAGCCGAATTTTCAATGGGTCATGGCAGAGGGTGGAAATGCTACCCGATGAGAAAGGCTACAAGTAAACATTCCATTTTTGGCTAATCAATAAGAACGGCTAAAATGCTAACTGATGAGAATAACCACGGGTGAAGACGTAGGTTTAAAAATATATAAATTAATTAATTAAAAAGGATTGGCTAAAATGCTAACTGAAAAAAGAAATGCTACGGGTAAACATGGAGTGATTATTTTCAAATCCTGATAATATCGTAAACCATAATTAATTGGCATGATATGAAAATGTATTATTGGCACATGCCTTCACACTAGCACACAGTGTGTATACAAAGAGTCATGCACATATGTATAATATCTAGAGTATACACACATGCACAACTACCCACAATTCCCTGCATGCAGGAAATATAATCTGTCCTCTAAATGTTACCCACTACAAACGCGGAGTCATGCTAGGAAGATCTACAGTTAGCACACACTACAGTAACGATCAGCTACTAAAACTGCCACTGCAAAACTACACACAGCTACGGTTTACACCAAAACTACACACAGCTACGGTTTACACCAAAACTACACACCGATACGGTTTACACCGGAGCAAAGACACATGCAGAACTACAATCAAGAGGAGGAGCGAGAGAACGAGGGAAGAAGAGGAAGTGAAAGAAAGAACACAAAGGAAGTAAATAAGAGGAGCCGAGTTGTAGAGTAGGATACCTTTGGAGAGTGTGTGAGAGCGGGAGAGAGAGGAGGAGGGCTCCATGGCGAGAAAAGCTGGAGAGAGACAGAGACAGAGAGAGGGAGAGAGAGAGAGAAAGAGAAAATTGTGTTAAATGCTAAAATGTTAAATCAGCTGAGACACCTCTTCACCAGGATAGACAGAAAGAAGGCAAGAGAGAAAGGATGAAAAGAAAGCGCAAGATGAGAAGAGGAAGGAGAGAGAGAAATGGAGACAGAACAAAGTAGACAGAAACAGAAACAGAGAAGTGAAATGATGGAGGGATGAGTGGAGAGCTGGAAGGAGTCTCAGCACCTGACCACAGGCCACACTCCTCATCCAGAGAGCGAGCACACCTGGGCAAAGAGAAGATTCATCATCATCATCATTATCATCTGCAAGCTTTTTAAACCACATTATTAAACTCCAGCCCTGAAGATCCTACCCAAATTATACTGCGCTGCCAATGACAGTATCGTGTTACTAATACTGCGTTCATGACTACTGGGAAATCTGTATTTTCTGACTCAGATCTATATTTTCCTACTCAGACTGTGAGGTCAGAAAAAAAGTACAGCCAGAAAAAAACTTGAGCTTGTTATGCTGCTATGTGAATATAAAAAGTTTTTATTTTACATTACTATGTTTATTAATCTACATTACACCATTGCAGTTTTGCTAATTGCTCATCAGAAAATCAACGTAGACGATACCCAAAAATCTAATAGGCCTACTGAGAGTTATATTCTGTTGTTCCCCTTCCTGTTATGTTAATACACATAAGCATGCACAAATACAAATGTACGCATCTGCTTAAAAAGCGTAAAATGTGCCATTATTTCTACGACCATTGAAGTGTTTTCACGGTACTGCAATTCGGACGAGTCTGACCACTTGAGACACTCAGACTTTCCGAGTGGGAATTGAGGGTTTGAGGGCTGATCAAGTTGATTTTTTCCGACACAGAATTTGGAAACTTCCCAGTTTCCACTTAGTCATGAATGCAGCATGACTGTCTGGACTACAATTCCCAGAACCTACCCAGAATCCTAGTAGGTCTGACTCAACAAGATCAAAACGTGAGGAATTTCTTAAAAGCCTGCACAATAAATTTGTTCCACATCTACATAAAAACATTTTTATCTACCTCATTTTTGTAACACTCAATTTATTACTGTCTATAGGCTGTATAACGCTATAATTCTCTTTTCCTTAAGCCCTGGATCCTAAAACTAACTAAACCCCGAGCTCAGTGTGTGTGTGTGTGTATGTGTCATGTTCACTCTGTTTAAGATTCCACATGACGGCCCACTTTTAGTAGTATTCCGGACTTTGGAGGTTTACATTTTCGGAGTCGTGACGCTAGGTTGCCATTTAGCATTGAAAGTTTCGTTTGTAGTCGATGCTAAGTGTAATTACAGTATAATTTTAGTCGTACTGAGTATTTTCTTTACCAACACATCTGAGGGAAATGTTAATATTTAGACGACAAGGGGCGGGACGCTGATGTCTCAGGGTGCCCTCATGCCTATGTTACCTTCTGGCTCTCCCTTTTAGTTATGCTGTCATAG
>JAOUQW010000015.1:1772827-1786770 GCA_028565825.1 Olivaichthys viedmensis
CAACATTCACCATCACACACCAACATTCACCATCACACACCAACATTCTCCATCACACACCAACATTCTCCATCACACGCTATCACACGCCAACATTCTCCATCACACGCCAACATTCACCATCACACGCCAACATCTCCATTAAAAGCCCACATTGTCCATTACACACCAACATTCAACATTACACGCCAAAATTCTCCATCACACACCAACATTCACCAACATTCTCCATCACACACCAACACCAACATTCACCATAACACACCAACATTCTTACTCACACCAACATTCAACAACATTCTCTATCACACACCAACATTCACCATCACACACCAACATTCACCATCACACACCAACATTCTCCATCACACACCAACATTCAACAACATTCTCCATCACACACCAACATTTTCCATCACACACCAACATTCACCATCAGTCATTATCACACGCCAACATTCACCATCACACGCCATCATCTCCATCACATTCTCCATTACACACCAACATTCACCATTACACGCCAACATTCTCCATCACGCCAACATTTTCCATCACACTCCGTCACACACAAACATCCTCCATCACACACCAACACCAGCATTTACCATCACACTCCAACACCAACATTCCCCATCACACACCAACATTCCCCATCACACACCAACATTCCCCATCACACACCATCATTCCCCATCACACACCATCATTCTCCATCACACACACCAACATTCACCAACATTCTCCATCACACACCTTCAGTCGAGATCACACGCCAACATTTACCATCACACGCCAACATCCACTATCACACGCCCACATTCTCCATTACACACCAACATTCACCATTACACGCCAAAATTCTCCATGACACACCAACATTCACCAACATTCTCCATCACACACCAACATTAACATTCACCATCACACACCAACATTCACCATCACACACCAACATTCAACATCACACTAACTTTCTCCATCACACGCCAACAATCTCTCACACACAAACATTCTCCATCACACACACCAACATTCACCATCACACACAAACATTCTCCATCACACACCAACACCAACATTTTCCATCACACCCACATTTACCATCAAACACCAACATACTCCATCACACGCCAACATTCACCATCACACCAACATTCACCATCACACACCAACATTCACCATCAGTCACATCACACGCCAACATTCAGAATCACACACCAACATCTCCATCACACGCCAACATTCTCCATCACATTCTCCATTACACACCAACATTCACCATCACACATTCTCCATCACACACCAACATTCAACATCACACACCAACATTCAACATCACACACCATTACACATCAACATTCTCCATCACAGACCAACATTCATCACCTCATTCACCATTACACACCAACAATTTCCATCACACGCCGACATTCTCAATCACACGCAAATATTCTCCATCACACACCAACATTCTCCATCACACGCCAATATTATCTATCACACGACAACATTCTACATCACACAACAACATTCACCATCGAATTCTCCATCACACACCAACATTCACCATCACACACCTACATTTTCCATCACACACCAACAGTCCCAATCACACGCCAACAGTCCCCATAACACGCTAACATTCTCCATCACATACCAACATTCAAAATCACACGCCATCACACGCCAACATTCTCCATCACACACCAACATTCTCCATCACACGCCATCACACGCCAACATTCTACATCACACACCAACATTCTCCATCACACAATAACATTCACCATCACATTCTCCATCACACACCATTATTCACCATCACACACCTACATTCTCCATCACACGCCAACAGTCCCCATCACACGCCAACAGTCCCCATCACACGCCAACAGTCCCCATCACACGCCAACATCTCCATTAAAAGCCCACATTGTCTATTACACACCAACATTCAACATTACACGCCAAAATTCTCCATCACACACCAACATTCACCAACATTCTCCATCACACACCAACACCAACATTCACCATAACACACCAACATTCTTACTCACACCAACATTCAACAACATTCTCTATCACACACCAACATTCACCATCACACACCAACATTCACCATCACACACCAACATTCTCCATCACACACCAACATTCAACAACATTCTCCATCACACACCAACATTTTCCATCACACACCAACATTCACCATCAGTCATTATCACACGCCAACATCTCCATCACACGCCAACATTCTCCATCACATTCTCCATTACACACCAACATTCACCATTACACGCCAACATTCTCCATCACGCCAACATTCTCCATCACACTCCGTCACACACCAACGTCCTCCATTACACGCCAAAATTTTCCATCACACACCAACATTCACCAACATTCCCATCACACACCAACACCAACATTCACCATCACACACCAACATTCTCCATCACACACCAACATTCACCTTCACGCGCCAACATTCACCATCACACACCAACATTCACCTTCACGCGCCAACATTCACCATCACACACCAACATTCACCATCACACACCAACATTCTCCATCACACACCAACATTCTCCATCACATTCTCCATCACACACCAGCATTTTCCATCACACACACACCAACATTCTCCATCACACACCAACATTCTCCATCCATCACACACCAACATTCTCCATCCATCATTCTCCATCCATCACACACCAACATTATCCATCCATCACACACCAACATTCTCCATCACACACCAACATTCTCCATCCATCACACACCAACATTCTCCATCACACACCAACATTCTCCATCACACATCAACATTCTCCATCCATCACACACCAGTATTCTCCATCACACACCAACACACACCAACATTCACCATCACACACACTTCAACATTCTCCATCACACACCAACATTCTCCATCACACAACAACATTTTCCGCCAATGTTGGTGTGTGATGGTGTAATGGAGAATGTTGGTGTGTGTGTGATGGTGAATGTTGGTGTGTGATGGAGAATGTTGGTGTGTGTGATGGAGAATGTTGGTGTGTGTGTGTGATGGTGAATGTTGGTGTGTGTGTGTGATGGTGTTTGCTCTGTTACTCTAAACTAGACTTCAGCTTCTGTTGACGTTTGACTGTTTATGATCCTACATTGCTGGGGTTTTTTTTTTTTTTTTTTTGCATTTTGGCTGTTATCTCATATTGGTGTATGTGTGTGTGTGTGTGTGTATGCAGCTGTTTGACCGCATGCTGAGGTGTGACCGTGTGTATGAGAAGAGTAAGCAGCGGCTGAGACTGAGAGAAGTGGGTTACTCCGGCCTCACACTCCTCTTCTCTGACCTCCACGTCACCTCCACCGTCGTCAAGTGCCTTCTAAACCAAATCCTCCACACAGGTCTGTGTGAATATCCAGCTTGCCCTCAGTCCCATCCCACAATGCATTGGGAAATGCTGTAGTATGATAAATTTTAAGTTTTCCACTCATTTTAATATGTCTAAGTAGTCGTAATTCTAGATGACTGGACGCTTGTTATAATCTTGTAGACGGTTCTCCACTCATCTGAGGTTCTTTATTGCAAGTCAATGCTGAATGGTAGGGAAATTCCCAAGCATTTAAACCTGTGTGTGTCACACCTATGACATCATAACGCTTGTTAAGGTCACATGAGGAGGTGTGAATCAGTTTAAGACCACCTTACAGACATAAGAGGTCATCAAATTCCTCAGGTCAAGAACCTAAAAATCATAAGACCCCGATTTGAAGACATGTCCACATTCTGGACGGATAGGACAGTTTAAAGGATGTGAAGGAGCCATCTATATTCAACAAACCCATTCCTGAGTGGGATCCGAACATCTTTACACACCTGTTCACACAACCAGACGCCGAGTGTCATGCATTTCATGATGTCACAGGTGTGACATCACACACCAAGGTTTATATGCAAAGAAATTGCGCTATAAAAGGGAAAACATCCTGTTTTCTAGAAACTTATTTGTATTGTAGTCCACAAAGTGTAGTATTATATACACTATGTTTTTCCGCTGTCGCTGGTAAAATGTTCCTGATTGACTTGCTGTGACCTTATGACCTTTGCCCTCTGACCTGTAGACTCTGTGGTGAACTATAAGGATATGATGGCCCTAGTGCAGCTGACCCATCGAGCCGAACTAAGCGTGCGCATGCTCGTCTGCAAGAGGGTAAGCGCTCAGAGGATTGATTACTATACATATTAAACTCTCTCTCACACACACATTTGTCTTCCTATCATTGTGAGGATCTTCCATTGACATTATGATGACTGTAGCTAATTAATGCTATGCTACACCTACCTCTTGACCTCAGAAACCAAAAGGAAATCTTTTGGCTCTTTTAGTTGTTTTAATAAGAGCTGCAGTTTTTGTAAAAAAATCCGTTTTCCTCGTGGGAACCAGCCAAATGTCCTCACAAGGTCAAAACTGTCAGATATTCCTATCCTTGTGGGGACATTTGGTCCCCACCAAGATATAAAAACATGCCAGCACACACACACTTTACCATTTAACTTTTGTATTACTGTAGCTAAAGACTGCAATGCCTACATCTAACTCTAACCTTAACCTCAGTAACCAAAAGCAAATCTTTTAACTCTTTTCAGTTTTACAAATAAAAGTTGTATTTTTAATTTTTTGTGTGATGTCCTCACGATCTATTTGTGAGGAAAAATCTATTTCTGTGTTTGTCTGTGTTAAAATTGTCATGAGTTGCTTGTTTTACTTCTATGATTATCTTTGTAAAGCATGCTTGGGCTTTGAAACAGTGCTTTATGTATAAAACATTATTATTATTATTATTAAAATGTACATACATTAACTTTTATGTCTCTCACATGGACACAAACCTACAGGGAAAATTCCATTTCAATGTGCACTTCCCTTTTAAATATGTAATGATGCCCTTTAATAAAATGATCATGTAGATTATAATATAGATATAGATTTGCATATGAATTTTAATAGTTTTGCATAGATTGCTTGTGTGTACGCTGCTCCATACACACAATGTCCTCCATACTCTCCAGATATATAAAGTTATGAATTACCATTTGCAGTAATGTTGTGGGTGATTTATAATCGACTATAATTGTGTGTGTGTGTGTGTGTGTGTGTGTGTGTGTGTGTAGCTGTACTTCCTCGTGCAGTCTCAGGCGGACGCGGCGCTGCAGATCTCTCGTCAGCCGTGTTGGCAGGACACTCTGATCCGCGTGTTGGTGCGGAGCTGCAGCGGTGACTCTGGTTCGGGGCGGGGCGACTCGGCCAGCCTGGGCAGCATCGGCTCGAGCCGGGTGGAGCTTCCTGTGTGTGGGGAGAGCCTGGTGGAGAACGGAGACGTGCTGTCTCTGTCCGAAACACCCAGCGAGGCCTCCCGAAATGGGGGGCTGAGTTTAGATCTGAGCCAGGTTCATGCACTCGAGCAGAGTTACAGCACGAGTCAGACTCCCTCACCGCTGGAGAACGCCAAGTCTTTACTTGGAGCCGCCTCGGAACGAGAAACCACTTCCTCTCTGGGGGATGACAACTTCCTGTTCAGCGATAATGTCTCCCTGGGAGAGTCTTTTACCAGCACAGAGGTAAGATAGTATGGCGGCGTGTGTGTTTCATGACAAATCGGCCAATAGAAATGGTCCAAAATTATCTTAAATAAAATCTTGTGAGTCCAATGGCGACAAAATTTGTAGGTCAAACAATTACATTGTCAGTGTAATTAGTTATTTACAGTTTCTGATGGTGATTGTGATTCATCATTGCTTTAATGATATCATTGTAAACGTCTTTGGGTTATTGAAAAGGTCTTTTCTTCACAAATTTTCCCCTGGGGGATCAATAAAATCCTTTTCCTTCCTTTTCTTTCTTTCTTCCTTCTTTCTCTTTGTTCTTCCTTCTTTCTCTTCCTTACTTCCTCCTCTTCCTTCCTTTCCTTCCTTCCTTCTCTTTTCTTTTCTTCTTTCCTTCTCTTCCTTACTTACTTACTTCCTTTCTTACTTCCTTACTTCCTTCCTCCTCTTCCTTCCTTTTCTTCCGTCTCTTCCTTTCTTCCTTCCTTTTCTTCCGTCTCTTCCTTTTCTTCCTTCTCTTCCTTTCTTCCATCTTTTTCTTCCTTTTCTTCCTTACTTTCCTTCCTTCTTTCTCTTATCTTTTCTTGCTTCCTTCTCTTCCTTTCTTACTTCCTTCCTTCTCTTCCATCCTTTCTTCCTTACTTATTTTCTTCCTTTCTTTCTTTCTTTCTTTCTTTCTTCCTTCCTTCCTTTTTTCCTTCCTTCCTTCTTCCCTCCCTTCCTTTTTCATCTTTTGCACAATAAAGTCTTTTTCATAGCATTTTTAAAATGATCTGCAGTGAACAGCAGAGACCATACTGTGCAGTAAGTGATTTGAATTTGTGTATGTGTGTGTGCGTAGCGTACGGAGGAGGAGTTGGCGCGAATGGTTTTAGAGATGGTGCTGTGTGTGATGTGGAAGGGTGTGTCTGGCTCGGATGATGCCGCCTGGTTCGAGAGGGGACAGGTGTTCTCCGCTCTCACCAAACTGGGCACAGCTAACGAGCTCCTGCTGCCCGTCGACCACATCAAGCTTAGGTACTCCGCTCACACGGTTATGTTTAGTCATTCTGTAATTTCATTTATCGATATATTATGATTGTTATGGCTGTGTGTGTGTGTGTGTGTGTGCAGTCTGTTGGAGCGGATGCTGGAGTGCGCGGTGAGTGATAACCGGGAGTGTGCGGCGGCCGTGCTGCCAGAGCACACCGAGAACGCGGTGCGGCTGCTGCATGTGGTGCAGGACTTCCTGCAGGCCGAGGGCCTGGTGAACCCGGCGCTGTGGAGCGAGAGGCTGCTGGAGGACACGGTCACGCTGATGGATGGCCTCATGGTGTGGTACACGGCCGGAACGCAGTGGCTCCAGCTCTCACAGCTCGGGCTCAGGCTTCTGCTCGGCTTTATGGCCCAACCGGACCCTCAGGTCAGTGTGTGTAGGGTCCAGCAGTCCTCATAGGAAATTTAAACCTACCAGCAGTGGCAGCAAAGCAGATGGGGTTCTATGGTAGTAACCAGAAGGTTGAAAGTTCAAATCCCAAAACTGATAGAGAGCCACTGTTGGGCCTTTCGACCCTTCCAAATCTGTGATGTTGAGAAACTAACATGGTGTGTGTGTGTGTGTGTGTATGTTAGGTGTGTGCCATGGCGACAGCGAAGTTGAACGGGATCCTGCAGATGAAGACGGTGGAGTCTCAGGACGAGGCATGTTTCCTGCTGGGCCGGGTCGAGTGCATCCTGCAGCGGTCTCTGGGTGAGCAGAAGGAGACGGAGGGGAGACGGAAGGAAGAGGAGACATACTCATTCCTGGTCCCTCTGCTCCGAACGCTCCTCTCCAAAGTGCACAAGCTGCTGTACATGGAGCTGCACCTCCCCTCGCTTCCTAACTGCAATGGCAGCCCCTCCTTCTTCGAGGACTTTCAGCTCTACTGCAGCTCGCCCGAGTGGAGGGTCTACCTCGACAAATACGTGAGTCTGTGTGTGTGCACAATTTCCTTTCGGTTGATTCACTCAGTAGAACACATGTAGTATGAGGATATCACGCCCTTTAGACTGGTGGGACTTTTCTCACTGAGCGCTCGAGTTCATCCTTCGACTGTGCGGGACAGAACACTTTCCCTCGTCCAAATGTCAATTAACATGTGTTGGTCTTTAGCAAATTGACCCCCACCACCGCCTGTGTGGCAGGTGTGTAACTGCGGCCATGTTTCCCTCTTCAGATCATCCCATACATGAAGCAGTACGAGATCGAGACGTTCAGTCAGGGGCATGAGAACATGGCTCTGTACTGGAAGGACTGTTACGAAGCCTTCATGATGAACCTGCACCGCCGAGAGAGAGAGATGGGGGAGAGCAAGATCCGCTTTCAGGTAACACACGCGCACGCAAGTGCATTACCAATAAATCTGTGAGATCCAAACACTGGCTTACATGAGAGTAAAGATTTTTTTAAAACCCAGAAATGCGCAATAGTTTTTTTTTGCCGTTGCTGACACAAGACTTAACAGACGGTTTCTAAAAAGTAAGGTGTTGTCTTGTAATATTACACACACACCCCCTCAGGAGCAGTTTGTGGAGCCGTTCAGCCGGCGAGCTCGTCAGGAGAACCTGAGGTACAACAGCATGCTGAAGCAGATGCACACACAGAACAGCGCCATCCTCAGGCAGTGGAAGGCAGCGCGCCGATCCCTGCTGTGTGACAGAGGACCCTGGGCCCACAGGTCAGTGTGTGTGTGTCCACAGTTTCTACAACACTGCTGCATGAATACAGAGGGGTTTATGGGTAAAACTGTATCCATTCTTTTTACACTTTAATGTATGAATAAGAATAAATACTTTGTATTACACCATTTATACATGGAGAGAATAAACACACATATAGTCAATTCAAGCAGAGGTGCTTTACCAATACACAGAACACGGAACATTGTGATCATATGTATACAACAAGCCTAACGCGTGTGTGTGTGTGTGTGTGTGTGTGTATAGGCAGCAAAAGGAGATGCACTGGAAGTTGTCGAGTGCAGAAAATTACTCCCGCATGCGTCTGAAGCTGGTGAGGAACTACAACTTTGACCCTCACCGAGAGGCCAGCGCCTTGAGAGACAACCTGGGTAACACACACACACACACACACACACACACACATTCTTGTATCACTTCACATAAACACACTTGTGCAGTGTTGTATTTGGATTACAGGTGATGACTTATTGTGTGTGTGTGTGTGTGTGATGTATTTTGGGTGGTGTGTGTGTTACAGGTGTGCAGCAGCAGCAGGTGAACACAGAGTCTTTGTTGTTGGAGGCAGTGAAGCAGGTGAAGGTCAGCGACCTGGAGGACGAAATACTCGAGTTACCCGAGGAGGAGCCGAGCGGCAACATACAGTGAGGAACACACAGACGCACACACGCGCATGCGCACACAGAGCAGGAGTACACAGTATGTCTTGGATGTAGTCCATGAGCCAAGACATGCTTGGTGTCTGAATTTTGCACTGGGGCTACGAGGCTAATGTAGCTAACAAGTAAGGGAAGCTTATAACCTCCAGTTTATCACCCAAATCACTTCTAACGTACAATTCCGCCTTCAAATTCTGGAAAACTGAAAGCCACGTTTCCTACCGGAGTCTGATGCAGTGTGGAGTGATACCAAACTATGTGCTGAGTAAAGAAGTGATTCGGCTTCAAGATGGAGCTACGACTGTTTTTAGCTCTGTGACGTCCTTTTGTCCATGTTTATAAATAACAGTGTGTCATAAAATGTCAGAAACCAGAGCAGCAAGTCTGTTTGAGACGAGTGTGTAAAGAAGCAGACTTCAGACACCAAACATGTCTCATTTCATTTTTGGACAAACTGTTCCTTTAACATGCTCAGGTACGACGCAAACATACAAACAGGAGGAGTGTAAAATTAGTCACAGTAACCCACACACACACACACACTTTGCCTGTTGACTAAACACTCCCTGCCGCTCTCAGGGCGGATGATGAGGATGCGGGTCAGAAGGAGAAGTTAGTGATGATGGAGGACTGTGAGCTGGTCACCGTGGTGGATGTTTATCCCGGGCGGCTGGAGATCACCAATCAGCACATTTACTTCTATGACATCAGCACTGAGAAAGAGGAGGGTGAGTACTGTGTGTGTATGTGTGTATGTGTGTGTGTGTGTGTGTGTGTGTGTAAGAAAGTAATAATAAAAAGAAAGGAAGAAAACAAAATAAATAAAAAAATGAAAAAATAAAGACCGAGAAGAAAGAAGAATGAGGAATAACAGCACTGTGCTCACATTAGTGTTATTATTTCTGTGGTTAGTATAGGATAACTACTCTTATTCAGTAGTAGGTACACTGTAATAACACTGTAATAAGACCTGTGGGAACTATTCATATAAAATAGGTGAATGGAAACCACACTAAAGTACACAATACACATCCAGAACCAAGAACATTATACACAACAAATATCATATGATACATCAAAGCCACAGATTACATTACATAACATTCAAAGGCTTAATCACAGTCACATGAAGGCCTGCTAGTGCTGCAATAAGCTATTGCTACACACTTTCTTCAAGGCAACATCTGATATTCATTGTGTGCTCGTGTGTGCGTGCGTGTGTGTGTGTGTTGCAGGTGTGGGTCAGGACTTTAAATGGCCGCTGTCTCAGATCAGAGAGATTCATCTGCGCAGGTACAACCTCCGCCGCTCGGCCCTCGAGATCTTCCTCATCGATCAGACCAGCTACTTCCTCAACTTCCACAAGGAGGTCAGAATCTCCTCCCGGCTGTGTCCCAAACGCTAGTGTTCTACAGAAGTGCTCATGGAATGTGGGGACATTGTACACCGATACAGTGCCACAAAGAACAGTTGCTAGAGAAGAATACACAATCACTTGCTGTTGCCTAAAGCCAGACCTCTAGCTTTGTGTCAGTAACATAGCTAACTTTAGCTTTATTCCATTACACACTTATCTGAATTAATAATAATAATATGCTGTACATTGATGGGTAAGAGAGCGTTTCTGTGAAAGAAAGACTCCTCATTTTTTCAAATTGTCATTTTGTTTAAATTTGGGGATATATTCTGTTTTTTAGGTGTAAACGTGTCTCACACGTTCTCTCTCTCTGTGTCTTTTACCTGACAGGTGCGTAATAAAGTCTACAACCGGATGCTGCTGCTCTGCTCTCTCTCTCTCCACGGCACACGTTCGCCCCAGGAGCTTCTCAAGGCCTCCGGACTCACCCAGGTCAGAGGTCAAGGGTTACACAACGCTATTGACACTTTACTGCCTCATTGCGCTGTCAGTAAAATTTCCAATTCATTTTGGCCACAGATTTTATTTTTTTTAATCTTTAAAAATGTTTCCAGTGTTTTGTGGTCGGCCAGGATTTGACCAATTTTCCCTTGAGGATCAACAAAGTACATCTATCCATCCATCTATCCATCTATTCACCTATCCGTCCATCTATTCACCTATCCGTCCATCTATTCATCTATCCATCCATCTATTCATCTATCTATCCGTCTTTTCATCCATTCATCCATCTATCCATTTATCCATCTATTTATCCATCCATCCATCTATTCATCCATCTATCAATTTATCCATCCATTCATCCATCTATCCATCTCTTCATCCATCTATTCATCTATTCATTCATCTATCTATTTATCCATCTAGTTATCTATGCATCTATCCATTCATTTATTCACCCATTCATCCATCTATCCATTTATCCATCTATTCATCCATCTATCCATTTATCCATCTATTCATCCATCTATCCATTTATCAGTCTATTTATCCATCTATTCATCTATCCATCCATCTATCCCTCTTCATCCATCTATCCATCTATTCATCCATTTATTCATCCATTTATCCATCCATCCATCCATCCATCCATCTATTCATCCATCTCTTCATCCATCTATTCATCCATTTATTCATTCATCCATCTATTCATCCATCTATTCATCCATCTCTTCATCCATCTCTTCATCTATTCAGCCATCCATCTCTTCAGCCATCTATCCATCTATTCACCCATCTCTTCATTCATGTATCCATCTATTCACCATCTATCCGTCCATCCATCCATCTATTCATCTATCCATCCATCTATTCATCTATCCATCCATCTAATCATCTCTTCAGCCATCCATCCATCTCTTCAGCCATCTTTCCATCTATTCATTTATTCATCTATTTATCCATTTATCCATCTATTCATCCATCTATCCATTCATCCACCTATCCATCTCTTCATCCATCTCTTCATCCATCTAATCATCTATTCAGCCATCCATCCATCTCTTCAGCCATCTTTCCATCTATTCATTTATCCATCTATTCATCCATCTATACATTTATCCATTTATCCATCTATTCATCCATTTATCCACCTATCCATCTATTCATCCTTCTATCCATCTATTCATCCATCTCTTGATCCATCTATTCATCTATTCAGCCATCTATTTCTTCAGCCATCTATCCATCTATTCATCCATCTCTTCATTCATCTATCCATCTATCCATCCATCCATCCATCTATTCACCATCTATCATCCATCTATTCATCTATCCATCCATCTATTCATCTATCCATCCATCTATTCATCCATCTATCCATCTCTTCATCCATCTAATCATCTATTCAGCCATCCATCCATCTCTTCATCCATCTATCCATCTATTCATTCATCTATCCATCTATTCATCCATGTATTCATTCATCATCTATCCATCTAATCATCCATCCATCTATTCATCCATCCATCCATCCATCTATTCATCCATTCAGCTGGGCAGTGTAAACTGGCCCAATTTACGGATTTCCCCCGCAGCCCTAGAAGACTGTGGGAAACACTGACAAACCTAAATATAGAACAGTGGAGCACAGAACCATCATATAACTCGACTGCGAGATCACCACACCATCACCACACATACACTACCATCACCACACATACACTACCACACCATCACCACACATACACTACCACACCATCACCACACCATCACCACACATACACTACCTCACCACACATACACTACCACACCATCACCACACATACACTACCGCACCATCACCACACATACACTACCACACCATCACCACACAATCACCACACATACACTACCACACCATCACCATCACCACACACACACAGACACACACACACACAGTATTTTTCATTATGAATTAATCTTATAATTTGTTTGCAACATGTGGAAAACACACACAGATAGATAAACATACAGAGAACCACACACACACACACGCTCATTTGCAATGAGTTCCGTCTGTTATATGTCATTGCTGTTAGCAGTTTTATTATATTAGAGAAGAGCTCTCACACACACACACACACACACACACACACACACACAGGCAGTCTGACACACATGGTCATGCATAGTTTGCATACACACACATAGTGACACACGCACACGCACATTTACAAGTTCTTGCACACACATAGAATCATACACACACACACGGGCAGCGATGCCAACAGCCACAGTGTCACACACACACACACACACACACACACACACACACACACACACTGATAGTGAGCTTAGATAAACTTTAGGCCTTTTACACACATTCAGACCAGTTTAACTTGTGTGATGGCTCTAAAGACAGGGCAGGGTGAATGTGGGGCGTTAGGTGTGTTTAGGGTGTTCACAGGATGTTAAATACTTTAATCTGTGTTTGAAAAGGTGAGCATGTGTGTGATTTAGGGGATAATGGTCACCTTGAGTGTCTCCAGGACTTTCTTCATGTCTTTAAATTCCCTCTCTCTCTCCTGCAGCCTCTGCAGATTTTCCGTTTGAACCACCGTCAGGGTTTTCTGAGGAGATAAAAGCCAGTGACGTGTTATTAAAACACACACACACGGTGTGGCAGCACACAATGCAGTGTTGGTGTTAGGTATGTGAACGAAGCTTTTTTGAACACACAGGAATGTGGACTGATTTTTGTGTGTGTATGTATATGTGTGTGTGTGTGTGTGTTTGTGTGGTTTGCGTCATCATTTTTTCTCTCACTGTCTCTGCTGAAGTAGGCATGATATTACAGTTTTTTACAATTGCTAACAAGCATTATTTACTACCAAGTTCACTTTTTTTCACTCTTTACACAACTCTCTGTACAAACAAGCAGCATGGCACATCAGGTCATTTCATGTTCAAAATGCACTAAAACTACAAAAACACCACAAAAACGTCTCAAAATTGACAAATTTATCAAACACTGTTCAAGTTCAAGTTCAAGTTCAAGTAGGTTTTTATTGTCATTTCTCCATATACCACGTATACATTGAAATGAAAT
>JAOUQW010000015.1:1787794-1799274 GCA_028565825.1 Olivaichthys viedmensis
TATTAATATAAAAATATCCACACACACACACACACACTGCATCACTCCGGGGGTCCTCAGTACTGCTTTCAGTTAATGTTCAAAACTTTATGTGGATATTTTTATATTAATAATATATGTGTATATATAATTTTGTATATATTATTTTAGCATATATAAATATAAATGGTTTACTGTTCCATGGTGATTGGGGTTTCGGCAGCAATACAGAACTATAAACTCGCCACTTTTTATTTTATTTTATTTTTTATAGACGCCACGTCCGTTTTATTTTTTTGCTGTCTGTATCTGATATCACTTGCGATAGACATGCTAATTCCATTCATGTGTTTACCAAAATAATGCAAACAAAGTAGCTATTGTCTACTAATGGGACTATTAAGTATACGTGAAACCATACATGAGACCATTTTTATAAAGAGGTCAGATCTCTAAAAAAGTGTGTGTGGTTCTCCCAGTTCCCGTGGATTCTGTCGGACTACACGTCGGAGGAGCTCGACCTGTCCGACCCGCGCGTGTTCCGCGACCTCTCCAAACCCGTCGCTGTGCTCAAGGAGAAAAACGCCAAAGCTGTGAGAGAAAAGTAGGTTCCCCTTCCTCTCTCGCTCTCTCTTTATTTTTATTTTTGTCTCTCTTTCTCTATGGTCATGACAATAATACCACTTGTATTGCTGCAGCTCAGGTTCCATTAAAGGACAGTGAAACAGGGAAGTGTGTACAAGCGGAACAATGAAAACAGTATTGTTAATAAACACTATGTTGCATCTGGAAGGAGAAAAGGACGGTCTAAAAATAAACTGTTATGGCCAATCCACACACAAATTGTGTCCGAAGTGTTTTTTAGTCGCGCGTCTTACAGAACAGATTTGTTTTCGTTTTACCCAATGTTTCAGTTCACGCCAACTCGATGAAACTCTATCTGTCCTACTGCTTTTTTCATGCGTTGTCTTTGCATTCACACTCCCACTTTTATACGCCGAGAAACTTAATCACGCACTCTGACTTTCTATATGTTGAGTTAACTTGAGTTAAAAATCATAATCCCCCGTGTGTGTCTGTGTGTGTCTATGTGTGTGTGCGTGTGTAGGTATGAGAGTTTTGAGGACCCCACAGGCACAATAGACCGCTTCCACTACGGCACTCATTATTCGAACGCCGCTGGAGTGATGCACTACCTCATCAGGGTCGAGCCCTTCACCTCCCTGCACATCCAGCTGCAGAGCGACAGGTAACACCACACCACTGTATATCCACCTCCACTCATCCCTCTCTCTTTATCTTACCCTTCGTCTCTTTATTCTTCATTCATCCCTCTTTTCTCCCCTCTGTTTTTTTCTTAAGAGGTAAAGTTTGAATAATGGCCTAAATAGGTTTTTATATACAGCCTTTTTTAACAGGTTGGTGAATTGTGACTACATGAAGCTCCATTAATCAGATACAAGGCCATACGTTTGGTTTTAAACTGTAGTTGTTGCATTGCTGTATCGGAGGACTGGATCCTGTCATGAGAAGTGTTACACAACGTATCATAAGTTCAAAATGTTTTCAATACTACACTGTGGCAAACAATCCAATATTCTAATCTTCAATACTTTCAAGTATTTATTTAAATAGTATTGTATTAAACCTATAGAAGAGTTAAATTACCCATGATCATTTGTCCGGAAGGGCGGAGTCATGTAATGAATTCATATGAGCACATAGGCTGTTTAGCAACAGCGCTAGTTTATGTAGCCTACATAAAAATTGGTGTTCAACACAGAAATCTGGTGTTCAAATCACAGAGACTCGCACCATAAACCTAAAACTAGGAATTAATGCTGTTTAAAGCAACCCAGTGGGAAAGTTTAATGGCCAACAAATTCTGGTTTCAGGGCCATTAGTGTATTTATGGTCCTGTAGAAATGACATTTCGTTCAAATGTATACAAGTTATATGGAGGAATGACAATTAAAACCCACTTGACTTGATTTTAAAACATACAGGTGAAGAGTTTTCATCAGTAATGTTTTTGAGCTTATGCCCTTAGAAACAATACATTAACAAAACCTATACAAAATTCTCATCCATTTTGTATTTGTTGTAAATTCAGTGTGATGAATGTCAAATGATGACAAGTGTGTTTAATTTTAAATTTAAATTTTTTGGCCATAGTATCAATTTGGTATCGGGTATCGGGTATTGTGAGACCACACTTGGTATCGGTAACAAAGTTAAAATGACAGTGTTGTGACAAATCTCTCTCTGCAGGTTTGACTGTGCAGACAGACAGTTTCTCTCCATCCCAGCCACGTGGCAGACACTTATGGACAACCCGAACGATGTTAAAGAGCTCATCCCGGAGTTCTTCTACTTCCCCGAGTTCCTCGAGAATCAGAACGGTGAGGAATGAGTGTAGGATGGGGGCGGGGCTTCAGCCTGAGGACTGCTGCTCTGACCACGCTTTGTTCTGATGTCTCAAAATAGCAGTGGTGTAACGATACACACAATTTCGTGTTTTATACAAGTTTCGGTTAGATTTTTTGAGATTTTATGCGTTACTAATGTGTTAATTCAGTAATGATAAAGAGCAGTAATGATATACTACACAGATTGATCAATAAAAGATCCAAATTAAATTTTAAAAACAAAATATTGCATGGGCATGTTCTTGGGTTAAACTGAGATCTTATTAAACTGAAATGATATGAAACTTGGCTTCTCATATTTTGGTTTGAAAACGCTTATTAAGCGCCTAAACCCCACGTTTTCTACTTTTCTAGTAGTACGAGTTCTAGTAGAACTAATAACTTAAACAAAGTCATCGCCTTAAACTGAAGTTAGGAATTGAAATGCTCAGAGTTTACCCTCAATTACATTGCATTATTTTTTAATTATCTTGAAAGTTGGCAGTTTCTCATAATCATGAAGAGCAAGTCGAGTCTCTGGCTGTGCTGCATCAAAAAAGCTGTGCGTGTATCATGTGCGTAAAATTTATTAAACTATCTGTGTATCAAGCTTTAACATTTTCTTTTCTTCCACCCTCTCTCTCTCTGTCTCACTCTGTCTCTGTCTGTCTCTCTCTCTCTCTCTCTCTCTCTCTCAGGCTTTGACCTGGGTCGCCTGCAGATCTCGAAGGAGCGGGTGAATGATGTCATTTTGCCGAAATGGGCCAAATCTCCCGAGGACTTCATTTATAAGCATCGCAAAGCCCTGGTGAGTCACATGATGACATCATCAGCACGCTTCTTGACCAACTAACCCAAATAGGGACGGTTGTGTAGATAAATACCGGTTCTGTCTCACTATTTCTCAGCTTTTTCTTCTTTGACTCTGTTACTTTGTTTCTGTTGACCTGAAAATTGCTAAGGTACATCAGAAAGGAAATTGTTATTGAATACCAAAATACCAATAATAATAATAATAATTATGTACCTTTTCAGCTGGCTAAGAACGTGCATAGAACAAACTAGCATCATGTAGAGGACAAAGTATGAAAAATTTGAAAAAGCCTCATATAGTGTGTGTGTGTGTGTGCGTGCGTGTAGGAATCGGAATACGTGTCCGCCCACCTGCACGAGTGGATCGATCTGATATTTGGTTATAAGCAGAGAGGCCCAGCTGCAGTGGAGGCCCTCAACGTCTTCTACTACTGCACATATGAAGGTAGCCCACCTAACATGCTAATGCTACAAAACACTAACTAACACTAACACGTCCTTATATATATCAGAGCACTGGATATGAATGCTAACATGCTACCGCACGTTATAGTATGGGGTGATAGTATGGGGTCTTAAGCTATATCAACAACGCCTTCTGAAGATTTCTCAACTACATGACTAGCCATGACTAGAACTTATCATCTTCGCCAAAATCTTTCATTTGCGTGAAAAAATTGTGATGTAAATGACATTCAGTTCAATTTTGTCAGAATACTTGCCCTTAGACATAAACACTGACTTAACGGAAGAAAAAGCTCTGAGAAGTGTTTTGTTTTCATCAGCCCAAAATGGTCGATGGTGGCCATTTTTTCCCCTAAGACAGTTGAGGAGTGTAAATAGGCCCAGGAGGAAATTCTGGCCACAGAAAACTGCATTTAAAAGGGGAGACATCACTGGAAATGTTGCCTCAGATTGTATCCTGAAAGTTAGGAATTTGTGGAAGTCTAGCAGGATGTTAGGAGAATGTTATTTTTCACAGTACGTGAGATGAGCTGTTTGTATGAGACGCCAGTGAAATGGCCTTCTCCGTTTTTAGGCGCTGTGGATCTGGACGCCATCACAGATGAGAAGGAGAGGAAAGCTTTAGAGGGAATGATCAGCAACTTCGGCCAGACGCCATGCCAACTGCTGAAGGTACGTCCCGGAGATCACTGACCCAACACCATCACACACACACACACCAGCATTCACCATCACACACACACACACCAGCATTCACCAGCATTCACCATCACACACACACACACCAACATTCACCATCACACACACCAACATTCACCATCACTCACCATCACACACACCAACATTCACCATCACACACACACACACACCTCAAACCGTGTCAGAATGTTCAGTATCTCAAAGAGACTTGTTTATATGGTTTCCAAAACTGTTGGACACACTGTTATCTATAAAAATGGACAAAATGGACATCACATAGCTACAAACAATAGGGTTTCATTTCTTGAAGCTGGACATAGTTTGGTATCACTCCGCACAAGCATCAGACTCAGGTAGGAGGTGTGGCCCACAGTTTTTAAAGCAGAATTGTATGTTCGAAGTGATTTGGATGCTGATATAGTTCCAATTGTTTGTATTTTTTAATACACATATTCTGAGGGTTTTTTTTTAACGGTTTATGTAAAATGGCATTACTGAGCCAAATGATATTTTTTGAGGCAAGTGTGATTTGCTTGATGCTAAACTGTTAGCTATAATCTAAAAAAGCTCAACAAGCAAATTTCAGACACCAAACATGTCTTGGCTGATCAGCTAAATTTGGATTAGGTGGAAAGTTCTGTCCATTTCATTTTTGTGCAAACTCCTTTAAACTTCACAAAAACAGGCTCCCTGCTTGTTTCAGCTGCAGTGTTGTAGGCTTACGTTAATGCTAAATAGTTACTGCATTTGAGGGAAACAGAGACAGAGAGATAGAGAGAGTCGGCTGCCAGCTAACTGCAGCCATGTTGGATACTGTATCCTGTATCTGAGACTGTGCTACTGCAGATATTACTCTGTCTCCTTGGTTTAATAATATATGAGTCGTATTTCTTCCGTGCCATATCTGTGGTGAGTGTTTGTGCGGGTCATGTTTATGCCTCGCTGTTTATTGTAGCAGAACCGCGGTCTCTTACTGATCCTCCCCAGTGCTTGTATATCATTTCCTTATCAACAGGCACAAACACTGATATTTATTGCGATATGAATAATGAATAACTACCCATCACCAAATGTGTTTGTTTAACCTAGGACTGTTCATGACCTTAAATCTCTGATTCCTCCTTTCATTCCAACCACTCTCCTTAATTAAGCTGTTTCCTCTCCTCCTCTTCCTCCCTGCTCTTTTCTTGGCTTGCTCTTCGCTCTGTGTGCTGCAGCGGCGTGTCCCGTGCTGTGCAGTGGTAACGGCCAGTATAGTAAGGGAGTGTGTGTGTGCTACAGCGGCTGGAAGGGGCTGGAGTGTGACGTCTCGGTGGCTCAGTGCCTCGACCCCGAGTGCAGCAGCCACGGCACCTGCAGCCACGGCACCTGCACCTGCGCATCTGGATACCGTGGAGAGACCTGCGAGGAAGGTGAGAGCCTAGACATGGTTCATTCAGACTTTAATTAACATCGGTTACATACCAAGCCGACGGTCACCCATAGTTTTTTGCAGTCCTTCTTCAGTACTTCCTCTTCTCTTCTATTTTCTTCCTCTTCTCTTCTATTTTCTTCCTCTTCTCTTCCCCTCTGTTCTTTTTTCTCTTCCTCTTGATCTTATTTTTTATTTCTCATCTGTTCTCTTTCTGATCCTCTTCTTTCTCCTCGGTTCCTCTTCCTCTTTTCTTCCTTTTCTTTTTCTCTTCTCATCTTCTCCTCTTGCTTGTTTTCTTATTTCCTCCCTCTCTTGCTTTTCCTCATCCTCTCTCTTTCTCCTCTCTTCTTTTTTCCATTCTCTTCCTCTTTCTTCTCTCTTCTCACCCTCCTTCTCTCTCTTTTCTCCACTTCCTGTTCTCATCCTCATCCTCTTTCTCCTCTCTTCTTTTTCTTGTCCTCTTTCTCTTTTCGTCCATTCTTCCTCTTCTCTTCCTCTTGACTTTCTCTTTTGTTTCCTTTCATCTTCTTCTTTTTTTCTTTTTGCGGTTTGTGTCCTGCACCATTGGCTTTGACGGCTGCTGACAAGGGCTGGGTAGTGATCATGTTGAATTGGTGTTCACCTTGCTCTAAAAGGTTTTCCCTTTTAGGTTTTTTTTTTTAACGTTTCTTACTGTACATTGTCCCTCTGAATCCGTAAATCCTTAAAAATCCATTCGACTGGGGCTTTGTACAGACTGTTTTGGATTTTTTCGCTGTGGAAAAAGTTAGTTTAGCCTTTTATTTTATTTTATTCAATTGCTGGTAGCATGAATGAGCAAATTAGCTATGGTCTAGTACTCTTGTTACTAGAAATTTTTCTTATTATCACAGGCTGCTTAGCAACTGTTATTGTTAAACATGTTTTCACATGGACATACACAGCCCAAGACCGATCTTAGTTATGCCTGGTTGATGCCTCTTTAAAAAACGGTCTTAGTTTTGACTAATTTATTTAGCAGTTAAGACCTGTTGGGCCCCTACTCATTATTTCTTAGCTTCTGCTCGTCTGCTGTGGCTAGCTATATTTCTGCACCAAAATGGCTTAAGCAGAGCATTTGAATGTGGTTTGATTCACAGGCTCTCAGGTATGGAGATTTCCTTTCATGCAGACATAGAACGCATGTGCATGGTGGTTCTTACAAAAAATGGGGGGCAACAGGGGCGATCATCGGTTGGCCTTGGTTGGTGCTAGTTCTTTGACCTTGGTGTGTCGGTCACACATACACACACTCCTTTCATGTTTCACAGTAACCACACCACCACACACGCACAGTATTTCACAGTATTTCACAGTTACCGCATTCTCACCGGAAAACCGAAAACCACTCTCCCTGTGAGAGTCTCAATTTCCGTATCTGTGCTGTATTAATAGCTCCACCAGCGGGGTGCATACATCATAAGCAATACGAAGGGGATTAAATTGGTTTATTGATCAGGCTTTTAAAGAATTGACCTGAAACAGACTCATGCTTACTGCACTGCTCATTTGAGACGTCGCTCTTTACTGGCAAAGGAAAGATCCCAGAGGTCAGTTTGAAGGAATGAAAAATGAGTTCTGTCCCAAAACTGCAGAAATCATAAAACATTTAAGGAGTGTGTGTGTGTGTGTGTGTGTGTGTGTGTGTGGCGGGCAAGATACAAAATCATCTTCAATGCTTTTCCAATCAACTGGAAGGAATGTTCTTCAGGTTTTCTTTTTTAGTGTGTGTATTTACATGACCCTGTCTCATGCTTATTTCTCTCTCTCTCTCTCTCTCTCTCTCTCTCTCTCTCTCTCTCTCTCTCTCTCTCTCTCTCTCTCTCTCCTGCTCTCAGTGGATTGTCTGGACCCGACGTGTTCTGCTCATGGGACGTGTATATCGGGTCAGTGTCTGTGTAAGCCGGGCTGGGCGGGGTCGCTGTGTGATGTGCCCAGATCTCAGTGCCCAGAGCAGTGCCACGGTCATGGAGTCTACAGCGCCGACACGGGTCTCTGCACCTGTGAGCCCAACTGGATGGGTCCTGACTGCTCCATGGGTCAGCCCTTACTTCTGCTTTGTTTATTTTCCACTAGTCCTCTTCTCTTCTCTTCCTCATTCTCTTCTCTCCCTCTTTCTCTTCCCTTGCCGCATCTTTAACTCCTCTTTTCTCTTCCTAATCCTCTTCTTCTTTCTCTTCTCTTTATTGTCCTCTCTTTTTCTCCTCTCCTCGCTTCCTCTCTTCTTGTCTCTTCTCCTCTCTCCTCTTCCTTTTTCCTGTTTTCTTGTGTCATGTTCTTCTGAACATTTTCTTCACTTCTCTTTCTTGTCCTCTACCTCTATTTTCTCTTCCTCTTCTTTTCCTCCTGTTTTCATCCTTCCCTCTCCTCATCCTCTTCCACTTTCGCATCTCTTTCTTTTCCTTTTCCTCTCTTCTCTCTTTGCTTTTATCCTGTCTGTATATTATGCATCTTTTGGTCTCTTCTTCTCATTTTGTTTCTTCTGAGCTATCATTTATTCCACTTTGCTGTTCTCTGATCCTCTCCCTCTCTCTCTCTCTCTCTCTGTCTCTCTCTCTCTCTCTCTCTGTGTGTGCAGAGGTGTGTTCTGCGGACTGCGGAAGCCACGGCGTGTGTGTGGGCGGTGTGTGTCACTGTGAGGAAGGCTGGGCGGGCGCTGGATGTGATCAGAGGCTGTGTAACCCGCTGTGTGTGAAACATGGCACCTGCAGGGACGGCAAGTGCCAATGTGAGCAGGGATGGAACGGAGAGCACTGCACCATCGGTAAATACGCACAACACACATGCACCAAACACATATACAACAACCTTGTTACATGCATACACACTGACATCGTCTCTAAACAGTGCAAGATGTTGTGTATGTCCATCTGAAATTCTCCCACTACTTTTCTTGTTGATCTGGTTCCAGTTTTTTTTTTTTTTTTAAGCATACGCTGAGGAATTAAATCTCCAATGTTGTCAGTCGCCACTGGTTGACAAAAATTCACAAAGAGCCTTGAAAGCCAAACACATGACATATCTAAATGTAAGATAATTACAAGAAGACTACAAGCAGCTTTTTTTTTGCATTTTCAAAGGGAACAGCCAAGTGACTGCTAATTTGAGCTGAATGCTCATTTTTATTGTTGTTGATTAAATTAGTCTTTTATATAGAGCACTTGTGTAGAAACGTGTGAATGAATGGTGCGGAAACCGGCGGAAGCTTGTTTAATTTTTGTAGCGTAGTTTGCATTGTGTTTTTATTTTAGATGAATCAAAAACATATGTAGACATTAAAACATAGTGTAGACTACAGTAAAAAAAAAAACTAACTATGTAGTGTTTATCAACGCTATTCAGACACTAAAATATGTTATAAGTTATAATAATAAGCTATTCCCTGTCAGTTGGTTGGAGCCGCTTCTCTCTTTCAAGTCAACACAACGGAGCTGTTTATCATGCAGTCAGTGTGTAGGGACTTTTTTGTAGAGTAACTTGTAGCTTAGCTTTAACTACATTTGCATTTAACTACATTTTTCAGGTACCTTGCCCATTCAAGTATAAATCACAATATAGGGCAAGTTGACTCATGCGTTCCACTTTAAACAAGGTCTGAGTAAAATTAAAAATCCTCAAATCACAAAAAAGACCTTAATTTCCCACTGGACAGTGCAATTCTGTTTAATCTTCCTCAGATGAGGCCACAGCGAAAACTGCTACATCCTCATCTGAGTTGAAGCGTGTCGCCATTTTATTCAAACAGACAACAACAAAAGGTGCACTTTTACCTATTACTCACTAACCCGCCCCCTTTGTTTGACAGACAGCAAGATCCTCCTGCTGTTCTGAAAGACCATGAACTCTCAGGGCATTTTCCGAAATTTGTTTCAGGTGACTCTTAGAAGCACTACTAGCGAAGTATAAACCAGGCTTTAAGGTCCCCAAGCACCCTGAGGCCACACCTCCTTCACTGAATCTTTACACCTCTGTTTAAATCATATATGATGAGGCATCTGGTGTAGAAAATTATTTCAGTTTTCAGTATTTTTCTAATGAGGATTTTGCTCAACACTGATGGAATAATTAAAAATGTATAAAGCTCTGCCGTCACAATTAAACATCTCAAATACACCAAATATCACAAAAGTAGGGCATATCTGTGTAGATAGCTCATTTTGTGTACTGCATAAATGTGTGTGTGTGTGTGTGTGTGTGTGTGTGTGTGTGTGTGAGTATGTTGGTACATATTTATCTGCATTATCAGTGTTTTGTGTGTGCAATTAAAACAAACACACCGTGCTCTAGTCTAGTTGGGATTCTGCAGTACTGCTACAGTGTAAAATAGCTGGAATACTAATAACAGTGCAAAGTAGGTAGAATACTAATTGGCTGCTTTGTTGGTTCAACACAGTGTGTGTGTGTGTGTGTGTGTTTCTTGTCTGGCACCGTTCTCATGTTGTTTAAAGACACTAAGTGCTTGAGTAGAGCTCTGGTGGGACACAACCATGCTAAAAAAAATCTTCTTCAGTTTTTAACAAGCTTTTTTCTCCAAGGGCATTTCTCCAATATAGGCACAGTAAGAAGCTCTTACAGAAACAAATGCAGAAAAGAGCAGAACATCACAGGATTTCACAGGCTTTGCTGGCTTTCTGAAATTGGTGAAATATTATAAGGAAATTAAATTGATCTATAGATCATAGATCACACAAAGGCTATATAGACTATAGATGTGGATGTGGCTGCCAACTTATTTTCATGATTAGCTTCTTATTATCTATAGCTTCTGTGGTGAACTTTGTATTGATTTCTTCTGGCTGGTTTGAGTAGGTGACATCAAGTAACCCCATGTACGAATCAGAATTAAGAATATGCTTACATTAGCTACCCCTTTACCCCACACATAGAAATTGAAGTGATAAACGTAGGATAAATACAATCCTACGCTAATCTGTGTAGCTTTTTAACCAGCTAAAAGCAGTGTAGGAGCAATCAAGCGTGTACAACCTGCAAATATTACCTTATTTTTGCTGCTTGCCACAAACACAAGGCCCCTAGAAATATGTACAAAATACATCTCGCGACATTTTTAACTCACGACATGTGTATATTAAAAAAAGTGTTGCTGAAATCATTTCTATCATCACCTCTGAAGTGTAGTTGGTTGCGTTCTCAAGGGGACGCCATTGCCAATCATTATGTGATCTGACACACCCACACAGTTCTGATCAGGCGGAAAATTTGAGTTTTTAAAGCGTTTTAACCTGAATTGTAGTTAAATGCTTATTAAGTGACAGATCTTAGGTATCACATATAATTTCTTTTTTTTTAACATTTGAAACCATGTTGTCAGAGGTTTTTAATTAAAAAACAGAAGTTCTGTACAGTTAAGTTGTTTGGCTTGTTGTCCCCTGGGGTGCCAGATTTAATTTGTTACAACTGAAAATCAAAAAAAAAAAAAAAATTGATCGATCAGCCCTCTCTCGCCCTCTCTCTCTCTCTGCGTCGCTTTCTCTTTTTCTGTCTCTATCTCTTTCTCTGTCTCTATCTTTCTCTGCGTCTATCTCTTTCTCTGCGTCTCTTTCTCTGCGTCTCTATCTCTCTCTATATCTCTTTCTCTGCGTCTCTTTCAATTCAATTCAATTCAATAAGCTTTATTAGCATGACCATATACAGTTACAGTATTGCCAAAGCATCACAGGGAA
>JAOUQW010000015.1:1872710-1884224 GCA_028565825.1 Olivaichthys viedmensis
CACACGATTGGCTGATTAGATAATTGCATGAATGAGAAGGTGTACATGTTCCTAATAAAGTGTTCGGTGAGTGTATACAGTATATTAACACAACTGTAATATTTATATAAAAAACTTTGTATTTGCGGTATTTGTGGTCTCTGAAGGAGCACATGTAGTTCTGAAGGTGCCATTAGTTTTTGGCAAAAAGTTCACTATGATGAAGGCAATGAGTGAGTAGATCATATTTAGCTGTGAGAATCAATATGAAACAAGACCACCACAAGACGACATTCGTCTACCATCATCTGTGATTTTGTCATCACGGACACTTCAAAATATCGTCAGTATGCCTGTGTTTCATTCAGGTAGAGGCTGCCTAAGTAGGCAGCATATTTGGCCAACGTTTGCAGCTGTATCCCAGCCCTTCTAGGGTCCCTTATTTGGACAAATTTGAAGGAGCATCACATGGGTCCGTCTTGGACAGGCAATCCCATAATTCAAGAGCAGGCTGCCTAGGTAGGCAGCAAGATGTCACAGTGTGGACAGGGAGGCGGACACAAGCGCAGAGCCGTTTTCTAACATATAAACATTTATTAAACATAGTCTTCACTACAAACAAAACACTCTGCAACACGTAACTGGAAACAATCAAAGACAAACTGGATGGGGACACAGTTTTTTTTATACACTTACTAATGGGGGTCAAACAGGGAACAGGTGGAAACATTTAAAGACACATGACGGGGAAACAGGTGATCGACATAGCCCAGACAATGTCAACAGAAAGCGTGTGGCGATCGTCGCTGTGGCACGCGAGGCGGCGGGCGCGAGATACAAGATAAAATCTGTCCCATTTGAAAAGGCAGCATAAGGACAGCCCTTCTCCTTATTTTGGACAAATTTGAAGCAGCATGTTTTGCAGAATTTCCTATAATTCTATGTACCAGACAAGAGTGTGAAGAACATTGCGGACAGAACTCTCACTGAGACTGAGAGAACTCGTTTATAGATGTCTGTCTGTCTCGTAGTGAACTTTTTTTTCAACTGATCTGATTAACAGTCGTGTTTGTGTTTGTAGATGGCCAGATTGCCACCAGACAGACTTGGAAACTTGGTAGCTAGCCTTAGTTAGTTATCAAGCTAGCTATGTTAGTCAGTAATGTTTTTACACCATACTGTGATAACAATGATAATTACCATGATATTGTATTAAAAAATTAACATACCTTGCTAGCTAACTACTGTAAAACTAGCTAGCTAACATCTTACAGCTGACACTTCTCATTTCCTCAAGGGTTCTTCAGGTGGTTAATTGTTTTTAGCTTTCTAAAGAGGTTCTACCTGGAACCTTTTGTAAAAGGGAAACCCTCTGTTGTTGGATTTTACACAGAATCTTTAAGGGTTCTCCCAGAATGACAAACAAGAGAACCCTTTAAAGTTCTACATGGAACCTGTTTTTCTAAGAGTGTATGTTGGTCAGTGAATTTCATCTTTTCCATACTATATTGTGATGCCATAAACCAACCATAATAAAAATCCATTCTGATAAAATGTTTTAAATTTAATACGACATGCCTCCATTTCTCAAAAGCTTCACGTTCATGAGTCCCGACAGTCCAGCGTCTGGATGAGATTAGCTCAAGCACTTAGCGAGCAACACAATGGCTGCCAAGAGGGGACAAAGAAATATTTCATAGCTCTGACTTTCAACACAGGAATCAGAAAGTTGCAGTGGAGGAAGTCTGAGTTCTGCGTCCTGCTTAATTTAACACAGCCAGCTGTGGGCATGAACTCTGAAGTGCTTTCAAAGTCATTCAAAGACCTGTATCAAATTTATTAATATCAAATCAACATTCATAATGGGAAGGGAAAACTTTTTGGGTTTTGCCCTCATGACCCTGTCCTTGTTGAGCAGCTTGTGAGAATAAGTTCATGTGAATGGTGTTTAGTTAAGTAACTAACTATAGTTTGAATTGAATAGGCCAATTTAATTGAAACCATAGGCATTGGTGTTAATGGTCAAAGTTAATTCCTCACATCATCTAATCAGTTTAACATGCGAGTGTGTGAAGGATTTTTCATACTGATATTGTTTACAAGGTCTAGATGTTCACTTTTTTGACAGGTAGCACTGGTACTAGAAAGGTGTTGTAGCACAAATTAAAATATTGGAGCATCCAGGTAAACAGTATATAATAATATTTCTGAAAAGTGTTAATCATCATTTTAAAGAAGAAAACAGAGACTGTTTTTTTGGTGTTGTTCATAAATTAGCCACTGTAAATCCTTTAGCTGCTCTGGATTATATAAGCAAGACATCATGCTAACGTTAACACTAGCTTTCTCTGAGGTGACTCTCTTTCGTCGCTTGTTCCTTACTCTCGAAGGCCTCTCGCCTAGGCTCTCTGTCACAGGAAATGATTTGTGTTCTCTTTACAAGCACTGAAAGCACAAATACGATTATGATTGCCAAGTTATGCTGTGTCCATGACAATTGGGAACTCCAATTTCCGACTCAGAACTTCCTACGCTACACCTCAGAGCGTTAACACGACCTCTACTGTTTGAGCATAGAAAAAAATAGATGCACACAGTAAGATAGCGCTTGTTTGGCCTCTGTGTGGATATAAAAATGATTTCAAATAGCATTTTAAAACAGAGTTGTTTGGTTGGTGAATCATTTTAGTATAAAAGTGGATAGAGGATGTAGGCATGTTTATGAAATAATGGAGTTTGATCAAAAATATTACACAAAATGAATTAACCTTTTAGTTATCCAAGTATCCTCACATTTACAGCTGACGTTTTTATCCAAAGCGAATTACGATTGAGATACTACTAATGAGCAGTTGAGGGTTAAGGGCCTTGCTCAAGGACCCAACAGTGGGAGCTTGGCAAAGCTGGGATTTGAACTCACAACCTTCCGATCAGTAGCCCATCACCTAAACCACCAAGTTACTACTGCCCTATTTAGCAATCAACAGCACATTATACACAAATAGAAACTCTAAAGTCTGATGAAAAGGCCTAAAACTATTTATTGTTCTTACTTTTCACGATGGGCGCCACCATGTTGAAGCAATGTCATTCAATTCCAACTGTGAGAAAGTCTGACCCTCCAATTGGAAATTACAATTTGGGGGGCTGTTGGATTGGATTGGATGAACAGAGTGCATGGCCAGGGTTATACTTGCTGTTAATTACACGTATGTGTACGGAAGATGGCTGCAGTACGTATCCTGTGTTCATTCGGCACATTGATTGTGCACGTTCCAAAAAATTAACTCAACGCATGCGTATGTTTCAATACCAGCGTAAACGGCGGGGGCAGTATAGTGAAGTAATGCGCCGATCAGTAAAATGCTCTCCGTTGTCGCAAAGAGATGGTTTAATGGCCTGATACACCATCTATGTTGATGCTGCTGCCACGGTTTCTGACATTTTCTCAAGATACACGTTATCATAGCCTCCTCAACTCCCACCATCTTCACTGTTTACCTCATTGTGCAAAATCAGAGGAAGAAGAAGATTTTCCGGTGCTGGCGAGGTTTGTATCGGCTCAGACCTGCCCCCTAGTGGACATAGTTTTTAATCCTCCAGATGTACGGAAATTATGCAAGTGAGTATGTGAACAATGACGCTTGTGTAGCTGCGCCGTATAACCCCGACCTTAGCCTTCTTCGCATTTTGCATGACTTCGTGTGAGGAGACGCTCAGGCAGAATGGAAATGTTCAATATCACACACTGAGTAATTTAGTTCCAAATTACATTATTAAGTACAACTACCATGAGCACTAGGACCTGATGCACTGCTAACATGTGTGTGTCGCACTATATAGTGATGATTATTTTTGGGCTTTTTTTTCACTTAAGTTAATTATTTAGACGTTAAATGGTTAGAAGTTGATTACTCATCATCGTTTATCATTTATAGTTTTAAATAGTGCGAAAATGATAAAAGCAGAGGAAATGGATGGAGTTTTCTGGTCATTTTTTCAGGACTGGACAAAAAGCTTTATTTTTAGAACTCCATAGAAGATTAATTTGTAACACACAGGGGTCAGAGGCAGTGTCATGTACTGAGCTCTTAATTTGCCTTATCCTAGTCAAGCTCCATAGCGGCAGTGATCTATCCAATATGATCAATTCCACATATTTCACTCAGACAGTAACACATGTAACTCCTAACACAAAGTGTTAATTGTTGTCTTATAATGGCCGACACCTGATATTGACTTGGTCAATAAGACCACACTTTACCTTTGTGCAAGAGTAAATGTGAACGCCATGACGGTGCCATTTTGTCTTTTGTGAATCCGAGTCCTAATCGCTCTGTGTGTTGATTTTGGTCTCAGTGTCCCCTTGAGACGGATAATTGGTGTAATGGACAGAATTAGATTGGCCGTGATGCGTCTGTAGAGACCAAGGTACCTCATTTTAAACCCCTTCCTCATGGTGACCTTTTGACCTGTGCTAATAAAGGCGACCGTAAATCCTTTGGTACCAACCCAACCATCAAACACGATCAACTCTCCTCTGGGTGTGTTCTGAAAATCAGTGACACGATATACTGTGATATTCAACAGCTATGATATTATCAAGGACACTTACGGCTTCTGTGTTGTATTTGGGACTAGGTTTTTGAGCAGGGACATAAAGTCTGTCCCATTCAGAAGGTAGAATAATGCTGCATTCGAGTGGTGTCCCCGAAACTGGGAAATATGAACGTTCATAGTTGGAAACTGCACTCGAACAGCCGACAAAGTCGTATTTACAAGTAGGAAAATCAGGATTCTGGATGATACACAACTTTATGAGACGTAACGTATAACCTATTCACCTTTTCCAGACATGGAAATTGGGGAACTTGCCTGTGTGTATTTTTTGGAGATACATTTTTTCAGTTATATTTTATCAGAATTGTTTCTGACTCGCTTTATGATAAGAATAGAGACAGAAATAATTATGTTTTAGCAGGTTATAGTGATGTCGGCTACAGGCAATGGTAAAAGTGAAGCCTAAATGTGAAAGAATATAGCAAATGCCTTTCACTTCTTGTTAGAAAGCACAAACATTTCTATTTGTTTTTAATCTAGCAAAGAAAAACCTTTTTTTCTCTCCGTGTTCAGGGCGTATCTTTCTGACAAGCATCCGAACAGAGTGAAGTCATATTTAAAAGTTCATTATCTGGTATGTACGGTCCTCTGACGAGTTCCCGAATGCACATCTGTGTCCTAAATGTCCCTATTTTGGACCCATCTGAAGAAGAATTGCATGTGAGAGTGTGAGAACTGTTGCTCCACCTGAGGAACATGTTTACAGTTTGCTGTTTGTCTCATAGATAACTTTTTCTTTACTCTCATGATTAACAGTCATGTTTGTACATTGCCAGAAGTCGTTCCCATGGTTACATTTAGTGGGCTAACGTAACAGGCAATGTATGGAACTTGTTTGCTAGTTTTAGTTAGCTAGCTAACTAGATAAAGCAAACTCTACAAGAGCTAACTCTATGTATGCCCTGATTTGGTAAGCTGACAGGTCTCCCTGGGTGAACTAGGGTGGAGCTTATGTTAAATTTGAACAGCCATTAGCAAACTTTATCATGTGACATCACCACTAGCCTTCCTTTTCATTTCTTTGGCTTGACATATTCATTAGCTAAGCCAACAAGCAGCCCAAATGCAGCATTGGACCAATGCTAGCAAGCTGTCTATTTATCTTAGTTAGCATAAATGTTATCTCTCTAGAAGTGACTACCTGACGTTATATAGCTAGCCAAGTTTGCCAGCAAGGTAAATAAATAAATGATAATAAAGGGTCACTAAATATTACATGAATGTATGCAATTTGTTATTAAGCCTGTTTATGTGTTTCAGGAATTATTTAATCATTTATTTATTTCAATGACACCACAAATGGCAAAATAAATTTGACTTGAAATAGAAACTTTCACTTTCCAAAGTTAATTTTTTTTAACAATGAGAATTTAATCTCATTGTTATGATTTAATAAATGGCTTTATGTTTGTCTTTAATTTGCGGAAACAGGCTGCTACACAGTGGTCATTGGAGAAATAAAGTTTCATTTCAGACCCTGGAACAAAGTCACATTTTCATTATATTATCTGAGAAAAGATGCGCCCTTGATTCTGTCCTTATGTTCTTAAAATGTGGGCACTTCTGTAGAGTAGTGCTCTTTAATTAGAGCTGAGAGATGAGAATAAGATGGCGGACATAATAGAGACTCACACAACAAAGGAGGCGCTTGAACACGCACCAGGCTTTACACACACAGTGAATATCTGAAACACAGATATGTGTGTATGTGTGTGTGTGTGTGCGCGTGCATGAGTTTGTGTGTTATTACGCTAATCCCCAACGCCGTTAGTGAATTATTGATGTACAGTAGGCCAGTCAAAAGGGGACGAGATGCAGCACACATACACACACACACACACACACACACGTCTGAATGTGTTTTGTGTTCACTGTAATGTGTAACGTAACAAAAGAAAAAGCACTAGTCTTTATTTTTAAGACACACACACACACATTTTAGTATAATCTCAGTCATAAATCCTGTGTACACACACACACTTAGCTCTTTAATGATATGTATACACATTTTCCAAACGTTTCCATTGATTTCATAACCAATATGATTAAATTTCACTGTGCGAGATCATGTGACTAGGGCTGTGACAGTATATCGGTGTACCGTGATTATTAAATCTGAAATAGCTATATTGTTAGCGTTATGCTACAGCGGTATAGATAATGACATTACACATTGTTTTCAGGTGAAATCGGCTCATACAGGGACAATTATCATACAGAATTTTTTGTAAAGAATTGTAACCCCTCAATGTGAGGTGTTTTTGATTCCACCAAATTACACACTTAACCCCTTAAACACACAGCTTATTATTCAGTTATTTACCTTAAAGCACATTATTCAGTAACTACTGTGAATTATTGAGTAACTACAGTGGAACTAGTAGGAAACGTGTGTAGTTACAGGAGTGAGGAATGTCCTGGGAATTAAAGGGGTTAACATTTAAAGTATCAAAAGCGTTTGCTATTTATTTCATAAATTTGTTTGTAGCAATATGACCACTTTACAAAAAAACTTGTATTTTTAACACGTGTGTCCAGTTAATGACAACTAATTTTGTGTTGTTCAGTGGTTATCATATTTAACACAGGCAGTGTGGTCCGACTTTTTGATAAAAACATGTCTAAAAATAGTGTCTAGTAGTAAAGGCTACTTCATCTTACCCGCACAACACTCATCTAACCCTGACTCATGTGAAAAATCAAAAAGCAGTAATATAGATGTGAGGGAGAATGTGATTGGACAATAACGTACTGGCCTGTTGTGTATTTTTTCTTTTCATTGTAACACATATTTAACTCAATAGGACACCAAATATGTTAAAATAGTGATTAACATAAAAGTGTGTTGTTAATGAACTCACCATTTGGTGGAGTGTACACACCGTCACCCATTACTGACACCCAAAACTTCCACAGAGTTTCACGTATGTTTCAAATGTTTAATGCTCCTTATAGGTTCTCTTATGCCTGGGCCACACTAAAGGATAATCGGGGCGATTTTGAGGCTGTTCTTAAACGATTATCCTGTGGTGTGAGGTGTGTACAGTCCAATCTTAACCCCTCCCATTGACTCACAGTCCACTCATGTCCGCCTCGATTTAAAATTGTGAACATTAAACATGTTCAATGTTTACGACTCAACATCCTGTAGTGTGCCTCGTGTGAAAACGCAATCTTGACGTGATGCGTGAAGGGCCGATAACCAATGACAGCCGAGCTGAACTGTTGTCTGGCATGTTTGTTTTGATCTGAAGTCATGTTTGTTCATGAGAAATTCTGCAAGATCCCGGGTTCCGAGAGTCGGGATCGTTGGTCAGGACTCTGATTCATGAGTATAATCTAAAAGTGTGTGGTGTTTTATTCTGAGCAAATCTTGTAGTGTGGGGGGTTTTAATGACTGAAGGACGATCCAGGACAAAAATATCTGTGAAATCTGTCATTATATCTGGGGTACCTCACATTTTTCAACAACGTTTAGGATTGTATAAATCTTGTAGATTTGTGAAAAGGCATTATCAGACAAGTGCTACTTTGTTTTCATTATACATGTTAGACGTGATACATGTCTATCCCTAGTGATATCAGATACAGACATCTGAAAACAAATCAAGGCCACTGTCTAAAAGGAAGTATATCAGGAAATACCAGTTCCATTCATATTTTTTTTTTTACACATATCAACACAAACACACACATACAGCTTAAAGCAGTTTGATGTTCCTCACAAGCCAAAGGCAGAAAATAGCAGTGAGCACGGCAAACATGTACCTTTATGCTACAGGTAACACAATTTTAGGGGCTGAATATATTTTTCGTTTTTTAGAAGTGTAATTCATAAATAACACAATCTCACACATGGCAAGTGTTAATGCTAATGCATGTGTGTATGCCAGAGATGAGGACTTGAGAAGCTCAGATTTACACCTTGACTTTGACTTCAAAGCTCATGACTCGCAACTCAAATACACAGACATGTAACTCAAAAAACTTAAAGTGCAGCAGGAAAAAAAATGGTTATTGTGTATTAGTCTATTCCAGCAATTATGCTTCAATATGAAAATCTGCTTTCCTTGAACGCAACCTAAAATGTGCACAAACACTCTCGCCGGATGACATCTGTCACTTTAAGACGCATCAAGAAAGGTTTGTTAAAGAGCTAAAACAAGCAAACGCACTGACACAGGCTGGTTAATACAGCAATTTGAGATTTCAGTCTACAAGTTAATAACTATGTAGCTATCACAATAATTAAAAAAAAGGGTTTATCATAATATGAATGTTGCAATTAAAAGCTGTTTTGTCGCTAACACATCGAGTGAGTAGTCTTCTAAAATTGACCAAAACTACATTTTTAATGAATACTAATATTCTTTTTATACAATATTACATTGGGAGATAACCTTCTGCAGTTTTGCACATGTAACACTTCTCCACAGAGGGAGTCAAAATATGCATTAGGACTCAAAACTAGACTTGGACTCGACTCAGACTCCTATTGGACAACTCGTGACTTGACTCAGACTCGTTTTAAAAAAACAACAGCTCATCAACAAATGTGGTATATGCACACAATGTTAATACTCATATTATTAAAAAAAGAAAAGAAAAAAACACCTACCTGAATATAAAATATTGGAGTAATCACACACATAGCAGATTATACACACACACGTACACACACTCAGTGTGCTCCTGCTAATGTGTGTGGTTTCTAAATCTGCTTGTGTTGGGAATCAGACGAGTTCTCCTCTGCAGTCATTAACAGAGCAGCACAAGGTCAGCGTCACACACACACACGCACACACACGCACACACACACACTGCCCTTGCCACACAGATACACATCTTTGAGAGGCCGCACTCAATCAATAACGGGAAACAGAGACGCTCCCTCACAATGGACGCATTTGAGACGGAACCGGTATGGGGCAGGAGAAGCAATAAAAACAAATGAAAAATAAAATGCTCTTATGATCTAAGGATATAATCTGAGGTAAAAAAAAACACAGCATGTTTCTCTGAATGTGAGTTAAAGGAACAGTTTGGTGAAACATTTCTTCTTTAGTTTTGCAATGTGAGTTACGAGTTTAATGTAGCTAACAAGTAATGGAAGTCTGTCTCACCCAAAATATTTTGCGTAAATACACGCCCAAATCTTCATATACTTGCTACAAACATTGTTAAGTTCCGTAATCCTATTATTAAATAAGTAAAACACGACAGGGCGTTCAGTTATAGGAAAATAATCAATGATGGGATGGTGTGATTGTCACGCGCCCGGCTGAGCGCGAGACAATAGCGTGGCCACGCGCTTGTGTGTTTCTTTTTCTTGTCTTTGTCCCGTGATGTGATTGTCCCCACCTGTATGTCGTTTGTTACTGATTATTAAGTGTTTAAATACCCGCTTGTGTCCGTCCTGTATTGTCTCCTGTTGTTTGTGTATTCGCTACGCCTGTCACGGCGTGTTTAGTTAATGTGTGAAAACCCGGTCTGAGTCTGTTTGTCAAAGTTAAATAAATATGTTGTTTGCACAAAGCGGCTATGCGATTGTGTCCACACCCCCGCATCTACGCCTGCACTTCGTGACACAAATGAAGAGAACACTTTTGACTAATAGTGTATGTGCTGTATATATTTACAGCTTTACTGCCCTAATGATTAATTACAGGATTTAATTCGATTTTGATCTTCCACCCAACATTTTCCCCAAAAATGTTTATAAACATTAATTGGCTCTAATATAGGAAATTAAAGAGGACAAATTGCTAGACTTAAGTACCCAGAATTTAAAGATACAAGTTAATTTCACCGTTGGGTCAATTTATATTTTCTACAAATATACAGTATATACAAAATAAGATCAAACATGCAGTAAATGTGAATAACTCACTCCATCTGGAAATGATGCAAAGGTTATGGAATCTACAAGGTTCAAAATTTCTACAACTTGTCGTCCATATGGTCGGTAAATTCCAGAGCAGATCATCACAGTGTTTTTACTGCAAACTGAAGACACACTTACATTTGTAAGGCCTACTTACAAATCTGAACATTAATCAAGGATCCATAATCCTCCTCCATATACATAAACACTACGAGACAAAAGGTTTTCGGACACCTGGCTTTTCTTTTCAAAATGTTTCAATAAATGAGAATCTATCAGTTACTTGATTAACAAAATTAGACACATGTAGATATTTGTGACAACAACTAAAATATAATTCAATTGTGTTCATTAGAATTGTGTCTCTTGTGTCTATATCTTTTTGTACAGAGGTAACTATAAAGGCACTTACTAAAAATGGAGTACTATATTATTATTATTATTATTAATAATAATAATAATGATCAGTCTCTAGCCAATACAAATAGTAAGGAGAAATTACTAAAAAATGCGCACAAGAACATGCAGTAGTGTGTCTCATGAGTCCCAACGTTCACACACTCCCAGTCAAACTGTAATGCAATTTTCAATCCAATTTATCAGCTGCACAACATTCTAATTACGAAAGCTGCTGCGCTTTTCCATATTAGAATGCAAAGCAGAATTCTTCTTAATCTCCAATAAGATTCACTTTTCATAGTTAAACAGCAGGATCCCCTTGAAGCCGACACTCACTAAAGACTGCTGGCTTGACAAATCAATGGTGGCTCCATTCAGCAAGTGGAAAGGGAAAGTTCAGCACTACTCATTTACTGTGGCAGGATTTATATAAGGAATAAACCACTCTGTGTGGTGCAGTTATAGTAAAATAATGAGTGATGGGGTGGTGTGATGAAGAGGAGTTTCTGTTATCACCCCGGAGTTGATTATTTTCCTATGAAAGCACCTCCCCAAGTGTTTTATTCCTCTTATACCACAGCAGTTTGTCAACCATTACACATTTTTATTTATTAAAGAACGACACGTCGCAC
>JAOUQW010000015.1:1884324-1898488 GCA_028565825.1 Olivaichthys viedmensis
TGTGTCCAGAATGATGACTCCAAAATGTCTATGAAAGTTTTATAGCATCAAGAGTGATGTTCATATAAACATTAATATCCAGAATGTCTCTTTTTTTGGAAAGCGGTGATCAAATCTTGACGTGGAGACTTAAATAATATACTGGAATTATCTGTGTATAGTCATTTCTCCTTTATCATTACATTTTTATCATTTAACTTTATAAATGACTTTTAAATAACTTTTTCCCAAAATACTTTAAATACCTAAAAAACACCTTTTGATGTGTGGTTTATATTAGATATATTAAATCTACTGCATTGTAGAAGAGTTCAGTGACTAGAATAATGACTGTTCATACAATATGACAGGTGACTCCAAACTTCTGAACGCCAGTGTATATATAGACAGTATGTATGTACAGTATATAGCAAATATGTATTGAAAAACAAAATTAACTTGGTTAATGTGAAGACGAGTCTCATTTTGATTCTGGAATATAAGCTTATAATGTACAAAGTGATTTAATATGATTAAACGATGAATCAAAAAGCTTTTTTGTCCCTAAATGGGTTAAATAATTGTAATAAATAACTGTTATTTCAATACTGAGAGAAAATGCTTGGGTTCATTGTTTTAGCTATTATCGTGTAGCACTAGTGTATGTACATATAGAGAGAGAGTATATGTGTGCACATTTCATGTTTCATCAGCATTACGTTAGCTTTATTCTGTGGAAGGTCTCAGTGGTCGTGGGAGCATGCAGACTTGTTCTGAGCTCATTAGTTTGGGTGATTTTCTCCCAGGCTCACATCCTCCTGGTTGCTTCTTTTTTTGTTTCTTTTTTCAAATCTCTCTCAAGAGTTCTTTGTACAGCAGTCATCTTTTCATCCTTTCATTTCTTTTTAAAAGAGGAGTTTTTGTGCAATTTGACTTTTTGACCTCTAAAGGCCGGTTCTTAGCTGTTTTTATGAAGGATCATAGAGTAGTGCACTATAAATGCTTCAGCTGAGTCATGTGACCTGCTCGAAGTGTTTGCCTGACAAAGCATACGTGACAACACACACACACATGCTTACACACATGTTTACATGCAGAACGGTACTGGGCTTGTCGTCATGATACCTGAGGAGGCTGATTGCCTCAAACTTGCACTTCATATTGTGCTGTGTGTGTGTGTCCTGGGTCCTGGGGAATGGTAATCCATATTAGTCTTTAGCCTGATCAGTGTGATTTTGGCCTCCTGATGTGAAACATGCCACAGTGTTTAGATCCCTCCTTTTCACACACACTCACACTGGGCCTCTCTACATACAATAACTCACAAAGGCCTATTTAAATTCTCAATAAAGCACTACTATAACTTGTTACATCTAAATCCACAGCAGTATACTGCATCTCTGAATGCATGTGTATGTGTGTATGTGCATGCATATTGATTGAAGAGTAGTGAGGGTGTATGTGTGTGTGCGAGTGTGTGTGTGTGTGTGGCACGTGTTAATGCCCTGTCGTGATTTATTGAGCCTGTCACAGTGTAAGTGAATGCAATTCCGAAACAGCCCCTAGCAGAGAATGTGTCACGCAATCTCACCATGTTAGGCAGCAATCACACACGGCAATAATTCAGCTTTTCTGGGATAAAAGAGCCATCTGCACAAAGGGATAGGGTAGAGAGAGGAATGAAAGAAGAGAGAGGGAGAACACTGGGAGAGAAAGGACAATGAACAGGTGAGCTGTGTGCCAGAGAAAGAGAGAGAATTTAGTATTAAATATCAGTCAGACGGCTTGTCTTGTTCTGACCATTCTCCATATATTAAGTCTTAAACTGCTCTCTAAGAGGGACTGAATTTTGCTCAGATGTTAAAGTTGTAAAATTATGTGCAACAGTTTTGAAGCATGTTTTCACCTGTCAGGAAGACTTTGTGAGAAGGGTCTAAATAGGCGAGTCCAGAGAGACCTGGGGGAGCTAAGTAGTCCCAGATTGTGTGTTAGAGATAATAAATCATCACTTTGGTTCTGTTTTAATTGGCCTGCTAGGTTCAATTATATAAGTCTACAGATTACTGCATCAGTGGGAGTGGGTGCCCAGCCATGAAGGGGAAACAAGTATGTACTTTCCTACAACTGTTTTATCCCTACATATGCAAAACCTATTCATTTTTAACCCCTGGCAACATCAGGAGAGGTTAAGAGATGTATGTGTGCATAAATATATATAAAACAAATATAAATATGTACATATTGTCACGTGCACGCTGCCTCGCCTTCTGTTTGTTTGTGTCAGTCTAGTATCCGTATGGTTGTGTCATGTGAAGTGTCCCCAGCCGTGTCTCGTTTGTCTCCCTAATTATTATTTGTATAAGTACCCCCGCGTGTCAGTCATGTTTGTCTTCCATTGTTTAACGTCATGCTTATGTTTTCTGTGTATGCTCCGTGTATGTCTGATGTTTAGTGGAATAAACGCTATGTTGTTCAGCGGCTACGCACGTGTGTCCGAGTCCCATCTAAACCCTAACATATATATGTATATATATATATGTATATCCGTTTGAGTGGGTCTTTAATGTACTCACCCATAGTCACACTTTCATTGTTTGATAAAAAAATATATTTTGTATTTTGCTTCTAGGGGGTGTAGAACCAGATAGCTGTCCTCAGTTTGTTAAAACCTCAGTGAGGTCCTGATATCGAGGTCTGTTGAGCAGCAGAGGATGTCATCGAATAATTTGTTTTTCTTGATTTTGTATAACTAGCAGGGATGGTTTCCTCATGAAGAAGGCCGAGCTTCATGACAAGGGGATTAGTCATTTCATGGACCTCCCCATGTCCAGTAGGTTGACCCTCCAGTGCCTTAATGCAGATATAGTAGGTGATGAACATGAGACCATGGGGATCTTCTTATGTGTTTTAATCTATTTTTAAAACATTTGACATCACACATGCACACTGGATAATACTGGGTCACTCACACAAAAACAGGCATGTATTCCAATCTAGCATACACAAGGACACGCCAATATGGGAAAATGTACAGTAAGTTCAACCAAATGGGCTGGAGAACACAAATACTCTCACTGCTTAAAACCTATGTCCACCAATGACTTGGAAGTTTGCTGCATACTATTTCGTAAAACGTTTCTTTTACACATCCTTTAACATTGTGACTTCTACTGAAGATGTTGAAGTTGTATTTTTTCCTGCAGTAAAATACATATAAATTTACATTTTCCCTTACATGTGCGTTATTTTGAAATGTTTTTATTTAAAATTATATTTGAAGTAGCATTAAAGGCTTAAAAAGTATTAAATTTAACTTTAGGATATCTGTAGACACCCTGCAGTCCTAATAAACAAAACATGCACTTGTGTCCTGCCTCATCAACCCGCTCGTTACAGAAACAGAGAAACAGGAAATGTAAGTAGTTATGAAAATGAGAAATGTAAATCACGACCCGTTGACGGCTCCTGGGAGTTTAAGGAGTTAAACTCCTCCAAGGAACAGTGTTTGGTTCCAAACTTCCACTCCTCACTCTGATAACTTAATATTAGTTTAATCATTTTGCATTGTTTTCCATGTATTTATTGAATGATAAGCCTTAGGGGCTGGAAATATATATGATCATAAGAGAATAATGTAATAATAACCAGCCTGTTGGTTTGTTTGTTTGCGTTAGTTCCAGACATACTGGCTAATACCAGTGTGTGACTGGTGGGCGAAGGGAAGCTGCAGATCTATCCACAGGGTTGGACTGAACAGAGTCTAATGCCTAACGCCTGTCAATAGTCCCTCTGTCCCCAGGGACGAATCGGTTAGAGATGTGCCAGCGTGGACACTCACAGATTTATTCTCCTCACACACACATACCATTACCATGGCGACAGGCTGGACCAATGCGTCAGGGCAGTGGTGTGCACTGACTCTTCCAGGGGCGGGGTTCGTAAAAAACAAAATGGCACAATGCTGAAAATAGATTAAGGTATTCCTGACTTTTTTAGTAAATAAATAAATTCTAAGGCCATGTGCTCCCAATATTAAGATCATGTCATAGATTTTATGTAGACTTAGACATTTCACTGTCTCCAACTGGTGATCTTGTCCATTCGGCGGGCTGCCTGGCTAACGTCTGGCTGATGTCTGGCTTTCTGTTCTATTGTTTCTCCTCCCCATGTCTGCTCATTCTGTAGATGTAAGAATTCTCTCTACCCCTCCTTTATCCCCCTCTATACCCAGCTCTGCTCTCCCGCTGCACCTGCTTCCACAGCTGGGTTAATGCTGAAGTGTGAATGACTCTGTTTCTATAGTTTAGTGCATGTTCTTATTTTAAATCCTAGAGGGCCACAGTACTGCACAGCTGTGTGTTTTTCCTGCTGGGTATATGGGAACCAAAAGAAAGTCCAAAATATGCAGCACTATGGCCGTCGATAACCGGAGTTTGAGAACTGGTTTAAGTTTTAGTGACCCCTATAAGGTTTAAAGAATGGTCTTCAAAGCCCTTCACTGCACTTTCTCTCAAAGTGTGATGGCAGATTACAGCCTTAAAGCAGAACTGCTTTTCATACTAGAATTTTGATGAACCCTTGCGAGATCCATTAAGGCCATAAACGTTTATGGGTGTAACAAGATGTCATCGAGGACTTTAAAACACCTGCCTCATAGCAGATGGTACTGCAGTACCTTGGCATAGCCCTAAAACAGGCTAGAGCAGGTTGCAGTCATGTTTTGCCCCATGCTGCTATGTGGGGCACGCCGTTCCAAGCCACCTTGCCCCTAGTGTCCCGGGGCCTCTGAGGAAAGTGGTTATGCCCACGCCACACATGGCCTCAGCTCTGCCAACTGCTGCCATCTGTCCCATCACGTTCTCAGTGTTCCTGATCAGAGAGATAGAGAGAGAGGAAAAGAGGGAGCATTTGGTAGTAAGAAAAACAACACATGCAACACACATGTCCACTTACCGCCTATGCTTAAAGTGAGATGAAAATGATTAGATGATTAGGGTAAAACTATGGGAAATAATAATAACTGGCACAGAAAAATGAAGATAATCTCGATTATGGTGTTTAGAGTCCCAAAGGTTACTCTGTACCAGTGATGTAGTACTTAAGCCCTGAATTTGGTCTTAAGTTATGAGTTAAACTTTTTGCTTAATTTTACATGCTTGTTTCTTGAACATTAAGTAACGTTACTCAAACTACGGTACTACTGTCTACTGCAAAATATAAATGCAGCCAGAGATCCCCTGATAAATGTAAATTAAATTATCAGTAGGGGCAACATCTTCCTCCGTTTCCTCCCATTCAGGACTTGACTCCCATTCGGCTTAGGGACTTGGATGTAAGGGTGAGATGACTTGGATTTGAAATGGACTTGAGAACTCCTGACCTGAGACTCGACTTGGACTTGAGAACTTCTGTCTTGAGACTCGACTTGAGAACATGGGACTTGACTTGGACTTGCGAACTTGAGACTCGACTTGGACTTGAGAACTTCTGACTTAAGACCTGACTTGGACTTGAGAACTTGGGACTCGACTTGGACTTGAGAACTTGGGACTCGACTTGGACTTGAGAACTTCTAACTTAAGTCCTGATTTGGACTTAAGAACTTCTGACTTGAAACTCGACTTGTACTTGAGAACTTGCACTTGAGGGTAAATGACTTAACTACAACACTTCTTACATACAGAATATGTAAGAAGCAAAAATGTTCCATTCATTCATGATCATGTCTTGCAATAACCCTGCTATTTCATTAATCTAATCTGTATCAAGCTCTCATGACGCTCTGCTAGGAGGACAGACGCCAATATCTGCTGGCTCCACAGTTGGCAGTTTCACCCAGTTTCACCCAGCTTCCTTCCTCTCTCATTTCTCTTTCTGGGCTGTAACTCAAGCTTAAGCTCCTACATAAGAGAAGGCAAGGTGAATGAACTGGGACTCTAACATAGCTCCTCTGTCAGCCAAGCTATAAAACCACAAAGAGCTCAGAGCGGCTATTTGCTAGGCCCCTATTACTTATGGCAAAGCTATCTATTTCCCCCTCCCTCCCTCTGTAATGAGGTGATGAGCTTTCAATTAATGGGCACTTCTGGTGCCGTCCAGAAATTACCAGCCCTTTTTATCACATAAGGAGCTTCAGGGGCCAATTGACTTTTCATCAGCCCAGCAGCTGGTGAGATTGCATCAGCTCTAAATGGGTCAGCTGTAAATTCAAGTGAGACCTTTTTTCTCAGTTTGATGATATAATGGTGCTGACGTGTGAATGTCTCCAAACACCCAGCCTCGATTTTAAGATGACGGTCTCTCTGTGCCACCAAAGTGGTATCATCTTTCCTATTTTATGTTCAAGGAGTGTTTTCAAATACTTCATTCATGTTCACACATTGAGGCAGGATTAAATGTTATGAATCAAACATTTTTCTGCCTCTCATGGAGTGCATTTGGTCCTAATCCAGATATCATTAGAGAGATTCTGAGTACCTCACTATGATACCAAAATGACCATCAAGATGCTGTCACGCGCCCGGCTGAGCACGAGACAATAGCGTGGCGGTTGCCATAGTGATGGCCACCACGTGCGACGACCGCCACGTGCTTGTGTGTTTGTTTTTCTTGTCTTTGTCCCGTGATGTGATTGTCCCCACCTGTATGTCGTTTGTTAGTGATTTTTAAGTGTTTAAATACCCGCTTGTGTCCGTCCTGTATTGTCTGCTGTTGTTTGTGTATTCGCTACGCCTGTCACGGCGTGTTCAGTAAGTTTAAACCTGTCTGAGTTAAGCGAAATAAATAAAGATGTTGTTTGTACAAAGCGGCTTTGTACATGTGTCCGCACCCCCGCGCCTACACATCGTGACAGTGATGCGTTACTGTTACCACTCCGGTAATTGTTTTGGAAAATGAATGTTTGGACATCTAAAATTTTCTCTTTTCTAATAACACACTAATGCAGAAGGCATAAATGAAACATCTAAGATAAACTTTTTATAAACAATTTAGGGTGCCTAAGACTTTTACACATTACTCTATATGTGAAAACACGTATTTAAAGTAAAGATCTGTGATGTCACTGTCAGTCAGTAGGGAAAAGAAGTGTCCACCATATTCATGTTCCTGTAATAAACACTCTTAACTCTTGATTTTCATTTACATTTTGTTGTGAATAATAATATTAAAGCTGTGATGATATATTAGTATGAATGTATACTGTGGTAAGGAAATCTGAAATTGTTATTTTGTTAACCTTATAGCAATACACTGCTGAGAACACACTCTAACACACTCCTCTGCGTTGTTAACCCGTGGAGCTCGGACAGATCGGATACACAGATTACATCATTCATACAGTTAACAAGTGATCAATAAGTAATCTCGGCCTGCCTCGGGCCCTTTATCGTTTTCAGAGGGGGCATTAGCGCCGATCGTCATTTACATCTCAATAAGCGTGTGTGTTTCTGCTGCGTCACTGCGAACTGAGCGGCTCCCCGCGTAGCCCGCGTTACACACTCACAGGAGACATCATTTCCAGGTCATGACCTTTGGAGACATCGATGGAGAGGGTTTGATTCGTTAGTGAGCTCATTAACCCTCACGCTCTCTTCACAGTCAGAATGAGACAATGACAAACCCTTTTTTTAACTAGTGCATATTTTTTCCTGCAAAACACTGGTTTCAAAATGATTGGCACCCCCACAATTCAAATCCAGAGACTGAAATGGTTGTTTCAAAACATTGATTTTGTGTCCCACAACCATTTCTGAGTTGAAATAGATGTACATTTGTGGACATTATCTTATTGAAAGATCCATCCACGGCCAAGATTTAATCTCCCAGCAAAGGCAAGACAAATTGTAAGCTAAAATATCCTGAAATTTAGTAGAATTCATAATGCCATCAAACTTCACAAGAGCTTCTAGACCACCAACCGTAAAACAGCCCCAAAGCACCATATTTTTCTGTGGGTTTGGAAGCTTTTTCTTGTATGCAGTCCCCTTTTTTCTCCAAACATGCCAATGGTGTGCAGAGCCAAAAAATTCCATTTTGGTCTCATCTGAGGACAAAACATTATTCCAATTGTAGTTCCAATGACACTTGGTGACGTTCAGGCGCTGCATTCTTTGGAATGCTTTCAGGAAGAGATTCTTTCGTGCAACTCTTCCAAACAGCTTGTTGTCATGGACAAGACATCTATTAGATGCCCTTGAAACTTGACAATCCCAAGAATCAACTAAACTGTGATCTTTGTGTTCTTCTTAGCCTCCTCACTGTGCAAGGGGGCAGTATGCTCATGCATCGCCTTACTGGCAAATTTTCAACTGCTCCAGACATTTGAAACTTAACTGTTTGTTTTCTTATATCCACTACCTGAACTGTGCAGATCAACAACCATATGCCTCTTTTGTGTTTAAAACTATTTGGTTTTCCCAATGGTAATGGATGGAAAAATGGATTTTACAAGTGTGCAACCGCATATTTACACCGCAGGGAAACAGGAAATGGTCAAAGGCAACAATAGAATCCATGGAATTTTTTTCTTTTAAATGAAAATTTGTTTGCATTATTTGCTACTTATTTAAAAGAGAAAAAAAAACTCTTATTTAAGAAACATAACTTCTTATGAGAATTATTGTTGTTACAGGAAAGGTAAGTTGTTTCTCCAACTGTGTGAGTGGGATGTGTAATGTTTATTTTATACAACCATTTTTACCCAAAGGGTGCCAATAATTCTAGAGTTAACTGTATGTCTGCATATCTAAGTTTTTTTTTATTGATCATAACGAATGAATGAATATGGCTCGTATGGAAGTTTTGCTTTTGAGCAATAATTAGTCATTTGTCCGGGTCTGTTTGGTTGATTATCTTCAATGAGTGAAATATGGGAAGCTTCTGTGTGCCCCAGTGTTTAGTAAATGTACCTGATATGTCAAAAGCAGTTCATTTATCCCTAAGGGATGATTTTCTTTTCATATATTACTCAACATGATTACATTAAAACACACATCACCACAACAACAATAACAACTATAATAATCATATCATATATTGCTGATATCCTATCATTTTGCCCATAACATATTATTGTACTCGTATCGTATTATTCTGCTCGTATTGTATTATTTTACTCGCGCCATACTGTTTTGCCAATGTTGTATCATTTTATAATTTTTTCCCACTATAACAATCACACACTGTTTTTTAAAAATTTATCCAAAGTGTTTTACTGTCGCCTTAGCAAAAAATGTTGATCACATGACCATAGATCATATGACTAGGGGGCGTAATCATACACAGATATGACAAAATCTGAAATATTTTAACGTGAACATTTTTCACATCATAGTTTTATGTTTTGAGTTTTATGTTATGATATAACATTTGCCATATCATATCATAGCCAGTATGGTATTGTTTTGTTCATAGTGGCTTGCCCATGTCGTTTAGTACTGTTTTACTCGTATCGTATAATTTCGCTCATGTTGTATGCTTTATCCCATACCGTATTGTATCGTTTTGCCTGTATTATTTTACTCATATCGTGACCTTAGTATTATAAGGTAATATAATATTATTAATACTATTATAATACTAAGGTCATAATATATTGTTTTGCCCAAATCATATACTGTAGTTCTGTCCATATTGTATCGTTTTGCTTGTATCATATCGTTTTGTCCATGTTGTATAATTTTGCTCATATCCCATAATAGTTATCCCATATCGTACCGTTTTACTCGTATTGTATAAATCTTGCTTGTGTTGTATCCTTTATCCCATACCATATTGTATCTTTTTGCCTGTATCATATTGTTTTGTTTGCCTCGGTTATTGTATTGATTTGCCGATATCATATCATTTTACTCGTATCATCGAATTCTGCCCATATCGTTTTGCTCATATTATATCGTTTTGCTCATATTATATAAATTTTACGTATATGGTATTGTTTTGCTAGTATTGAATCCTTTAGCCCAAATCGTATCATTTTGCCCATATGATATCGTTTTGCTTGTATTGTATCCTTTAACCCGTACCGTATCAGTTTGGCCGTATTGTATCGTTTTGCCCATGTCATATTGTTTTGACCGTATTGTATCGTTTATTACTATAGCTTGAGAGTTACATCACACACATACACAAATACACACAAACCGATCTGTTCAATCCACTTATGGATTAACACTCAATCCCTAACATCTCTTCCTCATGCTCCATCTACTCCTGCCCTCCACACACGCACACATGTCCGCGCACACCTCCCTTTCCCTCTCTACTTCATTATCTGTTCAAGATGATAAAACACTTAAATGAAGGGCTTTTAACACCAAAGTCTCTCCATCTCCCTCTCTCTGTCTCTTTCTCAAGCGTGGTGTCCTGAGGAAGGTGACACAAACGTATGATCAGGAAGACAGCGTGCAGATCCGGATGCAGCGTATCACCCGACACTCCCCAAAGCAGATGGGGGACACTCTTTAGGGAGCGAGGGGGGCAGAGACAGGAGTGCGCACTTACAAATGAGCAGAGTTTTATAGCTTTATTGCTCCTGGTGCGCAGGGCTTGGGTTCAGTACAGCTGTAGGGACGGAACAATGAGCTGATAATGATTAACACCCAGCACAGTGTGGGTTCCACGCTTAACGACGGCGCTACTTTATTAATGTAAAGTGGGACTCGTATCGACCAAATGTGCTTCATACAGTCCAAGAGAGGTCCATATCCAAGTTTCAGTGCTGAACTACGTAGGTTATTTAGAAAATGTTTAACTACTACTACTAACTTACTACTTAAAGTGACAGCCTCTCAGTGTATAGATGGCTTATTTAACACCTTAATCTTTTTAATACTTTATTTTACAACTAGCTATTCAGCTGCTTATGTTTAGTCACGCTAATGATAACCAGTTGCTTTAATGCTAGCCAGCTAGCTATATTTTATACCCTATTTTATGGCGCATTTAGCTAGCTAGCTAGCTATTTATAACAGCACCTTATTGTAACTCTGTCTAGCATATTTAAAGTTTAAAGGTAAAGTTTAGCTTCTACAGTAATAGCCTTTTAATACCTAGTTTTATTTAATCCTTACTTTTAGCTGACTAAAGTTACCCAGTTATTTAGCTATTTAGGTTATCTACTCCTTGGTGCAACACTACCCAGTTAGCTATATTTAATACCTTATTTTATGGATCTATTAGCTAGCTAGCTGTACATGTTTAGCTAATGTACGCCAGCGACAACTCATTGTCGTAACTCTAGCTAGCTTACTTAATGGCAGGCTAACAGAAGGTTATGTAGGTAACAACCTCTCGGTGTAACTCTGTTTAATTTAACACATTATTTTATTTCATACATTATTTCATAGAGTGATAGTTAACTACCAAGCTAGCTAGCTCGCATCAGGGACATGGCAACCACCCTGACTGCATTTAATACCTTACTTTATGATGCTATTAGCTAGCTAGATATTTATGTTTAGCTAGCTAGCTAACATACTGCTATGACAGCCCTTGTTGTAACCCTTATTTAACAGCAAGTTAACACAAGTTAGATAGATTCAATGAACAGAGACCCAATTTTTTAATGATTAATTGTTTTTGTTTTTTTCAATTCATTTCAATCTGGTGCATGAGTATGACGACCACGTGATACTGCATGACCTTTGTGTACACAGTGTAGGTGAACACGTGGGTGATTTCAGCCAGCATCTACGACGTCTGAGGGGGCCGGCTCGGTTTCCACACCGGCTGTATTGTTGCATGGTGGAAGAGGACACCATATATATTTCTAGCTGTTTTAATAAAGCACGGCTCGATTTCGCCTGCAGTAAGACAGCTCTCTCAGATCCCGCTGTCTTTGATGTCAGACAGGTTTGATTGACGGCGTGCGCGATGGAGACGGACTGATCTCCCGGAAATGCCTGAAGATTGACAGGAACACAGACTAATGCAGTCCCTTTACAGGAGCTTAGCATCAGTTGAAGGAGAAATGAAACGTTGTCTCTCACGTTTGAGGAGCTGCAGATCTTAACAAGTGCTTGAATCAAGTGCTGTAGTGTCCACTACTTAGCAATGTTCTGTCCCATCGAGCGGTCGTCTCTTTAGATTTTTACAACAGGGCCATTGTACAAACCATGGTGACAAATTCTGTCTCGCAGCTGACCATTAAAAACAGCATTAACTAAATAAATCTTAGAAAATATATTAATTAAAATTAGGTAGTGTCTGTTTGCACCAAGTACAAATAGCTGCCCTTGTTGGTAGATGCTATTTAAATCAACATGAACACTTAACATCAATGTTCATATGAAACAAATTAACATGGATATATTTTTTGTGCCTTTTCAGATGAATAAGAAAAAACATTAAAAAAATTGTAAGAAGAGACATGCTGGTTGTGTTATTATTGTGTGTATATCGGCATATGCTACTTATATGTGCTATTTAAATAATATTAAAATGAGATTCATTTGCACTTTTATTGCAACCTTTTATGTGTCTAAACATTTGTTGTTAGAATGCGGGCTGTTATTCTGAACGATATTTTCGCACTTTCATGCACTTCATTTCTGACCAACTACGTATTTTTTTCCCATGAGACCACCGAAAAGTAAGAATGGAATTATGTAATATTTTTGCATTTTAATAATTATCTGTAAAACAAGCCGCCTTTGAGCACAAGAAAGACACATTTTTATCTTTGATAAAAGATATACATACTATATCACCAAGTGTTTATAGCATCTTATCCATCTTTTCACTTAAAGATGCTGCTTTAAAATGTTATGAACTGATTATGCATACAACAAGCCGGTACTACTTTATTTTTCACTTGTCACATTTTTTGTTTAAGAAATGCGCAAAGCATTTTAAAAAAATCCATGTCCCTATGTAAGCTATTGTTTTCGGTATAAGACAAAATACTTATTAATTTATTCATTCTGTACACAATATATAAGAATGTCTACATATATATTATACACCCAGTACTATGCAAAAGTCTTAGGCACCCTAAAAATGTTATATACATTTTGTTTATTTTGTGTCTTCTGCATTAGTGTGTCATTAGAAAAGAGCACATTTTAGATTTCCAAATATTCCCTTTCCAAAAAAATTAAATGTTACAGAGAAACTTTTGTAAATCATTAAAGAAAGTAAGATATTCAGTAATAGAGCACTTTTTAGATAAAAACAGAATCAAGGATGTTCTGGGATTTTACCTGCAGAGACAGAAGCAAGTGAGAGCCAAAGTTCTGCAGAAGAACTGCGGCAAGTTCTCCAACATTCTTGGAACAACCTACCAGCCGATTTCCTTATAAAACTGCACGACAGTGTGCCTTAGAGAATTGATGCAGTTTTAAAGCCAAACGCTGCTCACACCAACAAACTGATATGGTTTAGTTTTTTTACTGTTTACTGCTCTCTACTTTTAATTTCATTATTTTAAAAAGCATTTTTGCTTTACAGAATTTCTTTACATGTGCCTAAGACGTTTGCACAGTACTGTATATACATATATATATACACTCTTTTTAAAAATAAATTGTTTTATTTTATGAATATGAAAAGTGTCCCTCACTTGTATGGTCACTGGTGTTACCCAAATAGAAACCAGTCTTTAAAAAAAAAAAAAAAAAGGTCGAATCAAAAAGAACTAATACACGGTAAAGACTTTCTTACATTTAGTTTTTTTTAAAACCTTGACGTTTAAGATGTCCTGCTTAATTAGTCTCAGTGGTATTACTTATTTAAATTAGAAGTTGGGTTACAATCGTTGAAGTTTAAAACAAACATTCCAATGATAAGTTTAAATATAATTGATCAACTGATTGGTTTGCAGTTAATTTCACAAAATATAAAATGCTAAAGTATATTCTGAAATCAATAATAACCTAAACCTAAAAAAAAAATCAGTATTGCATTTTGACAAACATGAGTGTGTTACCCAACACAAAAAGTTATTAGGCTCTAATTTCTATAAAGTTTTGAAAAGCTGTTATGAATTTTTGATGACAAAAGAAAATCATGGGGAATGGTCCAGCAATACAACTGTAACATATATTTTAGTCTATATATATATATATATATATACACACACACACACACACACACACACACACACACACACATACTCACCGAGCACTTTATTAGGAACATGTACACCTTCTCATTCATGCAATTATCTAATCAGCCAATCGTGTGG
>JAOUQW010000015.1:1977510-1993048 GCA_028565825.1 Olivaichthys viedmensis
AGTGTCAATACTCGGGAGAGGGCGACCTCTGGTGGTGAGTGGTGGTAGTGTTCGACAGGTCGGGACTAACCGTGACACCAGCCATCGAGATGATGAGCAGTAGAAATGAGAGACATGAGTAAATGTGAACCGGAGAGAATTGCGCCCGAGGGACCGCGTGTCAATTCAAAACTTGTTGAAAATCATATTTACACACATATGACATATTTTGCAGGAATCCCACCGAAGCTGATGTCTGTTTTACGTGAACTGCTTCCACACTGACACACGTTCGGAATCATTTCGCATAAAGAAGGTGGAAGCTGTCGCGCTGCTCGTTTGCCTCTACCTCTCTCGCAGAACTCGCGTGACTTCCTAAAGCACACGGCACTGACACTCGCACTAAACTCAAGCATCTGCTCTACAGCACAGAGACTCCTGTAGGAGAGCGAAGGAGACAGCCATCAGATTGTGTGTGTGCGCACGAGAGAACGAGAGAGAGACATGGAACGAGAAGGAAAGAGGAAGGAAAGAGTGTATGTGTGAGAGAGAAAAAGCAGGAATGAGAGAGGAGTGAATGAAGGAGAGAATCAGAGAGTGTGTGATAGTGATGGAGGACTGAGGAGAGGAAATGAAAGATGAGAGAATAAGACATTAGAATGTGTGTGTGAAAGAGAGAGAGCGAGAGGAGAGACATTGCAAGGGAGACCAAGGGACTGAGCGAGAGTACAAGTGTGTGTGTGAGCAGTGGTTTAAGGAGGCCTCTGACAGGCTGACACTCCTGAAGTGTGTGTGATGAAAGAGCCTCTAATGGAGGGATTAAGTAGAGCAGAGGAGGACTGCGGGGGGTTTCTGTTCATCACACACACTTTTTCTCTCTGTGGGAGAAATCGAGTCCTTTACACTCCTCACACACTGAACTCACACACTGAACTCTCACACACACACACACACACACACACACTTCAAACCTCCCAAAATCATCTGTTAGCCTTTTTCCACCAATAAGAGGCCGGCGTCTTTTCCGCACACGTCTCCAGCGCAGTAGAGCTGGCTCTCGGCCAGCAAAGTGGGGTTCTGTTCCAGCACCAAAATGTAACAGAGAACCGTGACATCAGGGGCGGTGCCATTTCACTTCCATGACAACTAAAGCGACTTAAGTTATTCACATGACCACCATTCAAATAATATGTGAACAGTGTGTGTTAATATTGCAACCGTGAATCTCTGGTCTGAGGAAGAAATAACTATTTTAATTAAACTCCCACACATTTCACATTTAGGAAAAACATTTTTAAAAATACAATTGGGTAATTTTGACCCACACAGAAAAATAAGAGGTTAATGAAGTATTTTGATCATTTAAATTAAATTCACACACTGCTTTGTACTGTTAGCTACTAGACTTTATAGAGTTTTTTTTACACATGATTTGTTTATAAGATTTTAACTGATGCAAGTGATTTACAAAATTTCAAATGCTCAGATTTGGGTGTTAATATTGTTTATGTTGCTTGTGTTTTTACATCTAGGAAAGAGGAGACACCAGACAAAATAAATAACACTGTTACATTTTAAACTTCAATACAGTAACAGGGCTTCTCATTGGCAGGGCTCCTAATATCATGATAATCATTAAAATGACATTTTGCCATATTTTTGCCCTGATAAAGAGACAAATTTAACAAAGAGGAGCAAATCAGTCAACCGAAAACACCCACATACAAAACCTTTGCAAGTATTAACACCCATATAATTTCCTACGGTTTACTTGTTCTCTCTGTGGATACCTGTGACTGGCTTGACCAGGACCATCTTACAAAATCTCAGTGGGACTCAGTTGGATGAATAATGGATAAATAGCTAAAAATATATAATCACAGAGTGATGATGGACTGTATATACTGCCTTCTTACTACTTCTGTTCCCCAGAACTAATTCATATTGGACTTTCCTCGATTCCACAATGAGCTCAGAATCAGAAGCGTCATTGAGGATGGCGCATTAAGCAACAGGGACCAAAACAGCATAATGTTTTTATTTCTGTTTGCTTGTTTAAAACACGGACTGATTTGGGCAGGAGAAAGAAATCCGGTGTGACTGGACTACTCACAGAGCCCCATAACACAGTGGAAATCAGCTCCATCGAGCAGAAAACCTGGGTGTGTGAAAGAACATAACAAGCACTTGTCAATCCTCAGGCCCTCCATCCTGACAGACTGGTCTCTCTCTCTCTCTCTCTCTCTCTCTCTCTCTCACACCACTGCAGGTTCAGCTGAAGAAGGCTGTGAACCTTTTTGTTTTATCCTCCTGGAAAAATCTCAGTCCAACAGAACCCACTTTGTGCTGTTGTGCATGCTGTTCAGTTTCTCATGTGTGCCCACTGAAATGTTTTCTATGTCTGTGTGTAGTTTGATGGAAATTGTGAGTGTGTGTGTGTGTGTGAGTTGTCTGTGGATGAAGCTTTGGATCAGCAAGCAGGCCTGACTGCAAGTGTGACAGGAGAGCAGAGATGACTGACACAGACTTTATTCATCAGATCCTTTAGCGCAGGATCACAACAACAACCAAGCTAAAACCGCCTTAATCCATCTTAAACCAAACCCAACTTCCACCCAAACCATCTCAGCCCAAACCAAACCAAACCAAACCAGCCCCAACCAGCTCAATCCAAACCAGACCAACCCAACTCAGCCTTAGTCTCGCAAGCCAAACTTACAGCTATTTCTAGAGTCTGGTACTTTTCATCAATAAACCTGGCCAGAAACCACCTATTTTAACAGAAAAAGGCATTTGACTGACATTGCAAACGACCAACCACAGACCTTTCCTGTAGCCCGTCTGCAAATTTGCGAGGGGATCTCATTTACTCGCTAATAACTGTTACAAACAAACTGGATTAAGTTAGGTTAGTTTTTATCCCCTTATCTATTTCTCTCTTATCTATTTCTTGTACCTCTTGCATGCTTGTAAATTGTCCAGTGTTGTCTCTTAGGTATGTTACATGTGCACTCACCAAGAGACATTCCTTGTATGTGTAACATACCTGGCAATAAAACTGATTCTTCTAAACACGGGATGCTGTAGACTTTTTTTTTTCAATCCAGTGACTATATACTGCTTAGAAAAGCTCATTTGTGTCAGTGTTCAAGTATTTGTTTTGCCGTCAGTAACTGGTGTACAGGAGTGCATAAACACAGCATTGCGGATAGCCAACCAGATTGCAACCTTCAAGACTCTGAAGCTTCTAGTCAGCTAGGTGTACAATAGGTATCAGGGTACCATGGGGGCAGCATCTGAGGCTGAGACTAACTTGGCCCAAACCACTTCCAACCAAATAAACCAAACCAACTCAATCTAAACCACTGCAGTCCAAACAAACCAAACCATGTTGGGGTCATAACATTATCTTGTCCTACACAAATACACATGCATTCACATCACCACTTGCTCAGAACTGACACAAACATTAAAATGTATTAATTTGGGAGGCAATATTATCCAGAGTGACTTACAGGTGAGGCAGAATTCAGTCCAAGGACAGAACTGAGCAGTGGAGAGTTATGGGCCTTGCTCAAGATTCCAACAGTGTCTCTCTAGCAGTCCTGGGTTTCCATTGCTTAACCTCATATTTTCAACATAGAACACAGTGTACAGTTCCTCAGTGGAATGCTCTAATTTAATTTAGGAAGTAACACTGACAAAGATATTTTTAGTCTCTCTAAGGTTTTGACACATTCTAACTGATTTGTACTTTTTCTGCTCTGACAACAGAGGAGAGCTTCTACCCCAGACACAGCCAATGCTTCCGATTGGCTCACTTCTGCTCTGGCTATAACCTATAGCCTATGACCTTGATCACCAGTGTCACCTCTGTGTAGTGTACTTCACCTGTCTTTTTATTATAGCTTTCCAGTCAGTGTATATCTTGTATAATCCTACATCTATATTTATTCATTTGGCAGATGCTTTTATCCAAAGCAACTTACAATTGAGCAGAGCAGATGAAGACTAAGGGCCTTGCTCAGGGGCCCAACAGTGACAGCTTGGCAATGCTAGGATTTGAACTCACAACCTTCCAAGCAGTAGCCCAGAGCCTTAACCACTGAACCACCACAGTTCTTGCAAATGTTTAGCTGCAGTTCTGAGTCGTGTATCTTTGTTCCTCTGGTTTCTAGTCCTGTTTTCTTTGTTCCCAGTTCCCATATGTTCACCCATTTCCTTGTTTCATAGTCTTGTTTTCCGTGTTTTCTACTTTCTTGTTTTCTGGTCTCTTGTTTCCCATGTTCCCCTGTTCCTTGTTTCCAAATCATGTACCATGGTTTCTTGTTTTCTATTCCCTTTGTTTCCCACATCCCTTAGTTTTTTTGTTTCCTAGAATCTCATTTCCTGTGTTCTGTAGGTTCTTGAATTCTAGTGTACTTGTGCCCCTATTCCTTAGTTTCCTATAGTACCTTGTTTTCTAATCTCATTGTTTCTAATATTCCTTCGTCATCTTTATTCAGTCTCCTTGTTTCCCGTGTTCCCTAGTTCATTGAGACTACTTTCCCCCCCATGTGTCCCTGTTTCCTGAGTTTATTGATGGATTACTGGTCTCCATTTTCCACAATTTGGCTTCTCAATTTTTTAGTCTCCTTGTTTTGCATGTTCCATAGGCCCATGCTTCCTAGTCTTCTTTCTTCCCTAGTTCCTTAGTTCCTTGTTTCCTAGTATTCATGTTTTCTGTGTTCTCTATTCACCTTGTCCCGGTGTTCCCTACTTTTCTAGACTCCTTTAGAGCTTGAGATGGCTGTCCGAACCTGATAATACCCAGCTATTCACGTCAGATTTAGTCGTGCTTAGACATGATTTCTCAAATATTTGTTAGGTTAGGGTCAGGCTTGGACAGAATGTTCTCATACTATGGTCTGGTCATGTTAAAATTTCAGTCCCTTTTAAAGGGTGACTTGTGGTAAGAAATATGTTAGTAGAATGACATTGGACATGTAGGCTAAATCTGATCTTTGTTGGGCGCATGAACAACGCATTGGAAGCTTATATAAAAGTTTGGAAGACTTTTTAGGCAGATTTAACCAATATTGTTAAAGGTGATTTTGTTTACTGATGTTGTGACGTCGGCTGACATTGTCACTACTAGGTAACAGATGTTGTCAGTCGGAATGTTTGGTTGTATGTCTCTGGTTGGTAATGGTCGGGATCGGTCAGGGCTAGAGTTGGGTTCATATTCAAAAATTGCTGTTGTGGGTCAGGCTCGGAAAGAACTTGGGCTCGGAAAGATCTCAGGCCCTGGTTGGGTACCGTTCAAAATTTCAGGCCCATTTAAAGCTCTCTTTCAATTGACAATTCTGGTGTTTCTGTGTTTTTAACCTCAACCTGCAAAATGAATTTGGATCTAACAGTGTCCTACTGTGTGGAACTTGAGAGGCATCAGAGACACGTTCCTTTTACCCCACTCTTATTCTGACAGATCTCTTTTGTTGTATTTGTGTCTCCATTTCCCACAAATTGGCTTTGCATTTGTCCAATCGGAGGACTGCTTGTGAGTAGGAACTACTATCCAATCCTAGCGCAGGACGTGGGAAGAATCATATACCACATGTGTAAGTGTAGGGAAAAGAATAATATGGTTCCTTGCAACTCTTCTTCTCCAAGTTTACTGATTTAGGTGTACACCACCACCTAGTATACGGATATCAGTCAGCCAGTCAATCAGTGGGCAAAAGTGCCTCTCGGCAAAGACCTCTGCCTCCCAAATGGTACATCCAGCAACACAGACAAGCACTGAAAAACCAACCAGCTATGCCTTATGTGCGTCACCCACTCCTCTCTCAGTAGAAGCTCCTTTTCCATTTCCATCTATTCGATAAGACAACGTGAGAGCTGAATAATTTTCAACAAGCCTTCGCTCGGGTCTGAGGTAAAAACACTCCGGTGACATTTTTGTGAAAAGCCAGAGCTTTTCTCTTCTCTTCCTCTGCTTAAGGATATATTGTTATCGCAGGCAGTAACCCACCCTGCGATAATTATCATCCATAATTTATGCAGCTGAGCCGAGTGTGTGTTGAGAGGAGTGTGTGAGGGAGCTACTGTTCTGGCCAGTCCAGCTAATTCTGCCCTCTTTAATGTGCCATCCTGCATTATCTTTATGAGCGAACTGGGCCTGCAGTACGCTCCTCTGCAAAGAGACAAATCACTCAAACATTCGCTTTCTCTCTCTTTTTCCCCCCGATCCTTGTTCTCTGCTTTGCTCTCATCTTCAATCTCATTACAAACCAAGCTTCACTTTTTTTTTCTCTGTCTTTGCCTCCCCACAGTGAATTTGGAGCCACCGTTTGCTCTCCCGTCTTTTGCTTTCTTTCTCGTTTTCGCTCCCTTGCTGTTTTTGAAAAGCTATGCTGTTAGGATGACAGGCTTATGCAGCGGGTTAAACACACACACACACACACACACACACACTCACACACTCACACACACACTCGCAGGCTTTTGGAAAGCTTAAAAGACGTGTAAACTGGAAACGTATGGCTAATGATATCAGACACACGCTTATCTCCAGTCAGCATCTTTTCTTTTTGCTTCAGCAATCCTGTAAACCTACTCGCTTCCTCGCAGTTTCTTACATCTTTGTTTTTGTGCGTTCTTTATACCAAAAATTCAGTGTTTTCATTTGGTACATAAAGTCTTGTACGGTTTATCAGCAGCTCTGGGACAACATGGTGTTTTTTGGGTGCTGTTTTCTCCCCCATAAATTGTGTATCCATCCTTCCTCTCATTCTGTCGAGGCTCCTGCTGGACGGGTTTCACTGGGCTCGGCTGTAAATGAGAGGCGCTCTGTCTGCTCACTGTGCTGACAAAGACGTTTTATAACAAAAGCTACAGAATTTAGCTGCCTAAGAGTAGCAATAGCTGCAGGGAAGCTGCGAAATATGTGTGTAAACATGCAAGCTTGTGTTTTCTGTGTCTACTAGTAGCGGAATATAGAATCTGTTGCGAGGGATGTATTGCTATTTTAATATTTTTTCCGACTGTACTGTAAGCATGAACGTTCAGAACATCTTAAAATGTTCTGACTGCCTCTAAGCAGCGCTTTTAAAAATATGAATCTCTCTCTTTCTCCAGGTGTAACCATGAAAGTGGTGCTCTTGCATCGTTTTTTTTTTGCTTTCTCCAGCACAACAAAAGTTCAGGGTCAGCATTGATTGAAAATGATACACTCCCCTCCAACCCCCCAGGGGAATCGGTGCACTTTTCCAAAATGTAAATCGCACCTCGGTGAAGAAAATGGGCGCAAGCTTGTGTGGTTGGTCCCCTGCTGTTTTCTAAGCCGGCGCTGCTCACCTTTAAGCAGTATAACAATAATCAATGGGGCGTTATTAATGATAAAAAATCGTTTATGTGCATAAGCTGTGGCCTCCCGCCGTGCTCAATACGGCTTTGTAGTTTGTGGCCTGTGTTTCTGCTTGATCTCTGCTCGGCATCGAATTCTGCAGCGGGACCGGCGCGGATCGGACTCCACCGGCTCCATTTCAGAGCGAAATTGATTCAACCTTTCAAAAAAACGATGGGTGCGTTTGATGCCAGATGAATTCAGCAAGACGACGGTAATATGATCTTTACATATCAGTGCCGAGGCACTCACAGAAGGTCTATGACTAAATCATGGGAAATGTTGATGGTGAGCCATTGATACCTCCGCGGCACTGTTAGGGTTTAACATGGAGGACGATTAGAATATGGAAGTGCGTTTTACGTCCATTCTTTAGAAGGACTGTGTAAAGGAGCACTTGGACTCAACATGAATAAAACGTGACTGGCGGTGAAGCAAAAAAGGAATTTGTATCCGCTAGTGGTTAAATCACTTCTCGCCAAGTTCATGTAGATGCAAATTTGCAAAACTTGGAAGCATGAGCCAATAGAAAACAAGAGGTCGGGCTGTAGTCTCCGCCTGTTTGTCCGTTTACCTGTCTATCAATCAATTCATCTATCTACGATGCGCGAGAGCCACCGAGCGATGAAGCGTCAAATGCCAGACACTGTTTGTGCTGAGCAGTAGTAGCCTGCTGTACGAAGGGGCGGAGTCATCAGAAGAATCTTTGGTTAGAAATTTTCCAAAATGGCTGACACACCGAGCGAGAACTCTGCTACACCATCGATGCACATAATGCAAAAGTTGAGGGCAGTTATTCCTGTTGTGGCTGTTCTGGCCGCTCAATGACATGCTGCACAGTGATCTCTTATGTCTAGTTTGATTTGAGACGCTCTTGCCTTACAAACATCCAGGTACTAGATCACGTCAGTGTATGGTGTAAGAGTATAGTGTGCAAATTGAGGCAGAGCCACATCCTTCCCAACACCATGTTCTCAAACGTTGCTAGCTTGGATAAAGTTAACAAATCTCAGAGTTGGTGCATGCTACTGAAGCTATAACATTGAAGTCCTCTAGAAGCAGAGATTTTACATAATCTATTCATTCTCACTTGAACCTCTTACCAATTTAACATTAATTTAATGACCTTCTTGGATTTATTCCTACTTCCTGTTGGGCAATAGGACCCAAACTTGTATTTTGGTTGTCCTTAAATAATGCCTGCTGAGACAAAGTGTGGAGTTTCAGAAATTTAACAAAGCCGAATTTTTGGGTATATATAAAATTGTGTACATCTGAAAATTCTAATTTATATATAGTTTGACTTTTTTGTGCCTCATACATACAATAAAAATATGAAAAGAGAGACAGACAGAGAGAGATAAATATCTCATAGATCTCTGTTCACAGCATAAATCACATTAATTATGGAAGCCTCTCCATACTGAGGGCTCATGGAGGGAAAATGAAAAGATCAGACCCATCAGTGAGTGGAGTTAATGAAAATACTAATTACTTGATGATGAACTGTGGAGAGCACGAGAGAGAAAGATCACACTTTTATACTGTAATAAGGCAGCCATATTGAGTGAGACTGTTTGGTTAATTGACCAATAAAGACAGCAGTGATGGACACATACACACATCAGCATCTAGTGGCTTTAATTAGTCTCTAATGCTCACACACTCACGTCATGTTATTAACTTTGCTTCAATACATGGTGTCTATTTTCAGCTCAGTGTGTGTGTGAGTTCAGTGTGTGTGGGCATGTAATGGCACAGGATTATCAGGATTAATCATTATTAAGTTTTTGTCGACTATTAGATTCTATTGGCAAGACCGCACACACAAACACACATGCACACACGCTTTCGGGTCATGTCTCACTCTCTCCCACCACCCAAACATGTCTCACTCTCTCCCACCACCCAAACCTGTCTCATTCTCTCATGCCACCCAAATCCATCTCACTCTTTTGCTCTCCCATCACCCAAGCCTGTATCACTCTCACACCAAGCCCGTCTTACTTTACAATGCCCCCCCAAATACGTCTTAGGCCGGGTTTATACTTGCTGTTAACAACGCAGACGGACCCGCAAAATGGCCGCGGTACGTATCCTGCGTTCATTCGGCACGTTGATTGTGCATGTCCCAAAAAAATTACGCAACGTATACGTGTGGTGCAATACCTGCGTAAATGCCGGGAGGCAGTATAGTGAAGCAATGCGCTGATCGATAGGACGAGAGAAATAAACTTGGCAAATGGTTTATTTATTCAATTGGTTTAATCATTCACAAAGTGACAGAACCTTGTGAAATGACAACTATGAAAAGTCAGTAACCATTGTTAGTCAGCTTGCTTTGAAATGATAACTAAGTTACAGTTAAGAAACGAACTCGGTTTAAAAAAATTGGATACTTGTTGGATAACAAGCTGTATAGTTTAGCTAACATTGCAACGTGGGGCTCTCATTGGAGTATGTTAGCTAAACATAAGTATAGCTAATAGCTCCATAAAATGAGGTATAGCTAGCTGCCTAGCGTTACATCGAGGGGTTGTCAATACAGTAGCAAAACATAAATAGCTAGTTTGGTAGTTAGCAACTATAACTTTATAAAATAAAAATATTAAATAAATAAAGTATTAAATAAAATAAGGTGTTAACTTGGATGGCGAGCTCAGATAGCAGCCGAGCTAAAGACGGCCCTTTAAAGATGCAGATTTAGAGAGACGCCACAGTACACACCAACACACACCTAGATCTGCCGTCATCCTGTATCTGTGTGTGTTTTTTTGTTTTTTTGTTGGCTGAATGACATCAAAAAGGTTCTCCCGTCCTCACCGAACCTTCACCATCTGACACACTTCTATTCTGTGTGTGTGCGCGTCTCAAGCAGAGAGAGAGAGACAGAGAGAGGCGTATGAAAGCAGTCATATTTGAAAGAACCGAACCCATTTGAGTGTGTGTGTGTGTGTGTTTGTGAGTGCCTGTGTATGAGCCTTATTGTGTACTTCTTTGTCTATGTGCCGATTACCAGTGCTATCAAACGATTAACCTGTGCGCGCGCACATACACACACACACACACACACAATTGTATCAATGAATGAAAGCACACAAACAGCATTTATACACACAAATAGACACTGCAACTCACACACACACAGATATGAGATGGTGCAGTGTGAGATAAGAGGAGTGTGACAGCAAAGGAGAACAGAGACAGAATCTCCTGTTACACACAGATATAGTTACACTCAGGGGAGAGGGAGACAAAGATGGAGAGAGAGACACAGAAAAAGAAAAAGAGAGAGAGACAGAAGAGAGAGAGACAAAGTGAGCAAGAGACAGAGAGGTATGATGGTGGCCACAGAGGTGACATGAAGAGACTAATAACTGCATTTCAGTCCCTCTTACCCTCTAGACAGAGTGAAGATGAGACTGCTGTAGCTGCATTCTCTCCCTCTTTCTCTCTCTGTCCCTGGCTTTTTGTCAGTAAAATTTCACAATCAAAATCCATTTCAATGGAATTTGCGGCATCTCAAAATTTTGCATTGCAGTCTTCCAGTGTAAATAATGATCAAGTTTAACTTTGGGGTGACCTTAGACATGCGAATTTGTATCGTCAACCAATAGCACAAGTGCTTCGGCAGTGTTGACCTCTGAAGATCCTTCGTATTGCAACCCAGAAGATCCAAAAAAGAGGGGAGCGCTAATAAGAAGTGTGTAAGCACAAGATTTTATGTAATATTTCCTAGCCTCCTGAAAGAGGCGGCATGGTCCGATTGGTTACATCGGCATTGTAGGCCAGAACTGCGGACCAATTGGTCATTTCCTACTTTTCCCCTTCCCCTTGCGGGCTCCGTAGTAATTTGTATTAAATAACAAAAATACATTTTTTACCTCTGCCCAAAATGTTAACATCGGCATTTTCATGTTTTCTCACCACTGTGAGGATTTGGCAACATTTGGTCCCCAAAAGGAAGATAAAACAACACGCACACAAACTTGAGAAGAACAAGGTCATGGGACCCCCGGGCTCAGATGGTGCACAGGTGACTTCTTGCTCCACTCGACAAACAGAAAGTGAGAGAGGAAAGCAAAGACACAAAGATCAGAGAGAGAGAAACCAAGAATGTGTGAAATAAGCAGCACAGCACAGCGCCTTCCTCTCCAGCTCAGGCCATCAAGGCCATGGAAGAAAGAAAAGAAGAGTAAGTGGTGGTGGGAGGGAGAGAGGGAAAGAGGGACTAAAAATCCTGGTTCAATTAGCGTCGTAAAAAGAAAATACTTTGTAAAAAGGAAATAAATGCAGCAGCAAGAGGAAGACTGATGCTCTCAAATAAACTGGAGCTGCTGAATTTTTAATTGGGGAGTGAGATCCTAATTACGGCCATCAAGACACAGCACTTCCAAACACATTCCACTTCTTTCTCTCTCTCCCTCTCTGCCCGAGTGTACGCTTCCATTTCATTAATATTTGATGAAAATGGGCTCGGCTGCATCAGCTGCCCCAAATGCCGCCTCCATTACGCATGCCGCTGTCCTACGTGTGTGTGTGTGTGTGCACGCGTGTGTGTGTGTGAGGTTAAGAGGTGGGGTGATGTCTTGTCAGCCGCTCCTGTCGATTGATGCTATTAGATGGTCGAAAAACACTCGGGTGTGAGCTATAATTGAGCTGACACCAATAATGAAACCGGATAGTGTCTCAGAGCTCCGGGCAAAACGCTGAACCTATTAATGACCATCATAATTCTAGGGGACTTTACTGTAGGGTCCAAAAGTCTGAGTGCACTACCAAGAACTGTTTATGTTTCATCAGTTATCAAATAATAATCCATCATTTTGCTAGCTGCGTGAGAAACGGAAATGTATCTGAATATCTAAATTGCTTAATTTTTAAAAGAAAATTGTTGACTCCGTTGGTACGCTCCTTTTGTGTGTTGTGTTATCGTCCCGAGTACTCTCAGCCAATCAGAACGCATTAGCTGTGTTCCATTCTGGATCAGCTGCCTTAGTAGGCGCAAACTTCAAAATGCATTTCTCATCTGGGAAAACTTTTAAACCTAAAATTAACCTTGGCAGCTATTGTATTCGAGATGAGCCACAGTGTCATCATATAGTATGTCATAACTTTTACCTCACTGCATACGTGACATTTGTTTCTTCACTATCGCGCGCTAGTTTATCAGCTTACCTCAGCACGAATTAGCAGCCACTGTTTTTTTTTGGTTTTTTTTGCTGCTGAACACAACTAGACTACTGTTTGCTGGATATCATTAGCTAGCTAGCTAACTAACTAGGGCTAACTAGCAAGTAAGCAGCATAAGTTATTCTTGTTTACCATGTGGTGTTTGCACTCACCTCTCAGTCAACACGTTGAAGAAATCGATAAATCCCAAACTGCATTCTTTTTAAAAAGTTGAACACCACGCAGGCTGCGAAGCCCCAGTTATCATGTAACTAAGCTATCATTAGCTAGATAACAGACACTGTGATTTTAAGTTAGCCAACTTAATGTAATTTGAACCACAATTATGTCATGACTGCATATCATCTCTAAAACGTTGCAGAGTTTAATTTCACTAACAGACTTTTACATAAGGTTAATGGTGGTTACCTCACCAAAACTTCAGGCTAGCTAACTTAGCTAAGGTTAGTTAACTACAAGTTGGTGTTTTGGTTATTATTACCCTGCTGAAAAATCCAGCTTGGCCTGACCAGCTACCAGCTGGAAAAACACAGACTGAGCTGGCCAAACTGGTAGACCAGCTTAGCCAGCTAAGAATTTATTCTTCAGCTTCCTTATAACTGGACTAAATTGATCAGTAAATGTTTGAGATTTTCTAATTGCCTTAGTGTTGCAGATCGAGCACAAAGCTCGATCTGCAGGGCTGATGCTAGATGTCACTGATGATTAGGTCGTCTTCAATAACTAATGACGTGATATTGGTTATTTAGAACCACATCTTTACACACATTCTGATTGGTCCTATAAAGCTGGGCCTTAACACTAAACACTTCACAGTTTCTATTTATTCTTATTTCTATGTGTTTTGAATACCACTGCATCTCAGATTTTACACATTTATTGTCTGTTCCCTGTTGAAATGTGCAATATTTCGTAACATATTGATGACACATTTCATGTTGAACTTAGGCACGCCTGTCCTGAATATTGTCATGTTTTATAATGACAATACAGTCGATTTGACTTTGGTTTGATGCTCTGGATGACCCGAATGACCTGCGCTTGTTGCCGCGAAAGACCAGACAGGCGTCGTTTATAAAACAGAAGTTTGATTAAATATAAAAATGACGGTATAAGGGTAAAAATGAGCCCTAATCCCCCTCAATCCCCCCCAAAAAGCCCACTACGTCCTTCTCTCTCCTCACTCTTTCCCCAGGAGACCTTCTGCTCATTATATATTCAAAGAGAGAGAGCGCATCATGACATCCCCCCTTCCCCCACACCCTAATCTCAGACATGAAAAAAAGAGACGCAGCCCACTAGCGCCAGGCCTAACGCCTCTGTCCTAAGCCGTTTACTTATTTTATTTTATTTTTTTAATTCCAACATGATGCCTTATCCGCTTGGCTCGGTTTTACTAACAAACTTAAATGATCACTTATTAAGGAACATATTTCTGTTATAGAGACGATAATCGCTTTGAGCTGAAAGGAAAAAGAGGAAACAAAAGTGCAAATTAAAAATGGTTGTTAATAGGAAGCAGAAACATGTTGCTAGTGTCCCTCCATATATCCCCCACCTGCACACACACCTGCCATCAGGATTAGCCCTGAACATGGGAAATGTGAAAAAGGGATGTTTTTTCATGAGTGTAAGTTTCATGAGTGAGACAAGTTGACAAGTGAGACAAGTTTGGATTACCAGAAAATGATTTTAAGACAGTAAGCAAAAAATCAAAAGTACACAATGTTTCCCTTACTTTAAATATAGTCAATCAACCAAGACATGTTTAGTGTGTGAAGTTTGCTTCTTTAGCACTGGAACTATGAGGTTAATGTAGCTAACAAATAAGGAAAGTTTAGCATCATGCCTAAATCATCACACAGTCGCCTCAAACAGCTCTGTGCAGTTGTTCAGACTTGCTGCTCTGGTTTCTGACACTGTATGACACACTGTTATTTATAAAAATGGACAAAAGGACGTCACAGAGCTAAAAACAGTCGTAGCTCCATCTTTTTTTTTCTCGGCACATAGTTTGGTGTCCCTCCGCACAAACAGGTAGGAGGTGTGGCTGTCAGATTTCCAAAGTTAAAAGGTGGAAATGTACATTAGAAGTGATTCGATCATAATGTGGTTCCAGGTTGATTTGTATATTATTCTTTTTTAATATTTTGTGTACAAATGGTGTACAAACGGTATCTTTTGAGGCGAGTGTGTGATGATTTAGTCGTGCAGTTTGCATGGTGCTTAACTTACTTATTAGCTACTAATTAAATTTTTAGCCAGTGTGTTCCTTTAAATGTGAAAACATTCCTGCACTGGGGGAATACATGCTCCATGCCCCCTTTTCCCCTCCATTGGTAAACAAAAATAATTCAGGAATGAGGTTGTACAGTGAGCACTCAAAAAAAGTGATGAACAGTTTTTGGTCTGTGATTGGATTTTAGCAGGAGAAAACGTGAACTTTTGGCACAAGGCCTTAATTCACTGAGACAGAAGGAAGCAGAGGAGAAAGCAACTGTCATCTTCAATCTCACACCGCCTCCATTAACATCAAACTTTAATCACGCTTTCAGAAATCCTGTCTCTCTCTCTGTCTGTCTCTCTCACTCAGGTCTTCGTCCCCCTCTGAGGTGAGTGAAGGCAGAGGCATTGCCTACATAGTGTTTTAAAACCAGTTATCCCACTTTTCTCTGTATAACACACTAAGTGAGGGGTGATATCAGAGAAGGTCTCTAAACAGACATGGAGAAATTAGTTTATAGACACGTACAGACGGGGAAGAGATCCAACAGAACGGCATCACGAACAAAAGTGCGCTGAGGGAAATGCACAGCCACATCAAAAAAGAATTAAAAAACGCCGAACACATAATGCTAAATACAGCCTGAACACCACAACACCTCCCAAACGGCTGTTCATCCTCACACACACACACACACACACACACACACACACACACACACACACACACACACACACACACACACACACACACAC
>JAOUQW010000015.1:2009656-2020344 GCA_028565825.1 Olivaichthys viedmensis
CCTGTAGAAATGACATTTAATTTCAATGTATACGAGGTATATGGAGAAATGACAATAAAAACCTACTTGAACTTGAACTTGATGAGCTAATCAAACTCACCTAGAGTTTCAAAGACATCTTTTCAAGCAAAGTTTTTTTTATTTTATCTCCTGATACTAAAAAAAGATGAATAATGTTTCACAGTGGGAAAAATTAAGCATCCCATCATCCCTTATTCCCAATGGTAGTCACCACCTTCCCTTGCTTCTCATTTACATAACTTTACTGCATCTTTTTTTTTGTTGGCATTTTTTGCACAAACCTAGGACAAATGGATTTATACATACTATATGTACTGTATTTTTTATTTATTTAGCTGCTTATTATTTTCTTTTCTTGCTACTAGTGTGTGATCATTCTTCCATGTGCTAAGCTTCTATATATGAAAATATAATGAAAGCAATATAAAAAAAAATTAAAAATACATTATTATTATTATTATTATTATTATTATTATTATTATTATTATTTACTACAGAAGTTCTACAATCTACATAGAAATACAAATGTGAATAATATTACAAGGTCCAAAACCATAGCCTGCTCATACTGTTAATGTTAGTCCAAAGCTGTTCTCATATACATTCTCTAACAGCAATTTATCTTAAATCCCTAGTCAGTTAGTAAACTTAGGGCTCAGAGCTAGTCCCGGAGCCACTGTGGTTCTGCACTGTGTCCAAAATGGCTCCCTACTCACTATTACCTACACTGCAGAATCAGGAGCACTAATAGAGGTAACAAAATGTGTGATTGGAGTGATGGCTTTGACAAAAAGCAAGATTCTGTTCCCAGCTCAATTTTTCGGCTTCTTCTTGCCTGCCCACTTCTTATGTCTGGGGACGATGTGCTGAGCTCCAGACTTTCTTGCTATACCAAAATCATTCCTTCACCGAGAGATTTCATGGAGCGAATTAGTGAGTTTTACGCCTTCTTGGCCCAGGGCAGAAATCTGCTCCAATCTCTTTACTAGTCACTGCACTAGCTGTAAACAACAGCCAGGTTCAATCGCTAAACCCTGTCTGTTATCCTCAATTTTAGACTCACTGTATTTACCCAACCTCTTCATAAAACCTGTGATATGAATTGTATTCCTGCAGTAAGGGACGATATCCTCAGGCAAGATGGAATAGTGCCTCAGAGGTCTACTGACACTTGCATGGTGGTACAGCCATCTGAGACTGGGAGGTGTGTAACAAAGTCAGAAGAGGAGTAAGACCAGGGATATTGTGGAACAGGTAATAGTTCAAGGGTACCTGCACGTATGTGTTGTGGGACCTTCGCCTCAACACACACAGATCAGGGAACAACAGATTCCTGGATGTTCTTACTAAAGAAGGGCTACCAGTACTGTACATAGAGGAGCTGTTGTGTTCACAATAGGCCGTATTCAGAGTTGTGATAAGCGCATGTAGTGAGGAATTAATACCAAAATTGCGCACATCAGTACTCAGACCTCAGAATTAACTACAGACTTTAACACTGCACGGACAGTTATGAAGCATTTGCACACGTGGGGCGGAGTTTGCCCAAAAAAGAGGCATGTCTCAGTTACCCGCGATTCAGACCTTGAACCTTGAAGTAAATTTTTATTGCGCGATGTAATCTCTGTATTAAGTCCAGCACAATATTTCACCCTCACATACATATTTTGATCAATGTAAATACACACAAAAAAACTATGCTATGCCATTTGAGTTTAATGTAAAATATATTAATATGACATTATGTAATAATTAATATATGAAGCCCTGGAGAGGCCACAAATTTATTAACTGGAGAACACAAAATAGCAAATTGAGATCACAAAAAATTTACATAGCGCACATATTACCTCAATTTCATTATCTTGATTTAGTCTCAGGGCCACATTAAACTAAATTGTGCACACAATTTTGTACGATGAAGGCCAAAATCAGAAAAACTAAAATAACTCTTATTGTGGCCAATGGCCAATTAATGTGGGTGAAACTCATATTATTTAATTAAGACACATTTTCTGTGATTGCAAACTAATGTGAGAATCACGACTAGACTATTCATGACAATGAGCCTCAACATATTTACAATATTTTCGACTACTTTTGGATGTTTTAGGTTACAGCAAAAAACTTTTTGACAGCAAAAAAAGCAGATTTTTTTTTTTCGAGTTTGATTTAAAAGGAGTGGTCAAGATGCTATTGAAAAACTCCTACAAAGAGAGCTCTACACAAAAAAAAAACCTCGGCAATCCATAAAGGCATGAACTGTGTGCAGGTAATTTCAATAATCTGAATAGGCTGCCCTGAAATTCAACTTAAGCACCTGCGTAGCGCGTATACGGAGAACGTACCACACGTAAACATTGACTTTTTGTCCTTAAGGTGCCGATTCTAAATACAACCTAATGTTTCTGAATGTCCTGTGGAGGGAGAGGTGTGCACCCAAGTAATGAGCCGACATTCACTGATAAAGGTATGTACATCTTACCTTCCATTTTATCTGTGAGCCTTTATCACGTTTGTGTTTTGGATTGAGGACTTTAATAAAGACGTTCAGAGATGGTATCCAACCACCCTTATTACCATTACAGTTGCAATGGTCTGTGTAAAGCACGAAGGGAAGATGTGCTCCTTCCAGCCAATACCTCCACTCTCTAGGGGATAGCTTGATGACCTCCGTGTTCCCTAGTCATAGATCATCTTTGCTGGAGACTGTTTCTTAGATATGTAGGCACATGGGAGGCAATCCCTTCCATACCTTTCCTTCTTTCATCTGGTCTTCCGCCACACTCAGAATGTGAGCTAGGACTGAGAAAGAAAGCATGAAAGAGGCATATCTCTGAAAGGGTGTAAAACATCACCAAGTATTCGTAGTGGCCAGATACCACATGTCTTCCATTTGTCACTCGCATGAATCTGAACCAGATTGTATCATTGCACACGTCCAGCTTCTTTAAAACCCGAACCCCTTTCAGCCATCCTAATGTCACTAGCACCAGAAGCATGGGGTATGTAATCTATGCAGGGTCACAAACTTCCATCCGGTTCTCTACAAAGTGAGAATGCCATAGCGATGGATGATCTTAATGCCTCTGCAACGTTCCATTCTATGGTTGCCCAGATACCAGGTACACTTGAGAGTGTGAAATAGTTCCCGATAGAAGGTCGATGGCACAGTGCCATGGCTGGTGAGTAGGCAATTCCATTGCCCTGGTCTTATGGCATACTATGCTTGATGGACATGGGAGTTGTAAAGCGGTGCGGGGACACAGTGGTGACCAAGTAAATTAAATTAAATTCAGTTTTATTTGTATAGCTTTTTTAACAATAGACATTGTCACAAAGCAGATTTACAGACATCCGAATGTAGATCTAGATCCCTAATGAGCAAGCCAGAGGCGACAGTGGCAAGAAAAAACTCTCTAAGACAAATTGAGGAAGAAACCTCGGGAGGAGCCAGACTTAAAAAGGGAACCCTTCCTCTTCTGGGTGACATTGGATAGTGGGAATTATGATCATTACACTATGGAGTTGTATCGAGAAAAAGCAACAGCACTAAATGTGTTAAAAGGATACAGAATGTATGATGAGAACATCTTGTGAATAGAAGAAATGTTAGCATGTTCTCCATCATGGTGTTGGCTCTGGAGCAAGGACAGCCTAGCTTTCTCAGAATGAGTCCATGGTATGGAAGGATTTTTGTTGTCCATTTATGTACAATTTGTCTACCACTAGAGAGACACACTTTCCAGGGTAAATCAGTGAAACTAATACAACAGGAAAAAAATCACTCAAAAACAATATACACTTAATTAAATAGTAGCCAAAGACATGAAAAGCTTAGAAGTTAAAATGTAAAGTTTCAGGCAATTAATTGGGGTGCAACACTGAGCCGCAGGTGATCAGTATTCTGGCGAGGTGGATGCTACAGACAATTACAATACAGTGTGGGATTTCAGAGTGCACTCAATATTCTTCACTACAGTTTCGGACATGACTACAAAACGACTCCCAAAACACTGTGCTCTATAGTGAATAGGCAACATGAGTGCTATTTCCTGAGAATTCTCGCTCTTGTCAGAATTTCTACAAATTTTTGTTGAGATTGGGTGTGGTTTCAGACACAGCTTCTCTGGCAGTGGCCTTATTAGGCTTTGCCATTTTAGGTGCTCTTTTAACTGTGAATGACTCAGCTGGTCTGCTTCTTAATCTTCTCTCTCCAAGGCGCATTGCTTCAGAGGTCAACCAGAACGCTGTGATAAGACGGGGGGGATCCAGCATGACCAACCAAGCAGGGAGAAAGAGAGAGAGAATGAGAGAAAAGTCAAAGAGCAAATGGAAAAAGAGAGATAGAGTGCAGGTGAGAGAGTGGAGTCCCCTGTTTCTATCATTCGGTGTGTATCAGTGCGATGCAGGAGGCCGGTCAGTTCGTCCCACTGTGGCGTCTGCCTGGTTGTGAAGGGCAGATAAGAGCGAGGGGACTTTGTTTGAGAGACAGGAAGGCTAGACTGCCTTCACTCCACCTATAGCACTGACTCATCCAGAAATGGACAGGCTTAGCAATGGATGGACCCAGAGCCTTTTCTTCAGATTTCATAGCAATTCAGCTGTAAAATGTGTTCTAAATACTCAATATGTCTCATCTTCATGTCGATGATTAGTAATATAAGCAATATGATAGAAATGGAGCACCAAAAGCCTTTCCCATGTCCAATAATCCTCCCGATGGCAGGTGTGTGTAAACAGAGTGGAAATAAGTGATGGAGGGCATGGCACAGGGCCTAAAATCAAATTGACAAAAACCACTTTTAATGACTTGTGACTTTTATACATGATTTTGCATGTTCGTTTTGAAAATTGAGCCAAGCACATGAAGTTCAATGTTGGAAAAATTATTTGCTTTAGAATGAAATTGGGTAAAAAAAAAAGAAAAACGAAAAGAATATTTTTGCTGCTGGCTGCTTGTTTCGATCAAATTGATGTCATTTCCTGCAAAAACTGCTGTCGGGTAAATTGAGCTTTATAACAAAAGGTGTGTTTACATGTTTCCATCAAAAATTTCATGTATACTGGAGATTGTGTGCATGTTTTCTCGTGTTTGGTTTTCCTTGGCTTTTTTCCATCACAGAATCTACACAACAAAAATGAATATCGACCTGTTTCTTATCATTTTTCTGTCTCAACTAATCACAGTTACTGTAACTACATCCGAAGATGATGTCACAGAAATGAAGCAAGTGATCAGGAAACTGCAAGAAACTGCCCTTTTAGTGTGCCTTGTTATTGTCATTGTTTTATTTTTCTCTAAAATTTAAACAAAAATCAAAAGTAAAGTTCTCTTCGCCACCTAACTTCAACCTTACCTTATTAGCAAATGAGAGAAGACATGACCAGCCCAGTTTGTGGTGAACCTCTTTTTGGTCTCGTCTGGCCCTAGTGTCGAAAAAGCAAGGGTAGCCTGAAGGTGAGTGCACGTTTTCCTGTCAGCTCAGCTCTTCAAGTGACTTTGCCTGGGTCCATTTTCTCTCGTTTCCCCCTGAGCTGGCAGGACTCAGCTGAAGACCCCCCGTGCTGCTCAGCATCCGTTTAAACAGCGTTTGTTCTCCACCATATGGTCCACAATGTGGCTCCAACACACCTTAACACCGGTTGTCAGTGATTAGCAGATTGGGCAGAGGAAGGACAGTGTGTGTGTGGCCTGCGTGTGTTGGTGGGGCAGGATTAATCATTGCGGTGCATCTGTGCTAGCAGCAGACGCGTGGCATGATGCCTAACCGCTGCCCTCGTTTTCCGCTCGGGTGGCTGCGTAATGACATGCCCTTTAACTTCACATCCTGTGCGATGATCACGCTTAATCGCGACCTGGACCTTCCGACATGACAAACTAGGCCAAAAAGACGCCATTAAATGGTGAAAAAAAATACAGAGAAACAAAAAACAGAAAGTAAAGGTCACTCCACCGTCACGGGCTGAATATGAATATGTAAATATGAAACTTTTGTGCTGCAAAACTGTCAAAAACCGAAGCCGAAAGTTAAATAATGTGCCTTTTTTTAGGGTAACTGTTAACTGTCATGAAGTTAGAAACCAAGTGCAGACCATGATGTTCATTAAGAAAATGTTTACAAAAAAAGAAAAACAACAACTAAAAAACTCAAATCCTTCCCCAGGTACAGGAGAAAAACAGACTGAGGCCGATGCTAATTACACACAGAGCCAAATCGCAATCCAAAAAGGGGGAAAACCAGGAAGCAGTCCAAAATACACAAAGCCATAAATCAGGAAGTAAAGTGAAAAGAAACAAAGGCTTGGCAATGGTACACACAATCAATACCTCACAATCTGTCGAAGCCTAAGAGTCTATATGAGGAGTTAGATTCCAAAATGAATATAATATAATTTATTTTTCTTTTCTTTAAAAAAAGAAAATTAGGACAGATATTTCATTTTATATTCATTAAATGGATGTAAGCACAGCCATGTGTAAGGGCACAAATACATTTATTTATATTTACTTATTTATTGCTAACACATTTTTGCCACTTCTGCCACAGAATGAACTCATCCTGCTTCACTTTGTTGATGGCTTTGGAGTACATGACCTCAAAGTTGAATTGAATGTCCTCCATGGCCAGTCCGTCTGCATGACAGAGCTCCTTATGTGCAGATTTTGTGCGTTTGTACTGTACACTAACCTGGATCACCTCTCCTGAGCGGCACTGCAAATTTGCTTTCTCTCCTTTAACACTTCACATTTTGAAAATACACAACAAAATCAATACATAGATAAAACTGTAAATGTGTTAAAAGTACATCTAAAATAGTTTTAAGGCCAGAAAGTAGTGTTTTGTTATAAAACAGAAATGTTGGATATCGTGTTTTGCAAAGAAACCCATCTCTTTAATCAAAAATGTTTGCTTGTAAAGTGATCAGCCATAATTATTAAATATATGTAGTGACCCATAAGCATTTAAGTTTAAATGGAGATGCAGTTATAATTGGCAGTTAATTGCATTTTTGGAACAAACTCTTCATAAATAGACAAAGATACCCAGGGCCAGGTGAAGCTAATAATAATGAGGTGAAGATGGTAGTTCAACTTTAAACCACCAACATGTCCGCCATTTATTTATGCACAGCTTATCTAGTTCAGGGTGACGGTGGATACGGAGGTGAGAGTACAGCCTGAATGGAACCCCAGTCCATCTCACACACACACACACACACACACACACACACTCCAAAAAGCAATTTAGAGTAGCCAATCCACCTGCCAACGTATTTGTGGGAGGAGACCAGAGTATCCAGAAGAAACTCTTGGACACGAGAAGAACATTTAAAGATTCCAGTATAAAAGGGATACTATTAAAATTATTTTTTGAAAGTTCTCAAAAGGTCTCAGCTCAAAAGTTATGAAAGAAAAGAAAATGGTTGAGAAGAGTAAGGATATAAGGATGAAAAAGAAAGAAAGAAGGATAGAGGAAGGAGAGAAAGAAAGAAAAACCGACAGAAAGGAAAAAAGAAGGAGTAATTATAACTCGATTAGCATTTCCTGAAGGAAATACACAGTGCTTGCAAGGAGCTGAAGGTGATGGAGGGATGAAAGAAAGACAGAGAGTGAAGGAGAGAGAAACCATGTGAGAAAAGCATAAAGAGGGAGAAAAAAGGTGGAGAGAAAAGAAGGAAGGAGAATCAGAATAAGAAAGAGAGAGAGAGAGAGAGAGAGAGGAAAAAAAAAAAAGGAAGAGGGAAGGAGAGAAAAAAAGAAAGTGACACTGGGGCAAACTAAGAACGAAATAAAGTGAGAGAAATGGAGTAAGAGAGAAAAAAGAAAGGAAGAAACAAAGGAAAAATAGGAACAGTGGGAGCAAGAGAGACAAAGACAGAAAGACAGGAAAATGGAAAAAGAAAGGGAGAATAAGGCAGAGGGAGTGAAAATAAAGTGAAAATAAAAGGTGAAATAATTTGACAAAGGCAGAAAGCGGGAGAAAAAAGAAAGAAAGTGATAGAATAAGAGAGAGAGAGAAAGAGAGGGAAAAAATAGGTAAATGAAGAAGAGAAAGAAAAAGGAGAAAGTAATGAAGAGCAGTAATTGAGGAAGACAAGGGAGGGCCTTCACTGTGCACCTGTGCTGTGTGGACCATTGTGACATCACGGAATTCTAACTGACACACATTCCGTTGTGTATTTTCAAACTTTTCAATTTTTCACATTTATTTGTAAAGAGTTCGTGTTAGGATTCTAATGAGTGTGAGTTTAAGCGAGATGCTGATTGGTCAGCTGCTGTAACACTCATTATGACATCATCAGCTGGCAGTTGGAATTCAAATTTCCCAACATTCCATCATTGTATTTCAATGAGAAAGTTTCACACTTTAATCTGAATTTTTTTTTTTTTTAAAGGATAAAGTTTATAAAATAAACAAAAATGATCTACGAAATTAAGTTTGAATGGAGTCTGTTAACCACTTTGGGCTGCACTGACATAAAAGGAAGGAAGGACGAAGAAGTAGAGAAAGAAGAAGAAGTGTAAGGAATAACAACACAATTAAAGCAACAGGAAACAAGTTCCTTACTAATTTAAGTAAAAAGGGTACTTCTATACTGGCACCAAATCACTACACTTTCTTTGCACCTGAGAGCCCTCTGTAATGTTTAACAGTCCAGGACGGAACATATTTCATCCACAGTTACTGTTCAGCCTTTCAGCCCCTCACAATAAGGGTGAGTAAGAATGAATAAGAAGGTCCAAGGCCTCCAACGTGTCACTTCATGCCAGCAATAAGTACACAAAGTAGCTGCTGAAGAAATGTCATTTCTGCATGACCAGGCATTACAATCTGGAATCCCTGTAGTGCGACCTTCACAAAATGGATGTTTTGACAAAACTGGGCCTTTTTTTCTTCTTCCTGAAAATCATAATCTGCACTGGAACATTTCAAATTGAATAGCTCTGAAAATATTACAAAGTTATAGTGCCCAGGGTTTCTTTACGCATTTGACTTGAATCTGGCTGCATTAATTCCAAGAAGACGACTTTTCTGGCCTGTAATTCCCTGCGTATTTATCCTTGGGCAATTGCTGCAGTAAATCACACACTGGGGAAAATTGACTAAAGATAAATTGAACAGTGAAGGTCATTGAGGCTGTGATAGCCACAGCTTTTTTCTGAGACACATCACATTCCTCCACCCAAGAGAGGCTGTATCAGTGATGAATTACTTATTATTATTGACAATTAATTCTGGACAGGGTGTCGAAATTTCAAATCAAAGCTGAGAAAAGAGTAAAGAAGGTCATTCACTTCTGAGGGCTGGTATTATGGCTTTCCTCGTGAGACACCCTTTTCAGATTGAAAGCCTTGAAAAGACTTGTTTTAAGCTTTCAATATTCAAATTAAGGCTGTACATATCATTATCTTGATGTGTATAAAAGATTCAGTAACAGTTTTTTAATTGATAATTGATATATCTAATAAACCCTAGTAATAGATTAAGTGTCTAACAATGAGTCATTGAGTCACTGTTAACTGATTGATAGTGTATATTTTCACTAACTCTCTACTCCACTGGTTATTACACTGCCAAAAAACTGGTAAGTAGGACATAAAGTATCTTAAGAACTTACCAGTACTTATTAGTCTTATAATTAAGCTAATGATCTATTGCTACATTTTAAATGTACAGACAGCTGTTTGAGCGCAGTATGTGGCTGAATATGTGCAAAAATGATGCTATAAATCATATGCACTGGAATGACACCACAATTTGGGGATTAATTGAAATCATTAAATTAACAGCAATTAAAAAAGGGGACTGTTGGTATGAAATATAACAGTCAGCGATCCTGGAAAACCTGGTAATGTATAGACTAGTTTTCCACGCATGGAAAACACCTGGAAAATGGGAAAATGGATATTAGTGAGGTTCTGTAAAGGTGTAAAGTTGGACTATTAAGCCACTGAGATATATTGTTGTTGGGCTATATTTTTGTTGTTGGCATATATTTTTAGCCACTGATGCCCCGTTTGAATGTCATCACATGTCATCTTCACCCCACTTCTCAAAAAGGTGCTGTTTCCGCGACGCTCTTGTGAGCTTTAAACTTCAGATCAGCAAATCAGCGCCTATAATAATCAATATCTGCCTTTCCACCGGCCGCTGTTACGCAGCGGTTCAGCAGCAGTCTCACTAGAGTTCAGCGTCTTTGCTCCTCTGGACTTTTTTCACAAGTGGTTCTAACACCTATTTGCCACTGAAAATAGCAGAGCTATTCAATTAGTTCAGAGTGGGGGCCAGAGTACAAAAACAATACCAGGTGAGGGGCCAAAGATGTTTGATCAAGAAACGAAAAAAACGTATAAGTTCCTTGCGTCCTTTCAGTAGGCATATTTTAATTATCTTTGTAAGTGCAAAGAAGTTAAAATAATCATGAAACCAACTATATGACACAGAACTGTATCATGAAACATGAAGCACTGCATCAACAGTCATATGAATGCAAAGTTGCAATCCCATAATCCATTTCCATATTCAAATGGCAGCGTGCATCCTTACTGTCACGGTCTCCCCGCCGCGAACTCCCGCTTATAGTGTGCGGCAGTTCCCTGCGAGCCGCGCACTTCCGTGTTTGTGTCGTAGATCATGTGTTTTTGTTTTGTTTTATTCACG
>JAOUQW010000015.1:2020930-2034906 GCA_028565825.1 Olivaichthys viedmensis
ACGACATTTCATTTCAATGTATACGAGGTATATGGAGAAATGACAATAAAAACCTACTTGAACTTGAACTTGAATTGCCCTGTTAATATTTTGGAAAGCTCTAACGTCACATGTGGACGGCTGTACATGATATCGGCGTGCCCGGTAGAGCGAGGCTACATGAATGCATGCTAACTTCTTGCTGTGTAACATTACAAATGCAAATATTTATTGATGAAGAAGACACTGGTCAGGAATATGTTTGTGTTTTGAAAATTATTTCTTAAAAACAGTTTGAACATTTTTACAGCCGTTTTTAGGACATTGTTATGGAAAGCCAGCACTAGGAATAACAAAACTGCCCCTTATCTGAATTTAAAGACATAAAAAAATAAAATAAAAATAAAATCCTTTAGTAGCTGCTCTCTGAAACATTTCAAATCTTATTTAACAGATTTATAGCTTTAACAATTGTTACCCAGAAAAGGGGAGAGAACACTGAAGGAGTAACACAGTGACTAGCACTGACTATTTTTAGCCTGCTTTCTGAAATTTTGAATTCAGCAGCAAAAACTCTTGTTCCAACTTGTTTCAGATCCAGTTGGTCTGTGAGGTGTTTGTCGGTGTGTAATATGAGAATGTGACAGGTGTTTCTATTCTTGTTGACCAAAGGTGAGTCCTCAGTTGACTGCAGTGTGTCTGAAGCGTAACGCATGCTGCCTACTCTGGCAGGATTTGGAGTCAGGTCATGTCCAGTCACGTCCTAATCGAATGTTTGCTGAGATACCTCCATCTGACCGGTTTCTGAAGGCAGCGTACATGTATTCTTGCTTGTCCTATGTGTCCCATATTCCTTTGCGTAAGCACTGGTGCAGCAGTCAGTCTGGAGAAAAATGGCTTTTGGTAAACACCTGTACATTGCTGGAAATTGAATATTTTGTGTACAATTGAAAGTTGTTTGAAATTGTTTTGACTTAAGATTTAATTTTTGCTGAGAAATATCTCAGACAGTTATAGAATTATGGACATTTTGAGACCAGCAAATGTTATCATTTGTAGGTATCTTTGTAACATTTAGGCATACTGCTGCATTCAAAGACAGTCAAACCGTTTGTTTGCAGGGACCTAAATAGCTATCGGAGTGCTACCCTCTAAGACACTGACTCATGAGACAGCATAGACAACAAGTCATCAAGACAGTTTTTGTCTTAGACCCACCTCTAGACTGGAGAGGCTGCACTTGGCGGTGAGGTTGGACGTAGGCACAGCGAGGTACAGCCGCTGTTCGGCTACTCACTTTACCTGTGTTAAAAGAAATATGTAATTTCTTCTGTCATCATAAAAACGCCCTGCTGAAAAATCCAGCTTGGTCAAAAAATAAATTCCTAGCTGGCTAAGCTGGTCTACCAGCTATCTGTATTGGTTGATTACAGTTGAGTTGTACACTAGATTATAGATTATATAGCAATAATTATTGGCAACTCATGCAGGCCTTTATAAAAATTACTTTTTTTATTTGACCCACACACCTCTGGTTGAATAAACCTGCTATAATGGAGTCGCGATATATCTCAGCCTTTTCCCTCCTCCGTTCTCTGCACGAGGTCACCGGCGGTTAATTCAATTCAGCCGTCAAAGGCTCTTCTTACTGTGAGTGAATGAACGCATTATGTTGGCAACTGCTGCATCTTGATGGAGTGAATGTCCACATGAGCACTGCTCAAGCTTACAACGAATTCCAATCATACGTTCATGAAAAATACCAGAGAAAGGAAAAGACCAGTTGTATAAACACTCAACTGAATGCCGTTCACGTTGCATTAAGTAACAGTACAACGGTATTCTTAAGTACAGAATCTTCATACATAATCTTTTTGTGCATATCAAGATAATGGTCTGTCTTTCAATCTGAAAAGGGTTTTAATCTGAAAGGTGGTCTCACAAGGAAAGCCATAATACCAAATTCCAGGGGGTGTTTGGTAACTTGTATTAGAACATTGTTAAAACATTATATTATGTATTAGAACATTATTTTTGGAAATTGATATCTGCGCCCTGCTGAAAAATCCAGCTTGGTCTGACCAGCTGCCAAAACACAGGCCGAGCTGGTCAAACTGGTAGACCAGCTTAGCCAACCAGGAATTTATTTTTCAGCTTCCTTATAACTTGACTAAATTGATCAGTAAATGTTTGAGATTTTCTAATTGGTTATTTTCTTGGAACAATGTGTCTACAATCTTACATTAGTAGTGGTAATTCATAAACTGTTTCCATCTACCAGCTTGACCAGCTACAGTACATATACAGCTCATACAGTTAATTAGTCATAATACTGTACGTACAGTTCAGATACAGCTCATACCGTTAATTAGTAATAATACTCTATGTACAGTTCAGATACAGCTCATAGTTAATTAGTAATAATACTGTATATACAGTTCAGATACAGCTCATATCGTTAATTAGAAATAATCTTCTATGTACAGTTCATATACAGCTCATAAGGTTAATTAGTAATACTGTATGTACAGTTCAGATACAGCTCATATGGGTAATTAGTAATAATACTGTATGTACTGTACAGATAGATCATATGGGTAATTAGTAATAATACTGTATGTACTGTACAGATACAGCTCATATGGTTAATTATACTGTTTGTACAGTACAGATATAGCTCATATGGTTAATTACTAATAATACTATATGTACAGTACAGATATAGCTCATATGGTTAATTACTAATAATACTATATGTACAGTACAGATATAGTTCATATGTTTAATTAGTAATAATACTGTATGTACAGTACATTTACAGCTCATATAGTTAATTAGTACTAATACTGTGTGTACAGTACAGATATAGCTCATATGGTTAATTAATAATATGTACAGTGCATATATAGCTCATATGGTTAATTAGTAATAATACTGTTTGTACAGTACATATATAGCTCATACGGTTATTTAGTAATATACTCTATGTATAGATACAGCTCATATGGTTAATTAGTAATAATACTGTATGTACAGTACAGATACAGGTCATATAGTTAATTAGTAATAATACTCTATGTACAGTACAGATACAGTTCATATAGGTAATGTGTAATAATACTGCACAGTACAGATACAGCTCATACAGTTAATGAGTAATAATACTGTATGTACAGTACATATACAGCTCATATGTGAGTGACAGTGAAGACTCACTTTGGTTCTGCTCCGTTAGATCAGTTGTATTTTCGTTTTTCTTGTCCTGTGGTCATGAATCCTTTATTAGGAAATGTTAGTGAAAGTTCATTGCGTCTCCCTCAAAACCGAAAAGACAGAAAATCAATAATGAAAACCGTCAGAATGGACCAACACACAATCGTTCACCTTAGCAGCCACAAGTGTTTTTATTTTATAACAAAAGTCTGGCTGCTATGTGGACTTTTAGTCCATCGCTATATCCATGTAGCTATCTATTTTTATCTATCTATTCATCTACACACACACAAGAAAAAATAAATAAATCCACCCACAACTGAAAAAACCCTTTCACCCAACACAAAATAACACTTTTGAGGGGACAGCCAAAGTTTTACTCTTTTTCATCCACATCATCCTGCCACTGACGAGGATCGGATTTTCAGCATCTTATGCTGTGCTTTGCCTGGCCAGACAGTAGGGGGACGAAGCTTTGTGTTGTAGCCCCCATATTTTAATTTTTATTATTTGAAAAATATATCCGAATATCCTGTTCACTATTTGCGAACTCCGGTGTTTGCACTGTAAAATAGAGCTTTATGTACTGAACACAATCAATTAAAAGCAGTCATTTATGATTTATTATCACTTTATATGTCTTATATGAGTACAGTTAGAGTGGTACAGTCATTTTACTAATCATTTATTAACCTGCACATTTTCAGATACAGTCGTTTTTAAAGATAAGCAGGTAACACCTACAATATAAGGGAAGAATATGAGAATACTAAATAAACCACTTGCCAAGTAACTGCTGTATTCACTACTTATATGCACACTTATTAGCTATGAATTAATATCTAATATGTGACCTCCCTATACTGAAGTGTCCCTGGATTTTTGTCCTAAACCTTTCACTGCCACGCTGTAAAGAGTTCCTCAATAGGATTTAGGAATGGGAAAAATGAAGGAAGGAAGATGTTGGAAGATTGTGGGTTATCATGAATCTAGTTGAGAACCAAAGCAGCATGATGAAAATTGACATAGTCCCAGATTACAACGTAGATGAGCTGCTCAGGTGTACTCTGGAAATGCAGTGTTCTATAAATCGTCCAGAAAAATGACAAGGAGGGCCCTGTTATGAGGTCAAGAGAAATTTGATGGTGGAGGACTCTTTTCTGGCTGAGTGCTGCTCACATTGTGACATTATTGTGACATACTGTGACCCAGATAGCAAATGAGTTTGTAGACAGTGGTGCTCCGCATTGCCGAATTGGTCACCGTGACATTTTACATACCAGTTCAATGGCTGAAATGACCCACATGGTTACCTACACTGCTTACACGAAGGCCATGTGGTATCATGCGGCCATCATACTCATATACCATATTTAAATGCATAAAAAAATATTTAAAAAAAATATAATAAAAAATTGGGCAAATCGCTATAGCTGGCTATTAAATAAGATGGCTAGCATTACAATAAGGGGTTGTCATTGGAGTATACTCTCCATAGAATTACTAATTGAATATAGCTAGCTGGTTGTTATTGGGATAGGTAAACATAAATAGTTAATTAGCCGGCTAGCTTGACAGCTACTATCCCTCTATAAAATAAAGTATTAAATAAATTAAGGTCTTAAATAATTTTAGTTACACTGAAAAAGTATTACTGCAGTAGTTAAACGATACCTTCCTAACCTGGATAGCTAGTTAAGCCCAACACTGTAACTCGGATCGGATCCTCAAGGGTACTTTTGTAAAGGTGACGACAGGGGGGACCACCACGCTCATCACATTAATCATCTTCATCTGGGCCACATTCCACCGTAGAATGACGGTGATGAATTTATTTGAATCTGCCTGTCAGAATACAGACACGACGCCACCTTAATGAGCTCGTATCTCAGGCAGGTTATGAACCTTTTTACATGAGGAAAACAAAACAGCAACTAAATAAAAATTCACCATTCTACTCTTCTTCTAATCTATGACAAAATGTAATGGCATCTTCTTTAACGAATAAAAACAAGACAACTTTTACCATTCTCATGCACTTACTTTGCAAACAAATTTTATACAAGAGAACCAATCATTAGCATACTGTATATTGTAGGTAATAGTGCAGTTTTTTGCAATGTGGGTGCATCATGCCATTTGGATAAAAAGTTAACTAACTAAAAGTTAAAACTAACTCCTGGTGTTTACACTGAATCTATGTTAATCCTATGTTAATCAGTGTATCTTTTTATACCAGCCATGTGCAGCGAGTGGCGCCGCTAGCCTCAAGATCGGTTAGCTATGCTAACATTACAGCTTTCTGGTTGCAGAAATGTAACATTAGCAACCTTCCTCAACTTCAATGACTTTATTATTTTTGATCCCCCCATAAAAAAAACGTTTGCTTTTGTAGTGTCTTGTTAAGCTAATATAACACTACCTAGCATGCCTCATGACACTCCACCAAAGTCACTTAAGTGGGTGTGTTTATTTTTTTGTATCAAGTGTATGCAACATCATAAATGTGCTCATTTAACGTTAATAAATGCACCCACTTTCCTATGAAGGAGCTGCTGCATGTTAGAGACACAGTTGTAGCGTATAACAGCCTGTTTCAGTCACCGCATAACGCACATCAGAGAAGGACAACGGCTTTGGAAGGCCAGTGATGGCTATGCGCAAAGCAATCTGCCGTTCTATTTAAAAGAGAATTAAAACATGGGACATTAATGCATTTTCTCTTTAGAAACTGGTCAATTGGGGAAAATTTGAGAAATAGACTCAAATATTTAGTAAATATTAATAAATATTTAACCCAGCCGTGCAATTGGAAACAGCTGCACGCCGGTCCCAAGCCCGAATAAATGGGGAGGGGTGGAGAAAGCAATGGCTAACTACTCCACTATCTTGCCGAAATACTTCATGGATCACAACGATGAATATGCCAAAAGGCGTGGAGAAGGAGGATCCATAAAGTGACCGAGAGTCGGCTGCGACTGGACGGATAATCATCATCAATAAATATTTAATATTAATTGACTAAAACTGTTCAATTTTAATTTACTAAAATTACTGTAGCCTTTAAATGACAAAAATATGACTAAAACTATTATGTATTTACAACAAAATCCAAAGTAGCTGTCAAAATGAACACTGGTTGTGTTTGGGCCGTATCACTGTCATCGTATCTATCGCTCTTCTCTGACGTGTCAGTCCGTGTAAGAGTCGTCACACAAACAAACGTTATCAGTGGTAATTACGCTTCTATTTCAGAAGCAAACAAAGGCATAATTTGTGTTTCGTCATAACGACAGTCTCAGAAATGACTAGTAATTAACGCTGCAATATCGCTAACGTGGGCTTTGTTTCTGCTAAGTGTTTCAACACTAATTCTCCCTCTGTTCTGTGCTCTTTTATTGTATTATTATTCTTTGAATGGCATGTAAAATGGGGCTTGGCCCGAGACTTTTTAAGTACACAGACAAACACACACACATGCTGCAGTGAAGGTTCATTTAGCCTGCTGAAAAATGAAAAGACATCAAATGAGACAATGCGCTGCTAATTGCACATTCGCATTGGCCACCAATTACTGCTGATTGTGCTGGTTGTGTAATTAAGAACACTGTTGGGTGCGAGCGTTAGGATTTGGCAACTAAACCCTCCTCTCATTTAACATCTCTCTCTCTCCCTCTGTCCAACACTGAATATGTTCAAATGGGTGAGTATTTTTGGAAATGATTAAGATTGGAAGAGGAGATTGAAAAAGAAAAAAAAAAGCAATATTTTATACTTTTCTTCTTTTTTAAAGGAAAATTTTTAGCAGGCTGCCCAAGCAGTTTCTTAATGCTGCCTGAGAGAAAATGGCAAAAACACTCCATTAATAAACTCCTCAGGCATAACGCATATATCTGTTATAGTAATATGTATAACAAGAATATACTATATATACTGTATGTATATAGTACTGTACAGTATATACCTATCTAGTACCTAATAAACTGGCAACCCAGTGTTGTAATTCTAAATTAACACCTACAGTGTTGAATGAATCATACAGTGTGGAATTAACACCTAACAAGTGCTGAATTAACATCAATGTCAAATGACAGTTTTTCACATACATTTTCCTACTGAAAGGAATTTTACAAACACTTTTTACTAATCTAAATGTAGAGGTCCACAAAAAGAAACGTTTTAAACGCAGTTTACATGGAATGTTCACTTTGAGAAACACCAAACATCTAATTTAGCACAAATGTCACGGATAAAATCACGTGTTCATGTGGAAAACACTGGTATTCCTACGCTGTCAAAAAAAGGTAGCTTAGAGGTACAGTTTTTAGAAAGTGTAAATATATGCTCAGATGTACAATAATCATTTACATTTACAGCATTTAGCAGATGCCCTTATCCAGAGTGATTTACAGAAGTGTTTTGTAGTCTCTATCGAAAAACATATCCTCAAGCTAGCACAAATAGACAAATAGATGTGAGAGGAGTTAGTAAGACAGTTAGTACAGCAAAGAAAGGTGCGTCTTCAGTCTTTGTTTGAAGACATCATTTGTTTGAGGACGTCAAACGTCCTTATGGTCCAATTATGTACATTACATGAGTTTCACCACATCTTCTACACTCTCAGAAAAAAAGGTATGAAACTGTACCTTTTCTTGTCACTGGGATGGTACCCTTAAGGGAACATCTTTTGTACATTTAGTATGTATCTTTTACCTGGAAATGTGAATATAGCATACCTTTAAACATTACTTAAAGGTACATAATTAGACCTTAAGGACCACTGTTGTACCTTTAATTCACTTCTAGAGTAAAACTTTAAAGGTATACTACATGCACCTTCCTAGGTAAAAGATACATACTATAGGTACAAAAGATGTTCCCTTAAGGGTACCACCCCAATGATAAGTAAAGGTACAGTTTAGTACCTTTTTTCTGAAAGTGTAGGTCCTCCAACTAAAAGACCATATCTTATTCGTACCCCAACGCACAAGTGTTTATTTAATGAAATTTACCGTTTAGTACCTTTTAATGATGTAACAATGAGCTTAAGCTATTAATTAGCCCAGCACCACCATCAACCAAATGCTTAATTGTTCACTCACCAATTCACCAATCAGAAACAAGTACAGTTATAAAGGATTACAAAGGATGTTTTGTTTGACCAAACTGGAACAACTAAATTCTCTCAGGGGCAGAACCAGAGGTAGTGGTAGAAGAATGAGAAGTAACAAATAACATCCAAGCTTCTGTGATTGAGCATGTACTTGACTCTAAGAGATGCTGGGTAGAAAGTCCAGCCAAACTTGAGCCCCTTCACAGCAACCTCAATTATTCGGGCATTCAGAAATGAAAATCAGGATTATTTACTGTCTCTTACAGAACCTGTAAGTAATGTACTGTATTTTCCGAATACACCATTAAGTAAATCTATTGTCCCAGCTTTTTTTTTACTGTAAGAATTGAGAGAAGCCCACTGGGTAGTGGTTGACCACTCTTTACTTCGAAACAAGAAACTCCCATTGTCAACATGGTTCTGACAAGCAACGCTATTTGGCATAGAGAAATACAAAGACGAATCATTGAGGACAACAATGTCTTTAGTGCAAATGACCAGGTTGGTATCACAACCATTAACTGTGATATGGATGACACAAATCAATAGAGTCCAATTGGAAAGAAACAGTGAAAGAATGCATCACCTTCTATGAGTAACCTCACATGTTCATTGTTTCCACTTTCCTGTCCTTGCAAAGTCTTGTATGCGTTAAGGTGTGATTCTGAGAAGTATTAAGTTCTTTAGGTCTGAGTTCTTTGTTCTGTGTTTACGGTTTCCTAACTAGTCACCCAGTCAGTTTCTGCGTTTTCTACTTGCCTCTTTTTGAACTCTGATTATGGATATGTCTGTGGTAAACTTGTCTGCCCCTTCCTTAACCCTGGCCATGAATTTTGACTATGCCTCTAGAATAGAACCCTCATACATCCTGCTTCCTTTCAATTGTGACATAACTGCGATATTAATATGTACAAGTAAGTTATTGCAATCTTTTACACTGTTTCTCACCTGACACCTTTGACACATCGTATAATTACGGCATTGCCCTAGCCCTGTTATTTAGGCTTATTGGATGTTCTGTATTTCATGGGCACTGCTGTATAAACATTGTCTGTTACTGTAACTGTGTTGACTCTTAAAGAAATTTGAAGCCAGTGAAACCCCAAGAGAATATATCAATGTTGATGAAGCTGGGTTAAACCTGACAAAGCGGAGGAGCCGGGAACACTTTACTACCTATAGTGTGAATATGCATGCCCAGTGTTACTACAGAGTTCCATTACCACATATGGGGCTGAATTAAGTCCTATAATTTTGAATTAACACCTACAGTGTTGGCTTAGCTCTTTCAGTGTTTAATTGACACACTAGGGATATTGTCCATAACCATATCCTATTCAGACTACTTTGGTAGTCTGTTATTTTTTTGTCATGTCTAAAAGCATGGTGGGAAAAATCCCTTAATGCACTACAACTAGTTAGTTACGTACTTAGCAGGTATTATAATAATTATAATACACCGTGGCGTTTGAAACTAACACGTGGTCTATGATTAGAGTGTGTGATTTGGGACACATCCACAGTGGACTGTTAATGGTGTTTGTGACCCTTTATAGTGAATAATGCATGTGATTTGGGAAACATCCACAATGGACTCATGATGATGTTTATGTGGCCTATTTAGTGAATACCACAGTAAACTGATGATGGTGAGGCATTATAATCACTTATATAGTGAATAGGGTGCAGGGAAGATCTGCATCAAGACTCTTCTCTGTACTGGCCCCCAAGTGGTGGAACATTTGGGACCCGTCCACAGTGGACTGATGATGATCAGGCGCTTGTGATGGTGTTTATGAAGCCTATATAGTAAATAGGGTGTATGGTTTGGGACATGTTCACAGTGGTCTGATGATGGTAAGGCATTCGTGATGGTGTTTATGTGATGGAATAGTGAACAAACCGTGCAGTGAACCAATTCAATTACTTAACACGACTTATTCTTTTTCATAGATTAGTGTGCTACATAGTGCGCATGATTCTCCAGTGTAAGGAACAGGGAGAAAGAAGACATTTTGGAAATAGCATCAGTCTATGACATCCAATCTGTCTGAACATGGACAGTTTTACCTCACTGACTCAAATGATTGTAACTGCGGGATGCCAAACGAAAGGCCGGGTTTAAAGCTGCCACTCATGGTCAGATCTGACTCCGTCCACTCAGATTGCACAGTGATTTAATACCTGGATTTAAGAGTAAGTGTCGTGTGGTCATGGGTGTTGTGGACTTTCTGTGGCGCTTCTCCTGGTTTCTTGGAGTTTATGTTTGAAGATTTATGATAAAACAGACATGAGATTCAATCATCAGAACTGTTGTTTTGACACCTGTCATTACTAATAGCCCATACTTTTACAGAAAGTGTGATATAAACATTGGATACGAATCTGCCAATGCCAGCCTTCATCCACACTCTCTGATTGCATGTTTCCAGGCTGCACTTCGTCTAAAACCTTGACTATCTGCCAAACAGTCATGGATGGACGGATTTGTTATTTGAAATTGGCAACACGCTGACTTGTAAAAGCATTTTTGATGCATTTAGCATTTAGATGTTTAGACATTAAGACGTTGCAAAATCGTGCCCTAATATATTTTTTAAGCCGGATGGCCTTATAAAATAAGCAAGAGATGTTTTATCAGCGGCCCACTTCTGCTCCGTCAATTTCTGTTAGGCTGCATGTCACACATTTTTGGCAGTTTTATCGGAGTTACACACAAGTGTTACATACATCTACCAAAACTTTTGAAAGGATAAATTAGACATGTCAATTTTTCAGAGAGTATTTATTTTTCTACAGATGGCTGGGGATGTGTGAAAGGCTTGATTTTGCTGACAATTTGTTGATGATCTCTTAATTCTCAGAGCGATTTCCCTCTGTTCCCGTCTGTTTCCCTCAAGTAAAGTCAAGCTAAGATGCTTTTCTGACTTTTCTACCACTCTCCACATTAATATTAAGCAGATAAAAAAAAAAATAGATATGTCTGATGTAGCTTCGTCCGTTTTCCTTCAGTCGTACTCAGTTGCTTGATCTGAGGTCACTCAATAGTAGATTTTAGCACTTTGCTGGCAGTTGACTCATAGTGGTTACCGAGAAGGTAAAGATTATATATAAATAAAATATACAGTACTGTGCAAAAGTCTTAGGCCCATGTAAAGGCATTCTGGAAAGCAAAAATGCTTTTAAAGTAATAAAAGTTTGATTATAAATAATATAGCAGTAAGCAATAAAAAACTAAAACTAATAAATGTTTGGTGTGAGCAGCCTTTGCCATTAAAACTGCATCAATTCTCTTAGGCACACTGTCGTGCAGTTTTATATGGAAATCAGCTGGTAGGTTGTTCCAAGAATCTTGGAGAACTTGCCACAGTTCTTCTGCAGAATATTTGGCTCTCACTTGCTTCTGTCTCTGCAAGTAAAATCCCAGAACAGCCTTGATTACTTAATATCTTACTTTCTTTAATAACATACAAACATTTCTCTGTAACATTTATGTTTAGAAATCTAGAATTTGCTCTTTTCTAATGACACACTAATGCAGAAGACATTATGTATATAAGACAACCTTTCACAGTACTGTGTGTATATACTGTATATACTATATATATATATATATATATATATATATAGCATATACTGTGTATATACTATACAAATATATATAGGCAAAAAATGAACTCAATCTACTGTAGAATAAGTCTGTAATGTAATGAAACGTGGAGAAGGTGAAAGGGGTGTGCAGACTTTCCGGCTTGACTGTATACCAGCCACCGTAGATTCTGGGAGGTGTGTACACTTGCATGGATAGCAGATGGGATAGAGCCCAAATTCTACCAAATGCACCTTTAACTAAATCAGGGGTGGTGGCTTTCCTTATGTCTAAATAAAGCAATGCAAAGATTATCACCTGATGTCCTATCATTGTATTACACATACAATATATAAACACAGACACAAACAAAGACTCACATTTAAGATTAACATTTTAAAAAATGTATAAACTTATTAACTCACACTCCCAGAATATTGGAGCTTTACCGTCAGCTCTAGTAAAACTTCTCTACTCCCACATGAAAAGATTCAACGCCGTCTCATCACACACACACACACAGACACACCAGCTCTCATAGAAAATGAAAAAGCGGCCTTCAGCTGTACACTAAATGAGCTTTTTGTGTTTAATGGTAATATGAAGCTAAGCACTGCACAATAATGGTGTATATAAGAGGCCTTTTCGTTTCTTGCAGTCAGTTCCCCCATCACTGACTGATTCTCCAGGTATATGCCAGTAACTTTTTAAACGGCTAATAGAAAGCCAAGAATGTCCCTGCTGGACTCACAGCAAGAGCAGTGTTGTGTGGGTGAGTTCTCACCGGATCTCTGAGTTCAGGAATGACGGCACGGTATGTGACAGGGCTGCAGTCTTGCGTGTTATTGACCAGAACGCAGGGCAGGAACATGGGACCTAGGTCATCTCCGTCTAATACGTCCAGAGTCAGTGTGGTAGTGGCAGTGTGCCGGCTGGCTGGATATGGAGCACGGTCCTGCCAAACACACACACACACACCAGCAGAAGTTTAGCTCTACTTAGCAATGGGTGTATTGTTTTCTAGGTCCCATTGACTTAGCCAATCTTTTTGGATTTTATGTCAACTCAATTACAACACAGTCATATCTCCATCTCACTTATAAGAAACTTAAACAATATTTGTGCAAATAGACACACAAATACCCTTTACATGCTTGGGGATCCTCCTGAGTGAATCTGTGCATGGGCACATGTGTGTATGGAATTAATAGATGTAGATAAAATGACAGTCACTAAAATTACCCTTTTTTAGTTTAATATTCAATATGTTTTTTTTAAAAACCTTGACACTCTCAGGTCAAAATGACAATCTCTGTAATATGATTATTTTAAAAATGAGAAAATAAATAGCTTCTTTGCATAAAGTCGTTTAGGCACATAAAGTTTCATGTTAGGAAAATCATTTAATAGAAATGTAAAATGTGTCATTTTGGCCCTAAAATTAAACGCTTGACAAAAAAGTGAAAAGGGGTTGAGTAAGAGGAAAAGTACACAGTTATTTAGCAGGACATGATTTTCTTGCTCTCCTTGCTAAGTGCATTCTAGTAAAAAGCACTCTCACCACCTGAATCTGATAAGGTTTTTAGATAATCTGTTAGCCAACCACCAGACACACACACACACAGATGTCCAGATATGGCATCCTCTACTACCTTCACTGTACAAACACAATTAACCTGTTCACGCTTATCTAAAAGTAATTAGAAGGGAGGTCCATATGATTCACCAGCCACGAGAAGCTGATAATCTTCTCACAAATGCCAAACTTCTCACACTATGTTAAACGTCCCATGAATAGGCAAATAACTGTGAAATAAAGTGAAATTAACATCTTTGAAATAAACAAGATTTTCAATTATGAATGAATTTCAGGTTTTCCCCTTCTATTCTGAGGTATAAAATGTTTAAGATTACAAATAAAACAGAAAGAGGAATCAAAATCATGCCATTCCAAATGGTGACTGGGTGCTGAGTAAATAAACCCAGCCAGCCCCTATGTAACGTGTGCTGCACGGGAGAAGAGGCAGGACGCAAGTGCGGATATTCGGTGTGTTTATTGAAAGGGTTAATCCATAAATCATC
>JAOUQW010000015.1:2105979-2116672 GCA_028565825.1 Olivaichthys viedmensis
ATGAACTCAATCTACTGTAGAATAAGTCTGTAATGTAATGAAACGTGGAGAAGGTGAAAGGGGTGTGCAGACTTTCCTGCTTGACTGTATATATATATATATATATATAATCATAGAATAAAGGACAGGACACTATAGATGCACTTAAGCTACATAACACACAAAGATGCTTTTAAAAAAATGCACAATAAAATACAGGACATTACGCACATGATAAACCCTTTCATTTTTAGAACTGAAAACTGTGTACTATATTGCAATTTGCATGCTGCTCACTGGCGATCTGGACATGCTGTGATCCTCTCTGTTGAAGTTTTCTTTCCAAATCGCCTGTAAACAGACAGCAGAATTACTGTATTTATCTGCGAGGGGATCGGAGATGAAATACCTAGCCGTGCCATAGCTACAGAGTCATTTCTCACCCAAACCCCTGAGGTTGAAAATAAAATACAGACGTCTGAAATTGGCCGCTCTAGTGGTTCAGAGCTGACTGAGCACAGTATGGCCACTGCTTTAAAAACGCCTTCACACACACACACACACACACACACTTTTTTCTCATGTGGCTGCGTTCAATGTAGGCTTTTTCTCTACTTTGGCCACTCAGACAGTGTTTTTCCTCAATTCTGTCTGGAGTAACTATGGTGACGGGGGCAGGGGGTTGTGGGAAGGTGAGACCTTAATCTGTTAGGCGTGAAGTGAAGAAGTGCACCTTAGCGCACAGCGAATAATCACTCAGTTATTCGGCTGTTCCCGAGCACTCAGCTGGGTCCGAACTTCTGAGTGCACTACTTAAGACTGTTTTTATTCCATCAGTTATGAAAGGCAAATTCAACGCTTTCCTTCGTCGATCCTTATTATTTGTGAATACATTCATTTAAAACTGAGACGGATCCTTTTTTTTTTTAGCTTTATGAAACTGAAATGATCTTGACGCCATAGAAGCATGGAATCATGTCATAGAGTAATATAGTCTGATAGGATTAGTATTAGTTTTTTATGAAATGTTGATAGACTCAAACCCACAGGTTAATTAACACCATTATTGGTACACATGGTGAATTGAAAATGAAAAGAAAAGTTGAGTTAATAAAGGCGGCTGAGCAACGTGTGCAAGGTTATCTCGGCTACAACTGAATTCGTATCACACACATTGCGCTCAGTTCTCCCTCAGTGACTTCATTAGCCTTTAAAATGCAGTTGCCTGCTGCACTCCTTCGCGGCTTGCCTGCAGGACGTTGAGGAAACGATGGGCGCGCTCGTTTACTTGCAGACTTTGCGTCGACATCCCATTAAAATCTCTCCGTCTCCATCTCTCGCTCGCCTGAACGCTGATTTATGTGAATCTTGACTCAAGGTCCGGCAAATGCACAAGGACAGCAGTGTACCTGTTGCCAGAGGCATCCTTAAACTGCTTGACCTGAACGTGTGTGTGAAAGTGTGTGCGTGTTTCTTCCTGAAGCAATGATGCATTGCACATGGGAAACTTTAGCCATGCCCTTGCTGGCAGAGGACACAATCCTTCTCTTCTTCTCTTAGCATCTTTCACATCTGTCACATTTCAGGGCAGTTCTGGGAGTAAGGGAATACACTGTTATTTTGAGTGGTTGTTTATATATGGTATGTGGCATGTGCCCAATTCCTGTGAGATATTATATTTCATTATATTAGGGAATTGTTGATCCGAGGCGACGTGTTCCTCCTCCATAACACTGGTAATTGCATCACAATCCACAGTGAATACAAACTTGAACTTCAATTCAACTTTAAGTTATATCTCAGCCTTGAGACTTGAACAGCCAACCAGATCTCATGCAAAATTTTTCGGAATTCTAACAAATGAGAGTGATTAAGTTTATATTAATGAATGCAATATCTGTGAGTCTTTTATTATGATTAACCCAGAATCAATAGTAAAAAACAGAATTTATCTACAGCACAAAGATCTAGGGACAAAGCCAAGGAGCTGGGGAACTAGAAAACAAGGAACTAGACAAATAGACACTATATTAAAAAAAAATGGAAACATCGTCCACCTGTAGTTCACACGTATAAGACTTCATGGAAACACAATACAAATGGATATTTACACACCAGTCAAAAAGACACAATGAGACTAACAACGAGGAACAGGTGTGGACAGTGATTAAGGGTGTGGACAAGGCAGACTGAGTCAGGGCCTCAAACATGGACTGGGACCAGGCAAGGATTGGGGCCAACACTGAGGCAGGAGGCAAAGTCGGGACTGCAGACCCACCAGGGGCCAAAGCCTGGACTATGGAACCATCGGAAGGCCAAGATAGACCACACGGCCACCAAGGGGTGAATACAGAAAGGGCATATGCAAGGGCACATCTAGGAACACATGCAGAAAATGTGTAACACAATACAGGAAGTCTTTAGGTGAGTTCTGTAGCAGGCACAGGTTTGGTTGCCTGGGCCATTATTAGGAACTGGTATGGGTTTACTGGCAGAGGTGCTCGGAGAGCGGCTAAAGTTGACTGCCAATGCTGCAAGTGGTGGAGCAGGAGTCTCAGAGGACTCATGGAAGGCTGGAGTGGCAATGTGTGGGGGCTTCTTAGCATAGTCCCTATGTATAATTGTTGTAAACTAGCTACCAGAGGAAATCAGATGTGCCCAAACGTTAGCCATATTTAATTTCAGACTGAAAAATCTCTTGTGCCTTTGATCAAATTCTCTAGGCCATGCATTCAATTCTGTTTTCCTTGTGCATTTCTTTCTTAATCATTGATTTATTCCTTTTAACGCTATCTTTTTTTAAAATGTATTTCCTTTTTATGTATTTATTTGTCTTTTATGTCCTGTATGCTTTTATCTATGTCTATGCAAAACACAGTGAATTACCTTTGTGTATGTAATGTCCTATAAACACAAGCTTTACTTGTAAACCCTCCTACTGTCAGGGTATCAGTGCTCCTCTCCTGAGCTGTGTAAGCCATCAGTTCTCCCTGTGAGCTATGTGATCATGATGGCTACCTTTGTTGGTTCAGGAACAGGCGTTCCACCCATATACTTAGAGTAGAGTGAGCACTGAAACCTTTTTAAACCCCTTTGAGTCCCAACATAAATACCGACCAATGGAGGTAGGTCCTCCGGAAATAGGACAGAGGAACCTTCCTCAATTACTGGAGCCACTGAGGATAGAGGAGAGAACAGCTTACTCAAGCCTGAGCTGAGTGTGAGAGAGGACTCCTGCCACTCAGACTCCTTACCCAGAGTACCCTGCTCCGCCTAATGAGACTTGCTACATCCGGAGGCAGCAGAGTTTGCCAAGTCCGACACGGTAGGCTATTAGGTTTTATTCAAGCATAATCCACAGCAGACGTCAAATCACAGGCTGTAAAAGACTAGAGTGCTAACCATGACACCTCATTTTAATCTTAACCATTCTTACCTTTTACATACCAGCTGATAAAGGAACAATTCTTATTTGCTTACAGTCAGGAGATTGTGCTGGTTACAAGGCATATAAGGATTTTGAAAATCAACGTGCATGTTGTTTTATCGAAAACATTCATGAGGCCTCAATGCATAAGAATTACATTAGCAATCATTTGTGTTTTTCCATTCAATCCATTGGGTTTTTAATGTAATATTTTGGTGAGCAATAGGAGACAACGTGACAATGTTCTATAATAGCGGTCAGTTCAGTTCAGCTGTTTGCTACAAACTAATAGTGGAATTGCGAATAAAGACACGGGAGAGTTTTGAAGGAAAGAAAGTAATGTGTGGACTTTTATGTGAATACACATGGCCAATACATCGACAAAATGAAAGCTATTCTAGACTGAGGTACTTTATTCTGGCAACACAATCAGACTTGACTATTTTCCTAGTTGGCAGAAAAACTATAATTCATTTTTGCCCTCTGTCGAACAGAACAACCTTTTCACTCCCAAAGGCATTATTTTCATATATTTAATGATATTAAAAGAGCATTTCTGGCTCTAAATGGTTATTCCGTTTTTATTAAATAGAGCATTTAATTTTCAATTACATGACCGTCAGAATTATAATAGTTTTGATTGTGATCGTTTATTATGAGCAACAATTGTTATTGTAGGCAGCCTTTTCACTTAAAAATCATCAGGAACATTTCCCAGTCACTGATGCATGCAAAAAGGCATTAATGCTAACTCTAATGGTGTGGTCCCATAACTCATGACATGTATTTCATCATTTTAGGGAATTGTTGATCCGTGACCACTTGTTTTTCCCTTGTAACACTGGTAATTTCATCAAATCCATGGAGAGTAAAAACTTTAACTCAAATCAGACTTTGAAGTTGATTCTCAGTCTCGAGACACTTGGATTTATTTTCACCTGTAGCTTCCATCTATTACCATCAACCGTACCATTTTTTCAGGACTTTAACACAAATATATGATACCACCTCTCGATTTTATGGCAACATGATTGAAATACTTTGTGGTTAATAGTAATTCTTTCCCTCTGTAAGTGCCGTTTGGTTTGGGTGAAATGTTCAGTATGATGAATGTGAATGAGTAGATTATATGACAAATCAAAATCACTTTATTCAGTAAAGGTTCATTTTTTTTTTTTTTTTAATTTTGTCAATTTATTGTGGGAAAAAAAGATGCTTTATTAGTATTGCTCCACTTTTAGTTTAAACAGGTCATTTAAACCCAAACAGAACAGAAACAGATTTTGTTATTTGAACATAATCCTTTGAGAAATTAGTTAGACTGTTATTCAGTAAGTGCTATATCTCTCTCTTTTTTTTAACAAATCATGTCAAGTAAAAAAAAATTTAGCTTTAAACGCCTGGAGCATTGCATTAATAAAGGATTACGACAGCCTCTCAAGGTTTGCTGCATCGTTAAAATATTAGCCCTTTGCATGCCTCTCTCAAATGAAGAGAGATAGAATCTAGGGAAGTGGCGCAGCGAGAGGCAAGGTCAAAGCAAGCTGTGATACTTGGATTTTCCAAAAAAAAGGGAATGAGAATGAGCATAAACACATCAAAAGCTTTGCATTCTCTGCGGGTTTTCTACATTAAGTCTTTGCAAAAGGTCTCTGACATCAATTAATAACGCACACCAATACAGAAATCCAATGACAGATCCCCGTTCTCCATTTCACAGCACTTGAGTGCATCTCATTTTTATTAATTTTAACACTTGGTATTTTCAAAAACTTGTCTGGTGAACACATTTCAATTAACACTATTTGGGTGTCTTTTTAAGTCAAAAGAGTAGTTCAAAAAAAATGAAAAAAGGATTGTGCTCCCTCTCGGATATATCAGCACATTTTCTTGGACCCGTTTCATTTTTTGTAATTCTTTAATATTAGGGGCAAAAACAAGAAACTGTCCAGATTGGCAATATGGCCGATTTATTCCTCTAAACACCTCCGTATCAAAACAAAGCTGGTCAGCCAGCTAACCGTCTCAGCGGAGGGAAAACAGCCAAGAAGCCACCAAATGCTCAACAGATGGTCAAGAGCATAAATACATCTGGAGGCGTGAGAGGAAATATTGTGACGACAGCGCGTGGTGAAGAAAGAATTTTAAACAGGCATCTGGGGGACAATAACAGATGAAGGTCACCCTGAGTTATACAGGGAGAGGAAAGTTTCACGCAGAGCGAGATAATGGGACACTGCTGGGCTAATTTTAGTGTAATTTATGGTATGACCTTTGGGCAAGAGGAATCTAGCGTTATAATATGCAACAACGCTGTTATCTGGTCACGAGTAAATTAGCATTGGATTATTGAATATGAATATTGCCATTTTCCCTCCTCTTCCTTAACTTTGTGACTTCCTAATGCATTCCCACACAGAGGGATGGAAATCTTTCCCCCATTTCTTATTTCTTGGCCTTGAGCGCTTATGCCACTCGAGACGGAAGAGGTGTTGATAATGAAACTTGGGATTGTTGGAGAAAATCCTGAATGTGAAAAGGTTTTTTTTCTTTTCTGCAGTGTTACAATGATAAGAAGCTCAAGTATGGTAGCGCAAAAATAGCGTTTGCAATATGGATTTGAACTCCATCTGCCTGAGTGGAAATTTCAGCAACCAAAAACTCTCTTACGAAAGCTTCATGATTGGGATTCTCAGAGCAAGTCCGAGTTCCTCGCTCTTCTCTTGCAAAATAGATTTTTTAAAATCTCAGTGGGACTCACCTGGAGACATAAAGGATGAATAAAAGATAAAACAGAAAAACAAAACTGCTTTGCTGAGTTTCCTGCATTGATGATGCCGATTTGTCAAAAGTATTCTTGTTATTTTCACACTGCGGCTCTCCACCACCATCATCAAAACACTAATTGAGGGAATGTCTTTTGGAAGAACGGTGCTCCATCGCTCCAGTACATTTCCAGAAACTTGTAGAATCTACGCCAAGGCGCATTGAAGCCGTTCTGGCGACTCGTGGTGGCCGAAATACCTTACTAACACACTTTATGTTGGGTTTTTTATTTAATTTAGCACCCGTTGTCATGGCCGCACCAGAGCACACGCACACCCGCACTTCCCCCCCACACCGCCAGAGGTCCCGATCCCCAGAGTATTAGGACTTCCGGGTTCACAGTCACAGCTGCACGCCGTTAGCATAGTTGCTAGCGGTATATAAACACACCCTTCACACACACACGACGCAAAGTATTGCCACGCCTAGCGATTACCGAGCATACCGAGCGATTGCATTGTATATTTCTGATTCCCGGTTTTTGATCTCTGCTTTGTTTATTGGATTCTGATTCTGTCGTCTACGCCCTTCGGATTTGTTTGCCTCGCGGTTTTGGATTACCTGGTTACTGGACTTATTGCTACGGGCTTTGACCTTGCCTTCGGATTAAAGTATTCTTTGAGTTTTGCTATTGGATTCTCTGTGTCTCTGTTCTCTGCCGTAACACCTGTCTGTATATATTCCCAGGGTCCTATGTTTAGCGGAGTCTAAAGTGATACCTGCTTTACCAGATACCTATGGTACTCTCACACTAATACTCACCTAGTTCTTCCCAATCACACAAACTCTACCCTTCTAGGAGGATGAGAGTTCTTCCTCGGATACACAGGACGTTAACTGACACATCAGTTGTTGCTCATGCAACCTTATAGGGCACCTCAATACTCTGATCGATTACTGTAGGGATTCAAACAGGCTAAATGCTGTGACATCCAGGAGCCGCAAACTGGTTTTAAAATAAAACATTTGAATGAATTCTGCCAATTGCAAACATTTGTTCTGTCTGTTGTTCTCTGGTTAGTTTCGTGAATCAAGTCATGGTTATTTATATGAGACATTTAAAAACAACAAGTGCTTACCAAAGTGCTGCACAGTAAAATCAAGTTAATATGAATTTGAGTAAAGACTTGATAACACCTGCAAAAAAACATGCAAGCTGATTTACTCACAGGGTCTACGGAGGATTGCATCTTTCACATGAGCAAAATTGCAAAGTTTGTTCGTTTTGTGCATTTGCTTTAATGAATATGCAATTTGTAGCGTTTCTACCTAAAGGTGAAAAATACAGTGTGGAGTCAATGCAAATTCATTCATTTTGCACCCACAACGCGATTTACTGCAGCCTAAAGGTCACTTTGGGAACCGATATTGAATGCACAAATTAGTAGGTATTAAACTTGCCATTTAAAGACAAAATTATATCATTAACTAAGTCTTAAAATTAAGAAAGTTTACTTAAATTACGCCTTAGTGTCGTACGAAAACTAGTACTCGTTATTTGGGATCTTAATAAAGAAGGGTCTTAGTGTACTTCTCTTCAAATATACGTGAGTATGCTTGTGGTACACTTGAATGAACCTTTTTGTTTTTGGTAACTGTATGGCTCAGCTGAGAAGCTAGTGCACAGTATGGTAGAAGTGATGACGCATGACAAAACATATGATGAATTCCAAATATGATGCAGCCATGGTTCGTTTAGGGCTACAACGCTGACCAACAAGAACAGCTACAGGTAAACATCTAGTAATATCTACAATATAATACAAAATTCAATATTGTGGCAATAATGTTTATCATGATAAAACATAAGGAAAACACTGTGATATTGTAAAAATGTAATACTGACATAAGAACACAAGTGAGAAATTCCTGATCATGTTGAGAGACAAATCTGCCGCTGCTCATGTCTATAATTAATACGTGAGTGAACAAAGCTGATGAACTTTGAGGAATGGTAGTTTTACCTCCTAGAGAAGGTCACAGCTTAATTAATTACCAGAATGCTATAAATTATCATTTGGAGCTTTATGACAGGGCTCATTAAAACATCCTGCATTTATTGTACATATTTTAATTAATTTTGTTATTAATTTTACTTAAGTTGACCTTAAAGCGATAGTTTAGCCAAAAATGACATTATGTCCTTGTCTAAATTGATCATCCAAGACATGTTTGGTGTCTGAAGTTTGCTTCTTTAGTTTTGCACTGGAGCTATATGGCTAATAAGGGAAATCTATATCCTCCAGTTTAGTCATCTGCATGTCTAAATCATCACACTCGCCTTAAACAGCTTTGTGGAGTTGTTCAGTGCCTCAAACAGGCTTGTGAATGTGGTTTCTGACTCTGTATGACACACTGTTCTTTATAAAAATGGACAAAAGGACGTCACAGAGCTACAGTCGTAGTTCCATCTTGAAGCTGAATCACTTTCTTCTTCAGCACATAGTTTGGTATTACTTCATGCTAGCATAGGACTCAGGTAGTAGGCGTGGCTTTCAGATTCCCAATGTGTGAAGGCAGAATCGTACATTAGTGGTGATTCAGATGATAATATAGTTCCAATTTAATTATATTAAAAAATATATATATATAGTGGGGTTCAAAAGTCTAAGACCACATTGAAAATCCAGCACCATGTTTCACTGTTGATTTGATCCACTGTGGTATCAATATCTCTTCTGTTCGTCTCCTTACATAAACCCTTCTGTTACTGCCATAAAGCTCAAACTTGGATTCATCAATAAATAGGAATTTTTTCCAGTCATCCACTTGAAATGCTGGTGGTGTCTTAGCCCACGCCAAGCGTTTGGCCTTGTTTCCCTTCCTGAGAAGTGGTTTAGAGGCTACTACTCATCCTTTAAGACCACTACTAGCTAGTCTTCTTTTTACACTACGTTTGCTGATTGGATTCTCTCATTCTTTATTCAGAACATTCTGTATCTGTGATGAAGTTGCGGTTCTCTCTCTCAGTGAACAAAGCTTTATATATTGCTCTTTTGATGGTGTGCTCACTTTTGGTCTGCCTGATCATGCTGTACAGTGGCAATTTTAAAAAATCCCAGACTTTCAGTGAGGTCTCAGACTTTTGTGTATGTATATATACAGTATATATATTAATACAGACTTATTCTGCTATTTTAAAAACTATTTATATGCAAAAGCTGTTACTGAGCCAAAAAAATGTCCTTTGAGATGATAACTGATAGCTATAAGGTTCCATTATTTGTTAGCTACATTAGCCTTGTAGGTCAAACCTCAGACACCAAACATGTCTTGGCTGATTGACTATATTTGGGTTAAAGAAGCTTCATTGTGGACATTATTATTTTTGGTGATGATCTAATACTTAAAATCTATCATGTAATGTGATTTTTCCATCTGACATCTGTTTTTTTCTGATTTTGTGTCTCATTCAGAAAACAGATCGAGCCAGCTTTTATTCAGTCCAGCGTGGTATGTTTATTAGGTGGTGATGTCGAGCGGGCGGTCAATCGTACGCTGCAAACAGCTCCATTGATGCGAAAACGTCTTTGCAGATTTGCAGGCCTCCTGCTGCTAATTGATGAACAAATCGATCCGGTGGTTTTGCCACTTAAATTTGCAGCGGAGTTTGGCAGAACAAAAAGGATGATAAGACATCCGGAGATAACATTCGTTCACAATTTTTTAACATTTTACATGTCTGGGGAATGTGAGCGCCAGGAAAAGAAAAGCCAGAAAAGAAGCCATTTAACTGCTAGCAGTCATCTGTGAACACACACACATACACACAGACAGATGTGAGGATAAATCCAGAGGTCTGATAGGTTTGGATGTGTCAGTAACAGCTGCAGAAGCAGCAGTCGGTGTGTGTGTGTGCGTGTGCGCGTGTGTGTGTGTTTCAGCAGGGCTGTGAGGAGCTCTTATCACCGCCGGCCTTATCTCCATGTAGCAGGTTTCTCTGTAAACAGCAGCGTTGTGCCCAGATCTCTCCACACACTCCTCACCTCCGGCACCCCTCGGTTATTTTTGGCTGGTGGTGAGCAGTGATGCACAGCTTAGCTTTTTTGACCTCTGACCCATATTTGTGAGAAAAAAACCCACACCTGCCTGACCTGGTTTACAATAAGAAATGTAATGCCTACTGAACTGTGTGTATAATGTTATATAGAGCACACCTGGTAGCTCAAAGTGCTTTATAATCAAGTAAAATAAAATAAAACGACACTGAACAACTTGGGGACATTCACTCAATCAACGTTTACTGAAACAGGATATACTAATGTACATTCAAAATATAGGTTGAGGAACTATAACAAAGCTATAGGGGAGAGCGGAGTAGGTTGTCACATGGGTAAGTTGTCATACTGTTCATACCTCCAGCACCAGAGGCACTAAGTCAAACATTGAATAGCTGTTTTGTGTGACCATGTTCTGAGGTCAACTTCCTGTTTACATGTGATCAAAGTCATTCTAATCTGA
>JAOUQW010000015.1:2120055-2132542 GCA_028565825.1 Olivaichthys viedmensis
TAGATGTTTGAGGCAAAAAATGAACTCAATCTACTGTAGAATAAATCTGTAATGTAATGAAACGTGGAGAAGGTGAAGGGGTGTGCAGACTTTCCGGCTTGACTGTATATATATATATATAAATAAAACATACAGCCTGTCACTATAAACATGCAGGAGAGAAATAACTTCCTTTTCTTTAGTTTAATTCAACAGAAAATGTGCGAAATTAAATTAATTAAAAACCAAAAATAAATACTTTATAAACCTGGAATAGACAATGAATTGTTCACTTACAACTCAACTCGAACCAATTTTAACAATAAATGCACTTTGTTAATTTGCAGACGCAATGACCTTGATACGCATTGACCTCGACATTTACCTCGACACCCAATGACCTCGAAATTTACTTTGACACGCATTGACCTCGACACGCATTGACTGTCACGGCCAACCCTGTCAAGAACCGCTACTCCCTACCACTGATCCCGGCGACAATCGAGCAGCTACGCGGAGCTTGTGTGTTTACCCGCCTCGACCTTCACAGTGCGTACAATCTTGTCTGCATAAGGAAGGGGGATGAGTGGAAGACCGCCTTTCTGACCACTAGGGGGAACTATGAATACTCGGTCATGCCCTATGGACTGGAGAACGCGCCCTCAGTGGTCTAGGTGTTTGTGAACGACGTCCTACGAGACATGCTAGATAGGTGGGTCGTCGCCTACATCGATGACATTCTTGTGTATACTGCCACCATGGAGGAGCATGTTTCCCACGTTCAGGCCATCCTGAATAGGCTACTGGAGCACTGACTCTTTGTGAAGCTGGAAAAGTGTGAGTTTCACCAAACTAGTATTTACTTCTTGGGCTATGTAATCTTCCCCTGCGGGGTGGCCATGGTTGATTCTAAGGTGCAGGCAGTGGCGCAATGGCCTCAACCCGGCAGTATCAAGGAGGTACAGAGGTTCCTGGGATTCGCTAACTTCTACGACCGGTTCATCCGTGGGTTCAGCTCCGTCGCCGCTCCCCTGACCCAACTCCTCAAGGGGAAAACATGGAACCTCCACTGGACCCCAGGGGCCTCTAGGTCATTTGAGCTCCTGAAGAGCCGCTTCAGCACGGTACCCCTCTTTTGCCACCCGGACCCGGAGGTGCCTTTCATGGTGGAGGTCGACGCCTCAGATACTTGTGCTTATTACTCCCACAAGTTGACCCCCACAGAAAGGAATTATTACGTTGGCAACCGGGAGTTATTGGCCGTGAAACTTGCGTTTGAGGAGTGGAGGCACTGGCTGGAGGGGCCTAAGGATCCCTTCTTGGTCCTTTATGGACCATCGGAACATGGAATATGTCAAGGTGGCCAAAAGGCTTAACCTGCGGCAGGCTTGCTGGGCACTGTTCTTCACCCGGTTCAACTTCACACTGACCTACAGACCGGGGACTAAGAACATAAAGACCGATGCCCTGTTATGGAGATATGAAGGAGAGGCCGTACCTCAAGTACCGGAACCCATTCTCAGCCCAGCTCACATCGTGGCCCCCATTCAATGGGACATTATGAGTGAGATCCGACAGGCCAGCAACACAGACCCAGCACCCCCTGGCTGCCCGGTCGGGAAAGTTTACATCCCCTCTTGTCTCTGACAGCGAGTAATTCAGTGGGTCCACACCTCCCAGGCATTCGGTCACCCCGGGATGGGACACACCACCATGACGGTGAGCAACGCCTTTTGGTGGCCTTCTATGCACCACGACATCCGGGGGTACGTTGCAAAGTAAAGCTGATTTGACAAACTAGCATAAAACTGAAGTATACTAAAGTAAAAAAGCTAGCATAAAACTGGCATATACAAAAGTACAAAGCTATCATAAAACTGATTCGACAAACTAGCATAAAACTGGAGTATACAAAAGTACAAAGCTAGCAAGAAAATGGAGTATACAAAAGTATAAAGCTGATTTGGCAAAATAGCATAAAACTGGAGTATTCAAAAGTACAAAGCTGTCATAAAACTGGCGTATACAAAAGTAAAAAGCTAGCATAAAACCGGAGTATACAAAAGTTCAAAGCTATCAAAGCTGGCATATACAAAAGTACAAAGCTAGCATAAAACCGGAGTATACAAAAGTACAAAGCTAGCATAAAACTGGAGTATACAAAACTACAAAGCTAGCATAAAACTGGAGTATACAAAAGTATGAAGCTGGCATATACAAAAGTACAAAGCTAGCATAAAACTGAAGTATACAAAAGTATAAAGCTAGCAGAAAAACTGGAGTAAACAAAAGTATAAAACTGGAGTATACAAAAGTACAAAGCTTGCATAAAACTGGAGTATACAAAAGTACAAAGCTAGCAAAAAACTTGAATATACAAAAGTATAAAGCTGGTGTATACAAAAGTACAAAGCTAGCAAAAAAAACTGGAGTACACAAAAGTATAAAGCTAGCAAGAAACTGAAGTATACAAGACTATAAAGCTAGCAAGAAACTGAAGTATACAAGACTATAAAGCTAGCAAGAAACTGGAGTATACAAAAGTATAAAGCTAGCAAGAAACTGGAGTATACAAGACTATAAAGCTAGCAAGAAACTGGAGTATACAAAAGTATAAAGCTAGCAAAAAACTGGAGTATACAAGACTATAAAGCTGATGTATACAAAAGTACAAAGCTAGCAAAAAAACAGAGTATATAAAAGAACAAAGCTAGCATAAAACTGGAGTATACAAAAGTACAAAGTGGTATTGGCTCAAACGTGCCACCGGCATACTCACTTTTATTCTTCTACTAATATTCTCTGTTCTGAGATCTCCTTAATGTGTCATAGAGAGAGACAGAGAGAGAGACACACACACACACATACACACACACACACACACACACACACACACAACACTTTAGCATTATTAGTGCAGTCGCAGCTATTACAGTTCACATTCAAGCTTTTAAACAAATGTTATAATGCAGACTCCACCCTTTTTTCTGTGGAAACAAAACCAGATCACTCCGGTGAAACGAAACAGAAACTCAGCAGCTCCACCTAGTAAAGAGAGGAACAAGTGAAAACACGGTGCGTATCTAAATCTCAGCTATAATATATAAATGCTATAAATCTACACAGTTTAATTTATGGGATCTGATAATATGAACAAGTCCCTGTAAATAAACTAAGTGATAATGCAGGGATATTTAACAGATAATGGAGTAAAGTAAACATGTGTTCTGTAATACATTGGATTATTTTCTATATTATTTTGTTAGGATGTTATTTGGTTAAAATGTTAAAGTACTGGACACTCCCTTATTGCTTGTGTGTATGTATGTGACCTGTTTTTTTTAATTTTTATGGAAAAATAAAAAAAGAATGAATAATCCTATAATGTGGTCATGGTTTTTTTTCTGTCCACTTCTTATGTTCTAAAGGTTTTGCCTCAGCATGTTTTGTTTTCACAGGTTTACAGCTGTAATCTGAAGGAAGAGACATAAGGTCCATAATGAGTCTTTCTGGGACAAATAACACAAACAAAGATGAGAGGTGAGAGAATAGTGTGACTTTAATCCCAAATGTAGCATAAAAGGGCAACGCAAACTCAGAACATGTTTTACTCCATGCTTTTTTAATAAAGGTCTTTTTTTATGTAATTCATATTTTGTTACATATTGAAACTTCCAACATAGAGTTGCACATGTCACTGATTCCAGACTTAACCCAGCTTTGTGTCCATTTAAAGTGATGGGGAAATCCATCTAACTTTAATAAGGAGACTTTTTTACTGATCTGAGGCCAGTATTGCTCATGTTCCTCAGTCCCACCTGATGAAACGCACTCTGTCAGACAGGAACAGGGGGTTTATTGAGCAAGTCACAGCAAACACACAGAAGGGCGAGGACGAAATCAGAGTTGAGAAACAGGCGTATGGTCAGGCGATCAGCAAACACAATGAACCGGAACAGCGATAGTGCATTCAAAAGGCTTAGTAATGTCACTAGTAAACTAGGAGTGAGAGTGTTTGGACCCGGTGATTGGGAACAGGTGAGTGTAATCCGAAGTCTGGTGACTGTGAACGGGGAGATTCCGGGAGATTCTGTTGTTATTCGTGGTTGCTCAGTGCAGCAGCTCTTGGGACTGGCAGTGAGGGAAACTAGTTTAGGGAAATAAATCAGTTCATCCAGGCTGTATTCCCTCAGCTGTAGTGCTACTGTCAGAGGCAACCCGGAAGACACAGGTAGGATCCAAGTGCAGTTCTTTATTCAATACAGGGATGTTCAAGCTTGTGGTCGAGAAACAGGCAAACAGGTCAAAATCCAGTGACTCAGTCCGCGGGGTAAACAAATCCAAAGGGCAGAGCAGAAAACAGTAGTCGGAAACCAGAAAAGTGTCGTTACCAGATATCCAAACCAGATGAACACTCAGACTGCAGAAAAACATGTAAACGGCAAGACTTCGTAATGTCTGTACTGAAAACTGGGGTTTATAAACACTGTGGCTAATGAGGAAGTGATGAGTCAGGTGAGTGCAACGAAAGTCAATATTCAGCCGATGGGGACCTCTGGTGGTGTGGAGTTGAAATGTCTGTGGTGGCTTTGTCGGGAGTGACTGAGACAAGATGAGTGTTAGATGAGCATTAGATAAGGAATCAGTGTAGACTTCAGGAGCACAGCTTACCCAGAAGGCATTGCTGAATGTCTGACGTTTCTATTTGCAAAGTAGCGGATAAAGCTGTTTATAAGTGTGCACAGGAGGAATAAAATACTTAAAGCGACACCCCAGAAAAAATATAAACATGTCTACACTCCTCATATAGCGGTAAAGCAGTCATCTCCAGAGTGAGATTCCCCGGTTTGAATTCTGGTAAAATCCCCTTGATGGTGGAAGAAAGTTTTGGTTGCAAAGATGGAAGTAAAAAAAAAAAAAGGTTTCAAGGACTACAACTGCTTTGGGGTGTATACTTGCAGGAGGTGATGTTTGAGCTGAGTATACAGAAGAAGAACCGCACCAATGAGATAAGAATGCAAGGAGAGGCTCCTGAGTGGCGCAACAGAAAAGAGTTTGTTCTATTTTTGGGAGATTGCGAGCTCGAATCCTGACGATGCCACAGCCATCTGTGGCCGAGAGTCCAAGAGAGCATAATTGGCCTTGCTTTCTGGATGGGAGGGATGGCATTACCCTCTCTCCTGTCAATCAGAATGACACTAGCCAATCGTGGGCATCTGTGAGCTCATGTATACAGAAGAGGGAACTAGCTAGTGAGTGGGAATCAGCAATGACCAAAATTGAGAGAAAATGGGGTAAAAAAAAAAAAAAGAATGCAAGGAAAGTTGAAATTCAAACCAGACAGCATCTTGAGGTTGCGGGGTAATTTTTCGGTGACGTATTAACATTATTTCCTATAGCCACTAACCGTCTTACATCGTTTCTTGAAATGGTGAAAAACATCACCTTCTTCAACTGAATTATGTCTTTAGTAAAGAAAAACATTATCTTGTTCTACAACTAGTGCGATTAAGGTAAGCGCTACATCACTAAAGCTAGCTAGCTAGCATCACTGAGTTATTTATTAGCCTATAGAGTTAGAAAACTATAAAACTCTGAGGAAAATCGCTTCAGCTATGTCGTTCTTGCTGCCGAGGTCAAGTGTGTTCCTGTTGAACAATCCTATACACATCTGCATTTCTGTGACGTCAATCACACATCAATCCAAGGGCGCGCTAACAACTGTGTATTGAAACTCAGAGAGAGGGTGAAGCGTGGCTCTGATATTCTCTCTTTCCGTGACTAAAAAAATGTTAACTGCTTCAGGGTAAGGATGCGTATTTGAAAATTTACGGTTTAAGCGTTTGTGGAAGTCAATGAATCCTAAAAGGCAAAAACAAAAGAAATCATAACAGAGGTCATGGGGTCAGGCTAGTAAAACGGTATATTATTGCTAGCCGAAGGCGGTCATTGGGTATATATCTCTCTCTCTCTATCTCTCTTTCTCCTCTTCTCTCGTTTAGTTGAAACCTGTGTGCTAATGGCCAACGGCGACAAAAAAGCAACAAGGAGGAGAGTTGTGACTTATCACACACTTTCATTCTCCTGCATCCCTCATTTTTTTCAGAGAGGCTGCAGAAAAGAAAACACACCACACAGCCACAGGCAAAGCGTCAATTTAGGAGAAACACACTCCTCCCTGCTCCCCTCTTCTCTCTCTCTGTACTCCCACTCTTCTCTCTTCTGAAGAATAGGCAACCATTTAGAGCATAATGATGTCTGTAGTGTCTCATTTTGCAGATTAATACTACAGCGAGTTACTGGTTTATTAGTAAATCAAATCGGTATACCTAATCTTTTTTTTTTTTTTTTTTTAAACCACACCACACTTTGGATGATGTGCTAATGTTATTCTGATATGACATCACCATGATATCACAATATGATATGGTTTATAATATGCTAATGATATCACCATGTAACATGATATGCTAATATTGTTCTAATATACGTAATACGAATACGGTGGTTATTTGCGATTACGATTAGATGATCGCGATAAGATAAGATATTCACATGTTATCGTGATATATGCTGATGATATTATGAAGAATATGGTATGATTATGATATGATCATCATAAGCTAATATGCTAATGTTATCCTGATATATTATGATTTTGATATATGATCATGATATGATATATGCGATATATGATGATATACTGATGTTACCGCAATATGGTTAAATATTATTAAACATAATATAATATCCTAATGTTATCCTAATATGATATTATATGACCATTGTATGATATTGTATGCTTATATTATGGTGATATGATATAATGATTTTGTGATTTGATCGTGGTATGTGATGACGTGCCAATGTTATCGCAATTAAATCTAATCCTGATATGATGATAGATTTTAGCATACTGTCCAACTATGGTATCTGTGCTTCTGATAAAAGCTTATAAACTCTGTGCTGTATCTCTGCCTTTGACACCATAAAACCCTTCAGCATTGTAATCAAAGGCTCAGAGTTTGCTGAATATATCGCTACACAGCGCATTATTAAACATTTAAACATTTATTATTGAACATTTATTTGTATAATGATGAATAAAATCCTGGAACTCATATCTTTTTTCCGTTTTTTTATTTCTTGACTTGTTAGAAAAGCTAATTTTCAGAAAAGCAAAAGACGGTGAAAATATCTCTAAGAATCCTGATACCTGATGCTATCATGACTCCTGTCACCTCTAGCTTGCGCTCTCTATCGCTGCTTTTTATCACCGATCCTGACTGCATAAAGCACTTAAGTATGGGAATCAAAGGCTCACGATTTGCTAAAGAGATCAAGCGATGTTTGTCCATTAAAGTTTAATTCGAACCTAAGTACAGGAAATGAAGTCTCCTCTTTTTTTCCATCTAAAGATTTGTTTAATCTCCTCGCGTTCGTCTAATGAAATCTCTTTGATCCCTCTTTCCCCTCTAATCAGAACGTGCTCTCCGCTCCTCTTTCGACCCTCCTCCTTCTCCTCTGCTAGCCCTCTATCTGATTGGATTTCTGTTGACATAGCATTACGGAGAACGAGTGTCTTATCTGCACTAATTGGTCCAGGTGGACTAATTTGGCATCTGCACTCATTTTCATGCTCGTTTTCATACGGCTACAACTTTTCCAGGGTCGTGGTTTGCCTGTAGAAAAGTATTTTTTCTTCTTCTTCTCGTTCATTGTTCTGTCCCTCTCTCTCTCTTGCTTAACCCCTTGTCCTTCGTCTTTGCACTCTCTCTACTTTCTTCCCCAAGGCTGTTGGTTTCTTTACTTTTTTTAAATTGAGTTTCATAGATAATTGTACGGCTTGAAAAAGAACGTGGCGAGATGTTGAGGTTGCGTGTGGGTAGACTGGATTTTCAAATGTCAGATTTTCAAAAGATATCATTACATACAAAACTCACTCACAGGCAGGAAGTACACACACTTTATCCTGCATGGCCACGTGTTCCCGCTACAAATCGAAATATTTCATCCAGTACTCTTGAATAGAGGGATTTCTGAATAAAGTTTTGTTAAAAAGGTTTTATTCCAACTGGCACAGCATATGGCTGGGTATGACAGCATGGCTCCAAAATCACATGACCTGACTCAAATCACATAGTGCACTAACTACTTGTAGTGCAAGTTAACACTGGAAAACTCATTTGGGATGTAGTGCCCTATTAATACCTGGATGATGTACTAGACCCATCGAGAACCATCATGTGTTGAAGCCTCTTCTACGCAGCGGAAGGGGCGTGGCCATCAGAGTTCCCCCTGGTTTCAAAATGGCCAGTTGTGGGTTGTAAAATGGAGCGTTTGTTTCTGTGGAGTCTGTTCTGGCGACTAATGACATCATGTACCACACGGTGATCTGTCATTTTCCGTTTTGTGAAAAGCATAAACATCCAGATACTAGATGTGTTAATTGTTGGGGTCTCCTAATGACAAACACATATTGACTGTTAGTACACTCCTCAATGTGTTATGTGTTATCGTTCCAACAGCCAATAAGAACACACTGTTTTGTGCTTATATTAATGAAAAGTAATGGAGTCTTGTAGGTTTTTTATCCAGTAGGTTTTCTGCCTTTTTTGGGGGGTTGTGGTTTTTGCCAAATCCGAGAATAGTGGGAACAGAACATGGCAAGAGTCAAAATGCAGGCAGACATGGTTAAGACATGGTGAAGAGGAATAGGTATAAAGGAATTGAGTAATGTGTGTGACTTTATTTCATTGGAAACAATCTACATTGAATTGGAAAAGGCCAAGATCTTGATCACTACAATTAGGCACAACATATATTTGTCTAATAGTTGATACTAGTACTGTCTCTGAGTCTTTTATCTACAGGCTTCACTGATTTACACTTTAATAAAGCACCTATTTAGGATCTAAAAACTTGCCAGTTCAATGCGTGATTTCTAAAGTTATGTTCCCATGTTTTGAAATGCGCTTAACCCCTCAAGGTCCCAGCTTGTTATTAAATTATTCATCTTAAAGCATATTATTCAGTTTCTACTATGAATTATTCAGTAAGTACAATGAAACAGTATGTAGTCACAAGAGTGAGAAATGTAAAACTGGACCGGATGACGGGTCCTGGGAGGTTAAGGGGTTCATTGGGGTCATGTGACTAGAGAATGCTTTATTTTTCTATTATAAGTGGACTTTATAATATAAATGTGTGTTGTGTGCCCACAGATAGGCATTCACCAAATTATTTTGGTGAATCCTTACAATATCATCTTATTTATGAGTGTATATATATTATAAGTGTATTGTGGGTCCATGTAAGTGATTTCTGAGACCAGGTGAAAATTACTGTATTATACCATTTTGTTCCTTTTTGTTTTGTCTGTGGCACTAATAGTGATAAAAATGTAATAAAACATAAAAAACTCCAGGTGTTCAAAAACTTTTGACTGGCAAGGAATAACAGGCAAGGGGTAAAACCAACAAACACAAGATATCGATAAACTGAGAGAAATAACTAGAGTAAAAACCAAACAAGAGACTTATGCAAGACTTTTCAAACACAGAGCAAAACACAGAGGACATAAATAAACAGAGTAAAGAGGAAAATGAACAACAGGTCAAAACAATCAAAGAAAAAAACAAGAACAGGAGTGAGTTAACAAGAACAGGAAATAATAACCAGTAAAGCAAAGCAGAAGACAATAGTGCAAGACAATGAATAAAAGTATAGATGGTCAACTAAATCAGTGTGATTGTGACAGTTTCTAAAACAATGTTATATAACTTACTCATATCTATTTCTTTAATTCTGTCATTTTTAACTGTTATACTCCCGAAATTGCTGTGCTGGACTGGGTGTGATAAAATGAACATTATTTATAAAATTCCTTATTATTATTGTTGTCTTTTGAAAGTGCACATTGTTCTTGAAAGGCCGTCATCTTCTCTGAATCTCATTGTGCTCAATATGAACCTGCTCCATAAAGCTTTTTACTGATGACTGTTAGCTTCCTCGACACTTTCATTCCCCACAACATGGGTATTGAGATGTGTGTGGCACCTTGGTTTATGTTTGTGTATGTATAAATTATCACCTTATAATCTTCACTGAGTAATTACTTTCCCCTCGTCTCCGTCTGTATCTCAGTTTCAGGAAGAGAAGCAGTTGGAAAGTTCTCTAGGGGAATTGGTGTGATGAAGCTGCTGTGTGTAATTAAGAGAAATGTAAACAGTCTGAGGTTATGATGCAAACAGAGCCGTGTCGAGATGCTTGATTTGGATATTGGGACAGGAAGTGTGTGATTTGATAAGACACACACATGCACTCTGTTAGTTCGCATCTTAATCCCCCTTAAAAATCAGGACTCGGGTCGAGGGACAACAAACAACAATAAGTAACAAACAAATGCTACCCTGACTGCCTCTAAATATGCATTATATACAGCTTCATTACAGTAATTAAAGCTATAAGCACTAACCACGCCCCTTACCAAAATCCTGCCGAATATCCCAGCCCATCCTTATCCTAACCGCAACCTCTGACCCCAACCCGTCACTCTAACCCCACCCCCTCAGTCTTATACCAACCCCGCAACCCTAAGGCTGTGTACGTGTACACAAGATGGCTGCCGTACTTATCCTACGTTAATTTGGCACGTCAATTGTGCATGTCACAAAAAAATTACGCAATGCATGCGTGAGGTGTAATGCCAGCGTAAACAGTGAAGCAGCGTGCCGATCAGTAGGACGAGAGAAATAAACACTTTGTTGTTGCGATGACATTGGTTTAATGGCCTGATACACCATCTACGTTTCTGCCGTTTTCTCAAGATACACATTATCATAGCCTCCTCAACTCCACTATCTTCACTGTTTACCTTGTTGTGCAAAATCAGAAGGAAGTGGTCGAAGAAGATATTTCGGTGTTGGCGATGTTTCGGCTCTGACCTGTCCCCTAGTGGACAGGGCTTTTAATCCTCCAGATGTACGAAAAGTACGCAAGCGAGTATGTGAACAATGACCCTCGTGTAGCTGCGCCGTATGGATGCGTACATGTAGTCACGTGACAAGTATAACCCCAGCCTATCTCCAACCTCTCACCCTAACCCCACCCCCTCATCCTAACCTCAACCCATCACCCAACCCAAACCCATCATCCTAATCACAACCCCTCATTCTTCTCACAACCCCTCATTCTAACCTCACCCTTCATTTAAATCCTAATCCCTCACCTTCTCTCCCAAACCTTAACCCATTAAAACTTTACAGACACACTGAAGCAGCAAAAGGTCTTACTGTGTTGTTTCAGCTGGTCCTGAGATGGCACTCTTTAAGCAAAATTAAAACAATTTATGTTTTCCATAAATCATTTAGTTTAGTGTCACTACTCATTCATATTTTCTTTAGACCATTTTTCAGCTGCTTCCAAAATGTTCTGGATGCATTCGTCCTTGTTGATGAAAATCTTTTTTTCTTAACACATTCTGTTCCATTGCTCAGATATATCCAAAAATATAGGTTTGGTCCTAGGAAGGGCGGTGATGATATGCTCCAATCAATTTTCATCTCACTGGCCAAGTCCGCGCCCTTGGTGTAACCAAGATTATTTCCACCAAGATGGATGGGAAGCACATGTGGAGTGGAACACCTTGACAAAGATTGATGCAGTTTGGGAATAAGCTGCTCTCAATGCATCCTATGAACACCTATGCAGGTAATGCAACAGGACAAACTGAGATTGAGCCACTGATTTATCATAGTAGTGCGATTTACCAATCAATAAATCAGATCGATTCATCACTATATCTACTTTTATATCTACCATATCTATATCATTCAGCACAAATACAGTTAATAGTAATAAAACTAATAATGTACAAATGTAGGTCATACAGTTAGTAATACTGTGTCTATTGTACAGATATACAGTAAACCACAAATAACCAAATATTTTAAATAATAAATAGGTGAAGGAATTATTGCAGAAACACACACAGAAATAGTTTTTAGAGTATGTATGCCTTGTCACCATTCCAATTAATAATCTCCACTAACAGTAACATATAAATATGCAAAAAAAGAAATACAGAATGTAACCTTTCACAACAGAAATAATAAGATATGTAAAAATGTCATTAATGTATGTAGAACACTTTCTGAGTGGACATTAACATGCATGGCTTATAAAAGTAACATTTATGTTTAAATCCTAAATATAGCCACTTACCTTCATAACTGATACAATGAGTCACCAGTTAATAAGGTGTACTGATCTTGTAATGAATACATTGGAAACTCAGTATATACGGGTATCCCAGGCTGTTTCTTTACAACCAGATAAGAGTGTGGGTGTCACGTGCACGGCTGTGCGCGTAACATAGCATGGCGATAGCTACGGCAACGGCGCACCATGCGCGTTTGTTTATGTTGTGGTCCCTCGTCTGTGTCACGTGAGTCATGTTAAGTGTTCCCAGCTGTTCCTTGTTCGTTCGTTGATTTCTAAGTGTTTA
>JAOUQW010000015.1:2203033-2215287 GCA_028565825.1 Olivaichthys viedmensis
AGGAGATGAACAGAAGAGAGATTGATACCACAGTGGATCAAAACAACAGTGAAACATGCTGCTGGATTTTCAATGTGATCTCAGACTTTTGGACTCCACTGTACATAATGAGGTGCAGTGCCCTTTGATGCCAGAATGCAAGGATTTTGCCAAGCTAACTGACTAGTTACACAGGCAGGTGTGTACAGTTAAATGTGATAGAAAAATAACTGCAATAATGTGAAGCTAGAAGGATGACATTGTGAGAACATTCCAAAATCTTACTAAGATTTAAACTATTTAAATTATACGACCCTACACTCTTAGAATGTTAAGCGTTCTTAGCTTCCTACATGAGTTCTACTTTGAACCCTCTCTGATAGGGAAACACAGTTGTAGGATTCTACATAGAACTTTTAAAGGTATCCTCAGAGGGACGAACTGAAAAAACCTTTAGGGTTCTAGATTTAACCTTTTTTTCTCAGAATGTACCACCCAATTTTCCCTGTATTTCTCTTTCTCAACTTTTGATGTGGGATCAAAAATTTAGAATCTGCACTTTGACAGAATTTTTTCTCGTTTCTACGAGCTACTGGCGAGAAATATTTACTATAAAATCACAACCTGCGTCTCGTTATCACCTGCAATAACTGGGACTTTTGAGGATTAAGCATATTTAGGTTCTCCATCAGAGAGGTGGAAGTTGCCGTAGTCAGTCTGAGGTTATGAACTTGAGAAGGAGAGTTTCAGCATCTCTCATGCTATTAGTGGAATTCACACCTGCTTGTCGAGTTTTATTCTTAGTGCTCAGATCTCGCCTGCTCATCTGTGAGTACTGATGGCAAATTTGTTAGGGGGTTTGAAATGGATGGAAATGCATGTGTGTGTGTCTGTGTTGACGATGAAAGCTTACGTCTGTTCCTTCTCTCTCTCTCAGTCTGTAAAAAAAAGCTTTAAGGATGTCTCGCTGTCTTTTCTCGTCTGATGGTTTCGGCTGATGTAAGTTCATGCCGACATGCTGAGTGACCAAACTCAATCACTCACAGAGTGAGAGAGGGAAAGGAATAGAGAGCGAGGACTAAACTTGGGTTCAAAATTCTGAGAGCACTACCGAGAACTGTTTTTATCTCATCAGTTATCAAACAATAATCCACCAATTTACTTTAATTTATTTTATTATCCAAGAATTCATTATTACTGTGTGTGCATGGTGAGTACAGTACTATTATTCTTCACACTTCTTCTTCTATTTCTTCTTCTTCCCTTCTTTTCTGTGATAAGCCAAAGTGCTTATTGTACAGACTCTGTTCAAACCTAGTTTTGTAGACAATTTCGGTGAGAGATATACTGTGGATTTTAGCTTTTTAAAAACTTTATACTTTTTAAAAAATTTCAGATTAAAGTGTAAAACTTTCACATTGAAATACAATGATGGAATGTTGGCAAATTCGAATTCCAACTGCCAGCTGATGACCAATCAGCAGCTTCGCTTAAACTCGCACTCAGTGGCTGAATGTGTGAATGAATGTGAGGGTGTTTACAGAGCAAAGAAGTGAAGTGTGCATGTTGAGTGTGACCATGCACATTTAACATTCATCAGATTTGCTACACACACACACACACATGCACCATCACTGTGCGCCTCTCTCTCCCTCTTCGTTTATTTCTGTCTCTTTCTACTGTTTTTTTTGTGTTTCATTTTTTATCCCTCTCTCTATCTCAATGTGTCTCTTTCTAGTCTGTCTCTCAATCTAACTTTCGGTCTTAACCACTTTTTCTCTCTCTCCTTGTCTATCTACCTATCTATCTATTTATCTATCTATCTATATACCTACTGTATCTATCTATCTATCTATCTATCTATCTATCTAGGCCGACAAGTGCTAATGTTAATTTTGTATTAGTTGCATTGTGTTATTGATGTGTTATTAACATTACATCGTAATGTGTTATTAACATATATTAGTAAACAACACACACACACATACTACGCCGCATGCTGCATGGTGAACTGGGCCATGCAAATGCACTCCTTAATGTGCAAATGTGTGTGTGTGTGTGTGTGTGTGTGTGTTTCCCTTTACTCTTATTTTAAATCAGCATGTAAATAAGCTCGGATGGCGCAGTCAACAGCGTAATTGCATATGGATGACAACAGAGAGCTGCATATTCATGTGTCTCCTCTCTTCCGACTCCACCGACTCTGCAGGAAAACCGAAAACCCAAATCATGTCTTCAAACGCAATCTTTATTCAGCATTTTTATTTCTCACTATGGATTTGTTTCCATCCAAATGTTTCACAAAAAATTATGTTGTGAAAGCTCATCGAAAAAAGGAAATGTCCACAATGTCCACCCCCACCCAAATGTGGTCTATCAGCCAAAAGATGGTTGGTGTCTGACGTTTGCTTCTTTAGTACACATGAGGCTAACGTGGCTAACAAGTAAGGTAAAGTAAGAAGTAAACTAACAATAAAGTAAGTGAGTAAAATGTGCTTGGTAAAAAGGCTGGTTCACTTGAATAGGGGAGAATGAAAATAAAAATAATTTGCTTCTGGTAGCGGGATATCTTGCTTTGCGCTAGGTGATGTAGGTGAAATTAAACCTTGTAAATTCGCCAACCTCGAAGGCTTGAGCTAATAGAAAACAACATGTGGGCTGTGGTTTGTTCTTTCTGAAAAAAAGGGGAACTGCTAATTATTAAGGAGCACTCACACTAGACTTTTGCCTCTTAGCCATTTCTTAATGCCGCTCACCTTGCGAAAACCCAAACTAGCTAGCTAACGTTAGGTGTTTACTGAACCATTACGTTACCGCCAAAATCACATCCACAAGGACCACTAATAATCACCTGAAATTTACTGAAAGGAAATAGAGAAGTGAAAGTCTGGCATGGCCACTGCTTAACACTCACCATGACTATACTAGCACAGATTGTGCCAAGATGCTAGCCAAAGATGCTAGCTAAAATGTTTCCTGACTGACTAAAGCTGAGTACATTTTAGCTTCCAAATCACACGTCAAAGTCAATCAGTGAATGACTTACAAAATAGCACGTGGAGAGTTCTATGACTTTTCCCCCTATCTTTAACCAATTTTTCTGCCATGATATAGTCATATACAATTTCCACTCGCTAGCTAGGCCTCCCTGTCGCACAACAACTGCCAACCTCAGGGGGGTTTCCTTCGATATGTGAAGCCAGTCGCACTTAAAGTAGAGCATCACTAGCATCACTGTGACTGAACATCCTTCCCACACCAAAAGCAGGACTATTAATCGCCACATGCTACTTTAGAGCCCAGTTCTAGAACTTAAAATATATGTCCGAACTTGACAGGACCCCACTGCTCTGCTTTGGACGTCATTTCCTAAATACATATTCTAGCAGAAGGCAAGGAAGGGACAGTAGGAAGGCAGGAACTAAAAAATAATATTGTGCCATGATGCGTCTGTGAAAATGAATGCTATAACATTGCAAGGCTTTTTGACTAATGTACTTTACACAGTGATGTCACATGCTGGAAAACTCCGGAATTTCGTTGTCATACAGCTACTGCAGCTCTTACTAAAGTGTTGATAAAAAAAAAGCTAAAGTAATCTTGCTCACTTGTGCTCTTCCTACCTTCCTCCCTCACTTTCCATGATGTTACAAATTGGCAGTGGTGGCAGGTGAATGACACACACCGTATAGCTGCTGTGTGTGTGATTATTTGTACTGTGCGTGTTATTTCCTTGCAGCACTGTTGGTGTTCCCTGTGGGGCCTTATAGTGAGCTGTTGATGATAAGAAAGGTGTTATTGGAGTGTCAGATTAACAGCTACATACGTAGTGGCAGTAACATCTCCCAGATTGCTGTCAGATAAAATTGGCAACTTGAAGGTGCACGGCTATGGCTAGAAAGTAACCTTGTGGTTGGTGTAATTCTTATTTGCATTTACACTCAGAGCCCTGCTAAGATGGAGAGAAGAAAGACGTGGAACAGAATGTTTAATAGGTGAGAATAATGTAAAAAGAGAAGAGATTAGTGTCAATTTGTTTCTTTTGGTTGTAATTAACGTAATTTCTTTTAACCTTCTCATTTCCTGTCTCAGCTTCTTTCTGTCGGAGCAGCAAAAGCTTAACAAATAAAGTAGCTTAAGCATTTTCCAGTAGCCAGATAGCTTAACTAGCTCATTATCTAGCTAACGTTTCCATAACTAGCTTGTGTCAGATTTTGTTCTGCTTTGTGTTGTTAATTCAATTCGAATCGCTTTGTGTAGCTATCTAGTTGCGTTGAAAATTATGCTTTAATTCAACTAGCAACCTACAACTAGCTACATGAAAGTTTCACGTGTAAAGCTAGGAAAGTTTGTTTCTATGGTAACAATCAATGACTCCAGTCAATGTACATATCTCACGATTTCAACACCACGAGGTTACCCTAGTCGTAACCCGAGAGCACAGAGAGGTGAAACACATATGACCTATAGTTCTCATGTTTCAGATGTCGTAGCTAAGTTTGTGCTTTATTTCATCATACAGTCATTTAAATGCACATTTGGGCCACATGTGGCTGTTATCTTGGCAAAGACATGGCATGGGTAAATGGACTTGAACCAAATCTGGACAATATATGTTTTGCCATACCTTCAAAATTGGCGCAAGTTTCTCTTTTGGATCACCACTGGCATTGCGGTATATGGCCCACATAAGAGGCCACATGTGGCGTGGATATGGCACACCATAGAAAGTGTTTACATGTGGGCTGTGTTTGGTCAACTCTTGGAAAGCCGCATCTAGCCGGAAGCTAAGTGTGGGAATCATGCAGCAGTCCATACCTCAGCCTAGCCCACAGTAATTACTTATTTCTCAGCCATCTTAATTACTAGTAGGACAAATTACTTATTTCTCAGCCATCCAATCAATGATTTCACTGTTGAAAATTGTATTTCATTGTTTAAGGGGTTTGTGGAGGGATTTTTTTTCTGATACTTCAAAAACTCAAGAAAAAAAACTTGCCTTACTGCACCCCAGAGGAGACAGACAGGGATAGATAAATTTTTACATCACCATGTATTTTTTAGCACCGACAGTGTGGGAGAACTGATGCAGTGTTGTCTGGTGCAGTTTACCATGTCTACACATTACTGAGAAATAAATGTTTAAAATGTTTATTATTTATTTTTGGATAAGAAAACTACTTGGCTGAATTTTATTAGATAACCTTTATTATGATTGACATGTTAGTTTTATATATATAGACAGTTATTGTTTTTACAGCTTATAGCTAAAAATAGCAGGCTAACTATAGAATAGTATAGGCTTGGCGCAGTTTTGGTTAAGATCTGGCGTTCCAGTGGCTTTTAGTTCAGTCATATAAACATACATATGTGGGCCATGTCAACCTTTATAATATGGCTCACTAATGGTAGAGGTGTGGCTGTGTTGTAGCATTGCTCTGGCTGTACAGATGTGAGCCATATGAAATTTTCTGATTGGCTGACTCCTGGTGGAGGACAGCTGCTTATGTGGGCCACATTTAATCCAAAGCATATTTGCTGACTGGGGTCCTTCTGCAACTGAGAAAAATAGCACATTTACATTGTGTCAGAATTACGGTAATGACGAGTTTCCAACAGCTGTAAAAATTGTCAATTAAACTAAGCTACAACTCGACAGTGTGTGACGTTCCGTAATAAATAAACACAACCTACAGTGTGTCATGATCTCCCGGTTTGAACCCTCGTTCTCTGGCCGCGTGTTGCGTTAGAGAGCGCACGTGAGTCGCTTCCGGGTGTTTGTGTTCATTCATTCGTTTAACCATGTACTTTGTGTTTATGTTTTCACGTCTCTGTTTTCATTCTGGTCACGCCCCCCTCATCTCGTCACTAATTGTCTCCTGAATGTTCACCTGAGTCTTGTTTAACCCTGATTAGTTTGTATACTGTATATAAACCCTCCTGTTTCTTTGTCTAATTGCGAAGTATTGTCGTGCTTTCATGCCATCAACTCTGAGCGATTATAGTTTCCGTGTTAGTTTCCCTGTTTCGTGTTTTTAGTTTCCCTATTTGGTTTGTTCCTTTCATGTTCTTGAATTTCCCAGTTTTGAACTCCTGCCTGTCCTGATTATGAATTGCCCTGCCTTGATGTTGTCTGCCTGTGATTTGACCCCCACTATGAATTACGATGCTGATTTATGGATTTACACTGAAATAAAACACATCGATCTTACGCACTTGCGTCCTGCCTCTTTCTCAATGCACAGCGCGTTACACAGTGGCTACCACAGTTAAAGTGAGGAGTGTAATGTCAGAATTTAACTCGATTTAACTCTGTGCACATCTATCACACATTTCCAATATTCTCTACTTATGACCTCATCATCAGTAGTGTTGTTCAGGTTAGCTTTTCAGCTTGTAGCATTTAGCTGTCTTAAACCAGTGAAAAATGTTAAAACATGGCTTGGCTAACCGCTAGTTATCACACTGGTCAGTATATCCATTCTACAGTCTAAAGAGATTAACATAATTCTGAAACTTGGGAGTCTTGTTATAATAGTTCGTAGCATTTGGGTCTAAAAACAATTTTAAATGGTTAACTCCTCTTGGATGGCTGATTCTGATTCTGTAGATCATTGTTTGGGTCAAATTTGTCAATTTTTTTATTGAAGACTTTCTCAATACTTGAATCACTGAGAATACGTCGATGAAAATCAAGACTCAAATACCGAAATCCAACTTGTGTCAACCTGTAACAAAAAGCTGCTTGTTTACTAGTAGTTAACCAGCAGGATAGCTATTTGGGATGGCAGAAGGATATGGGTGCGTTTCCAAATTGCATATCATGCATATTCATAGATCCTGATATTTCTCTAATGAAGATGTAGAGACGCTCCTAGATAATTTTTAGTCATTTCTTGGGCATCAAAAACATATTGAACTATGTATTATTCAAGATTCATTATTTTTAATTTCTGGGGTAGTTTAAACGGCTGACATTCAAATCAGAACACTAACTAGTGATGAACTCTTGCAGACTGTGTGTGTTTGGCTTGACAACGTCATCTTGTTACTCCTATTCAGAATATTCTACAAAACAGCAGCTAATGGAAACGCACATACAGCCTGCTGTATTATGCTCCTGTGGCTGTAATTGATTTTATGTCACAGAGACAAAGCTGCATTTTTGTTGTCTCTCCCCACGTTCAGTTGGTTTGTTTCCTGATTATACAGAAAATCCTTTTTTTCTTGATAATTCATTAATAATTTACATTCATGCTGTACCTGTGGACACATCGCCCACCTGTCACAAGTGTGTGTGTGTGTGTGTGTGTGTGTGTCTGTGTGCCTCTGGCTACAACAGTTAGGCCCAGCCACTCACCGTCTGCCGTTCCGCCTTCAGTTTTTCTTTCTTTATTTTTATTTTTCCAGCTCTCCGACTGGAACCTCGCTTCATGAAAACACACAGCAGATGTTCGGTTCAGCAACAAAGCAAACACCATTTCGCAAACCAAATTGTTGCTTTCAGTAAGGGTCCCTTCTTTAGTGGTTTATTGTATTGCATAGAAAGTAAAGTCCTTGACCGTAAAACACAACGATTAAAGCTGGTTAATTACTTTGCTTCTCTTGGTATCTGTTTTTTCAGTTTGTTGAACACATAATATAATCTCTGAGTGCATTCTGTGTAGTGTTTCTTAGTTGATATGAGATGCTAATTTGCATACAAAAATGTAAAGTGTGTGTGGATGGATTGGATATCACTTAGATGGAGGGAAATGACTCCCATAGGAAAGCAAAATCAGTAAAAAAAAGAGCTCCTTAATATCTCAAAACTCTTGAAACAGATGCGGTAAAACAACATGTAGTGTGCAGTCTAGTTAAGGGCAACTTTTTGTGTTACTTTATCATATTTTAACACAAGCAGTGTGTTTAGATTTATAACACAAATGTGTTATAATTACAAAGTCTGTCAGATATGTTATTTCACCTAATTGCATCATAAAACGCTAAAACAACAGACAAAACTCAATTAATTCATATTTCTTGATCAAGTTTAGATTACAAAAGTCGATAATTTGTATTGGATTTAACTTACTGTTCGCTAACATTAGCTAGCTTTTTCTCTCAATATGTTACTAAAACAACCATGTTTTTTTTTTTGCCTAGTTTAGATTGGGCTAGCCAGAGTCGATTCCAAAATTATTGGCACCCTTGAAGAGAATGGGCAAAAGTAATTGTATAAAAGAAACATTGCACAGGATGATTTAAAATTTCCACTCAAACAGTACTTACCTTTCCTTTAACAAAAAACATAATTCTTAATATTTATCTCAAAAACATATGTGGTAAAATTAGTGACACCACTACAGAACATTTAAAATAAATGCAAACAAAATATCCTTGATTTCTCAAATTGCTCTCAATGTCACGCTTCGTCAGGATCCCGGGGAAGGACACTAACGAGGGGAAACAAACAGGAAACAGGTGGGAACATTCAACAGGATAAGACCAGGTGGGACCAGACCTACGCGATCACATGTCCAATGGCAGCCGGAGACCGTGACACTCAATAAGAAAACTCTTATTGTTGCCTTTAACCAACTGTGTAATCATCCATCACCATGGGGAAAACCAAAGAGCTTTCAATGCAAAAGACACAGGTGGTTGTTGACCTGCACAATTCAGGTAATGGATATGAAAAAATACATAGGCAGTTAAAAATACCATCAAGCACAATGACAGAGGATTCTGGAACAAATAGGGTTTTGACAATGGCATGTGTATAGTGTGCCAAAAGAAGCCAAAATGTAATCCCCTCCTCCCTAGGTAGGCGGCATTTGGACGCTCCCAAGACGAGCTGTCCCGATTTGTTGTGCAACATAATGTAAGTAGTGCTGTGTCGTATTTGAAATAATGTTCTTGCAACGGCCAACGTGTTGGGTATGAGCTAGAGCAACACCTTAGTTTGCATCATCCTTTAACCATCGTCCATTTTTGGTGGACTAAAAAATATTATACTATCACCATGCGAACTTATATATGGCTGGATATATGGTTTACACTGATGCTGCAATGGGCAGCACAGAACGCTGTTTCTTTTTTCAATGCTAATCACTTGACATCACATTTTATTTAATGCTATTTATCAGGAATTTTAGGAGAAACGTCTGTGGCAAAGATGGCACCTTAATGAATCATAAAGTAAGGTTCACCATTCACCATAAAATAAGGTACACTGTTCACCTCCTGAGGTATCAAAGAACAACCTTTTAACAATAAAAATTTCCCTCTGTATTCAATTTTCTCAATAAAATGGAGCAATGCATTTACACTAGAGAGCACCGGACAACGAGGCTGCAGCATAAATCAAACATGACCTTAAACTTAAAGTCAGAGACACCAGGGATTCATTAAAAGCCCAAAAAAGCGCAGGCACAACAGCAATGGAAATTTTCATCACACACAAGACCATCCGCTCAAGTGGAAATTAGTGTTTTCAAAAAGAAAGCGAGAGAGAGAGAAGGAGGGCCGTTCGACAGCGAACACAATTAAAGACAAAATAAACACAACTCTTTACGCTCAGAGTGCCATTGTGTTATAATCGTCCCTCTGCAGACGTCCTGCTCCACTTCTCTGGTTTGTGTAAATTGTGTGTTTGTCCATAGACTCATTACATAATTGGGCATTTTCAAAGTGCACATGTGCAAAATAAAATCAGCATTTGATTGTCTGAAATGTGCAAATGTAATTTACAGAATGGGAAAATGTTACTGTAGGAATGTGACTGTACGTGTGTACAATATATATTCTCTCAGTTGTCAGATTATTGACTAGACCTTTCCTGCCCCTTCACTCATTGGCCACTTTGTCATATCCATCTACTATATAGATGTATAATTATTGACTGTAGCCCATTAGTTGCTCTGAATAGTTTGTCAGCCTTCCTCTACCTCTCATCTATCCATCAATGGAAAGGGATCACCATAGGAACACCACTGAGCAGATATTATTTGGATGGTGGATCATGTGTATCAGGTCGTTTTATAAACAGTGTGTATACTTGTGTATGCATCTATATGGTTGGTGTACCTGATAAAATTCCCAATGAGTGTAGGGGCAAGGAAGGTATACCCAGTAAACTGCCCAGTGAGTGTATATAGAGGTTAAAATGTCAGACAGACAGACAGACAAACAGACAGACAGACAGACAGACAGATAGATAGATAGATAGATAGATAGACAGAGACAGACACTGAAACAGAGAGATAGAGACAGAGAAAGAAGAGACAGACACTGAGACAGAGAGATAGAGAGAGTGATGATGTGAGTGTGCAAGAGGTCTGGTGTTCCTGATGAATAGAGAGAAGAGAGAAAGCGATAGAGACACAAAGAGAAATGAATAAAGATAGAGGAATAAAGAAAAGAAAGAGACAGTGATGTGTGTGTGTGTGCACAGCAGTGGTGGATAACTCACTATAGCGATGCCGGATAAACTGCACAAATGATCTCTGATTGATCTGTCAGACGATCTGATTAATTTCTGACACATTAGAAATGTCAACAGGACCTGTCTAGATCGCAGAGCACAGAAGGCGTGTTTTTGAGTCCATATATGGAAGTCTTCATGTAGGGAAGATGGAAGTCACTGGCATTCACATGTGGCATTCAGATTGTGTTAGCCAGCTAGCTAATATGAGCTAACCGAACAGAAGTTTAATTCATCATATTTTTCAGTGTTTATAATCTTCACTACTAATGCTAGCTAGCTGATGATAAGATTCTACCCATCATCCTAGATCGTTTAGATCTTACTCCTACAATTCAATTCAATTCAATTTTATTTGTATAGCACTTTTAACAATGGACATTGTCAGAATGCAGCTTTACAGAAATCCAGATGTAGATCTAGATCCGTAATGAGAAAGCCAGAGGCGACAGTGGCAAGGAAAAACTCTCTGAGACAACATAAGGAAGAAACCTTGAGAAGAACCAGACTCAAGAGGGAACCCATTATCTTCTGGGTGACACCCGATAGTGGGATTACTCCTACAAGCCCCTGCTCCTGTCCGGAACCTACATCATCCTGGGGTCTTCAAGCTTCTGCTTCATTGTTATTGACTATGCTCAACCTTTTCCTATACCTTGGAGTTATATCTTCAACTACAGTCATAACTAGCATACTTATCCCCTGATCAGTAACCATTAAAATCCATTCCTTAATTTTTTTATTTCCTACACTATATCATATAAAAATGACTCATGGTTCACAGTGCCAGCCAGAAGATCATGAGCTCCCCCTGGCTGAGTACTGGTTCCTCCCAAGGTTTCTTCCTTCTTAGCTCCAGCTTAGGGAGTTCTTCCTTGCCAATGTTGCCCCTGGCTTGTTCACTGGGTGTTAAGGCACTGATGAGACAATCTGTAATGAATAAAGCGCTATAAAAATAAAACTCTATTCTATATAAGAGACCACAACAATTAACACTGTTCTATTATCTGCAACAAATATTTGGCAATACAGTTTGAAAAAATGAAGCGGCTCCTGAGCAGGATATTCATATAGATCTCTGATACATTATTTGGTACTGCACTCTGACTTTTGGACCCCAGCGTATAGAACCCACGGCTTTAAAAGCCTGTACTCCTGACTGTGCCGGTTCAGAGGGACTCTGAAGCTCAGTCTTACTCTTTCATGTTTTCTGGATATGAAGTGTTTTGAGAGTCTCGCGCTCCTCCTCGTCACTCCTCCAACTGCTTTTCTTCCTTCCTCGGCCCATGAGTGCATTAGAGCCGAAAGGCCGGGGATGCAGTCCATCTCGCCATTTAGACCACAGAGAGAGAGAGAGAGAGAGAGAGAAAGAACGAGAGAGAGAGAACATATTCCTTCTAAATGCACTCAGCACCATGCTGTCACAGAGGATAATGCATCCCCTCTGAGGATTAACCCTTAATGTTCTGTTTAGGGCTAAATGACCCATTTTGAATTTTTACAAAAAGTGTAACAATACTAGTGCTGCACAATAACTAAATAATAAAAAATAATAAAATAATAAATCAGAATGATTACGCTTAATACTGAATTCACAATTTATTCAGCCAATTTAGGAACAAAATTGTTTTATTGCCCTTTATTATTTAAAATCAACATATTACATGCTGTGGGGGTTTTCACATGTCATCATTTTGTTTCATATATGCTCCACCTACTGCTCACTTTGTAGATACAGTCAGCTCCAGAATTATTGGCACCCTTGGTAAAGATGGGTGAAAAAGGTTATGAAAAAATGTCTTTGTGGTTA
>JAOUQW010000015.1:2269132-2285122 GCA_028565825.1 Olivaichthys viedmensis
ATTCTACAATTGTTCATGCTTTGGCAACATTGTACATGATACAGTCATGCTAATAAAGCTACCTTGAATTGAATTGAATTAAATTGAGAGAGAGAGAGAGAGAGAGAGAGAGAGAGAGAGAGAGAGAGAGAGCGAGAGAGAGAGAATGAGTATGGAATTTCTGTAGTTGCTAGTTGCACACATTAGTCTGATAGTCTGAACACACTGCACTGCTCTCAGCCAATCAGAACACACTTAAATACACTCATATTAGTAAAATGGCAGAATCTTGCTTAGGAAATGCAGAAAGAATAAATGAGGTTTTATACAAGTTTATGAACTCGCGCATTCACTCGCTCAACAATTCTTTACCACGACAACTCACGATCATGTTAGGGTTTGTCTTTCCTAAAAAATATAAAAATATATTTTAAATATGTAAATATATTCATAGTCCGCATATGCAGACTCCTGGATTTTACGCTCCGATTTAGAGAAATACGCCGCCATACCCTTTTTTGTCTCGCGCATCCACCGTGAATGCGTTCATCAGCGTTCCACTAATTACGACTTATTACATTCACTGTGAACGCGCTTCAGTTAGGGTTAACCACCTCAGAGTTGATTAACTTCGATCCCAGAAATTAAATCCTCTGTTCTGGAAACGATAACCCTGGACATGTCGTGTTGAGTTCACTAAACTCAGAGTTCAAGTTTAAGGTTTGTTAAACCTGCTTTCTGGAATACTCCCCTGGTTTCCAGTGTCCCTTGTTTTCTTCATTTATCATTCCTTGTTGTCCTTAGTGTATTTATTCCCTAGTTTTCAGTGTCTGTATCTTACTAATGTTCCCTAGTTTCCAGTTCTTAAGTTTTTAGGGTGCCTTGTTTCCATTTTCCTAATTTATCCCAATTTCCTTCTTCCTAGTTTCCCAGTTTTCTAGTTTCCTAGTTTCTAGTGTTCTTAGTTGTAGAACACTAGAACTAAAGGTACTAAACTGTACCTTTTCTTGGGGTGCTGGGGCGGTAACTTCAAGGGAACATTTTTTGTACCTTTAGTATGCATCTTTTACCTGGGAAGGTGCATGTACTGTACCTTTAAAGTTTTACTCTAGAAGCGAATTAAAGGTACAACAGTGGTACTTAAGGTGTAATTATGTTTAAAGGTATGCTATATTCACATTTCCAGGTAAAAGATACATGCTAAAGGTACAAAAGATGTTCCCTTGAGGGTACCAGCCCAGTGACAAGAAAAGGTTCCATACCTTTTTTCTTAGAGTGTAGTTTCCCATATCCCCAAATTCCAGGTTCCTTAGTTTCCTTGTACCTTAGTTACATTGTTCCTTTGTTTCCAGAGTCGCTAGTTTCCTTGTACTTAGTTACCTTGTTTATGGTATCCTTTGTTTTCAGGGTTCCAGTTTCTAGTGTCCCTAGTTTGCAGGTATTTCCTAGTTTCCAGGGTTCCTAGTTTTCCAGTTCGCTAGTTTCTTTGTTCCCTTGTTTCCAAGGTCCCCATTTCATTGTACCTTATGCTGTGTTGCCTATTTTCTACTGTCTATTCCCTATCTTCCTGTTTCTCTTGTTTCAGTGTTCCTCTGTTTCTAGTGTTCCTAGTTTACAAATACTCTAGTTTCTTTATTTTTATTTCCAGCGTCTGTAGTTTCCCAGTTTTTTAGTTCCTTGTACCCTAGTTTCCTTTGTCCCCTGTTTCTAGGGTCCACTTTTCCCCCTTGCTTCCCGATTTCTAGTATATTAAGTTTAGTGGTCCTTAGTTTAGCGACATCCCTAGTTCTCTTGTTTCCTAAAATGGATCAGTCTTCGTGTTAGATAATAAGGAGCTGAGGGAAAAGCTGGATTAGTGTTTGATAACTACAAGAATAGAAGCAGTTCTCGGTAACAGACTCAGAGTTACACACTTTCAGAGTTACATTCTTATTTCAGGGCACATATTGCTCTTCAGCAGACAGTTAGTTAGCGGTTTGTCGGCACATTTATTTCTTTGCTGGCTCCTTGTTTTGTCTGTGTGCCAAACACAGCATCATCTGAGTAAGATGTATTGGTTTTTGATAAATGAGGATAAATTAAGTTTTCAGACTCAGATTTTTGGATGCGACTGTACAGCTTTATGGGGGATTTTCACTGAATCGGTGTATTAGAGCAGTGTATTTTTTAGTTAAAAGTCCCCACAATGTTCAATTTAAAGTCTTTTTCTCACTTTCTCATATACACACACAAACATACACAATGCTTTTGTTTTTTACCTAAAGTAGGACAGAAACTGTATGCAGCTGTTTTAGCTCTGCCTTCTTCACCCTGCGTGTAGTGTGTATCTGTCCGTATGTGTGTGTGTCCCTCACCGCCGTCTCCCCTTCCTATATAAACAATGTGGTTTGGCTCATTCGGGCCGGTATTTACTTTAGCCCTCGTTAACCGAAACCCGATCCGACATCACTCCAATCCTGGAGGTTTTTGTCCCTCCATCAGCAGCCATTTACGGTAAAAACAACACAGAGCAAGACATCTTGACATCTATAGCCGGGTTTCAAAAGTTTGGGTCCATAAATCAGAAATGTTTTTGTTTTGTTAGTTGTCAAACACTGGATTACATTTTCGCTTTTAAACTGAGACAGATTCATAGTTTGGCTGTGTGAGAAATTCTCATATGAAACTGAAATCTATCTGAATCTCTTGTTTTCTTGAAGCATTTGCTTCATTTTTTGTTTTCAAATGGTTGGGATGTCAAACGGTAACTGTAACACACGAGAGTCAAAGGCAGCTCGACGGTTCCGCAGAGTTTTTTATTAGGACTAATCTCAGTACCGTGATCATTAACCTTTAGCAGGGATCAAAGTAAAGGACAGAGACAATCAATGGTTGGGAAGCAGGGTTCTCTGAGACTGGTGGTGAAGCAGGGTTATCAGAGGCCGGCAAGGTTTGAATGGCCGGGGCTCCCGAGTCGCTCTCCTGTCGATCAGAGTGACACTAGCCAATCATGGGCGTCTGCGAGCTCGTACATATGGAAGAGGGCAGTTGACGCTTTCCTCCGAGCGCATTCGACTGCCCTGTGACGTTGCATGAGCAGCAGTTTGAAAAGATGCGTTGGCTGGCTGCATGTGTTTTGGACAAAGCACGTGTCAGCCTTCGCCCTCCCCGATTGGTAGTTGTTGTACGATAGGGGAGAACTAGTTGGTGGGCGGAAATTGGCAACGACTAAAACATCGGAAGAAAAAGGGGTAAAAATCCCCCCCAAAAAAGATTAGAATGGCCCTGGTCTAAAGCAGTGGAGCGGGCAGGACCACAGTCTGAGGAGCCATTGAGCTTCATGTTGCTCCTCTTCAGAATCATCAGCAGTACCGTTGATGGAAACACACAGCTATTTGCATTTTATTTTTGCCCACTATTCAGGAATGCTTTTAAGTCTTGCAAAACTTTTAAGTCTTGCAAAACATTTAGATGAAAGCATACTGTGTGTGTGTGTGTGTGTGTGTGTGTGTGCGTGTGGTAGCTGTGCCTTCTTTGCATTATTATTTGGTTCCTTTCCTTACAGAGGATAAAATGCTAGAATAGTTTCTTCACCCCTGTGGTTTAGAGGAGATGTGGTGGGATTTCTTCTCTAATGGCCATCATCTGACCCTTTTAGAGGCACGGCGCATAAGATCCATTACACACCACCGAGGATCTCTAATGCTACTGACCAGTACCAGTAATGTCACTTGCATCTCCTACCACACACTCACACACTCAAAGGACTTAGAGAAGGAGGACTTTTTGGAAGCAGGCTGTAGAGGCTATTATGCTAACCACAGCTAGACTCAGCTGCCAGAAGATCTTAGATACGCCCTAACCGAAGCCATTGTTAAGGCTGAAAACACACCAGCTCTCCTGTGCCTTACATTACACACCTGCACTGCACTTTAGCTTTTCTTATTGCATCCCACTTTTGTACCTTTTTCCTTTCTTAATCTGCATTTAATCATTTAAAAACACACGTTTTACTTCATATGTTTTCCTTTAGACTTTCCAAGTTACTTGTTACAAATCTCAAAGACCATGACAAATATTTTTTTTCTTCTTTTGCTCAGTTACTAATTTAATCAATTGCATCTCAGTGAATTTTACCATACCAATTTGTATGTATACCAAAACCAATCATCTTTGCTTCAAAGACTGCCTATTAGTCTCAACTGCTCTTCATATATTAAAGACAATGAAACTGATCTCAGGAAAAACAAATGAGACCATGTTATAAATAAATAAATAATGTTTCCTAATCTATTTTTTACTTTTAAATACTTGAGTGCATTTAAGTGTGGACACTTTGTAACTATACTTCCACTATAAAGTTATTTCCACTTTTAATTAAGTAAGATTTTGACACAATCTCCCATACTTTCACTTAAGTGTATTTTTTCTGCACTTTTTCCGTGTTGCATTTTACCAGCAGCCAAATAGCACAGAGAAGACTGATGCGCTGATACAGCAGTTGCAAGCACATAAGAAAGACTGTAGTACTACAGCAAAAGCATTAAAAAAGAAAGTAAATAAAACAAGTGCTGTGTAGGTCAGTAGAATTGCTATACTGCACATATTTTAAGATTATGATATCATAACATCATGCTAATGTTAATGTTGACATCAGTTTATTATTATTATTAGTAGTAGTAGTAGTAGTATAGTTATTTATTGTTGTTATTTTTGTTTGTTGTTGTTAACTATCATTCTAGCACTTTTTGATAAGTACTGTATGTTGGTCCCACTTTATATTAAGTGTCTCTAATACCTTTGCAGTTACACATGAACTATACAGGCAACTATAATGTAACTACTGAGGATGTTATGCACTTTTATGCACAGATGGATTAAAGAAGTACATCTTATATAAATACATATGTTAATCAGCTTCAGTTTTGGCACATGTGTATCTTAACAGTTGTAACAGGATGAGTATAATTAAATTTGTATGAATTGCTGGTTTTCCAGCAAATACTTTCTTTCTGATTGTGACACAAACAAACTACACAGGAGCTGTTAATTTATTTCAAAGTGTAACTATATAGTTTCTGTGTAATTAGTATGTAGGTACTGTTAACTTACAGGTATTAATCCGTCTGATTCTGTGATGTTAGCATGACACAGCACAAATATTGTACAGGAATGATATAAAAGTTACACTTTAAGATGTCCTGCTACAACTGTAAAGATACACTTGTGTACTTACACGAGCCAAAACCGAAGCTGACACACATGTGTATTTACATAAGATGTACTACTGCAATCCATCTGTAACAGTGCAGACGTTCTCAGTAGTTACATTTCATTTATGTTTCCTGTATAGTTTATGTGCAACTACACAGGTATTAGAGACACTTCATATAAAGCAGGATCAGTGTGATTAGTTAAAAATGGCAGAGTTACTCATCGTTCCAAGACATTGCCGCTTGGAATAAGAGATTGCTATGGGACAGACGGCGAGAGTCAGACAGATGCAAGACACCCAATGCAAGACGATAAAACTGTTGTGCGACACGCCGGTGGGCTTTTGGTTTGGCGTCGTGTTACAATAGCAAGAGTATAGTTTACGCTCTAACCAGCTCTCCCCAATAAAGCCAGGTTTGTCCTTGACTTTTAAACAGCAGCATATTGTTTGTGTGTGTGTGTGTGTGTGTGTGTGTGTGTGTGTTCAGCATCAGGACCTTCTATCCCTCCTTCTCTGATTTCCCACTTCTCTTTTCTCTCCTTCGTTCTTTCCCCCACTTCCTTCTTTACTTCTCTCATTCACTGCCTTACATCATTGCTGTCTCCCTTTCTCTTTCTCCCTCTCTCTCCCTCTTTCTCTCATCAGCATCAGGTCCCTCCCATCTTTACTCTCCATTCTTCCGCTGCTTTGTTCTCTCTCTCTCTTTCTCTTTACGACCTTGTGTCTGTCCGTCTCACTCTTTCCATCTTTAGCATCAGGTCCGTTTGTCCCTCGTTATCAGATTTCTTTTCTTTCCTCCACTCTATATTTACTTACTCTCTCTCTCTCTCTCACTCCATGACCTTGTCTCTCTCTCCCTCTCCCCCCTCTTTCTCTATTTAGCATCAGGTCCTTCTATCTCTCCTTATCAGATTTCCTTTCTCTCCTTCACCCTCCATTCTTCCCCTCCTGCTCTCTCTCTCTCTCGCTCTCTCGTTCACACCCTCACCCCCTCTCTCGCTTTCTCTCTTCAGCATCAGGTCCTTCCATCTCTCCTTATCAGATGTCTTACCTATCCCTCCTCTCTTTCACTCACTATTCTTCCTCCATCTCTCTCTCTCTCTCTCTCTCTCTCTCTCTCTCTCTCTGTTAAAGAACACTGCATATGTCTTTTTCAGGCGCTGCCGGAGTAAACAAGCCGAGTGTGTTTGACCTTTTCCATTCTGAAAAACGATACAGGCGATGTGGGTGTGTTTGGGAGTCGGAGGCAGTGAGAGTAAAATAAAAAAATAGGAAGGAAGTGTTAAAGCAACAGTTCAGGCAACAAATAAAATGTATACAGTTTACCTTTACCCCAAATGTACTCGATCTTCCAGGACATGCTAAGTGTCTGAAGTTTGCTTCTTTAGTTTTGCACTGGAGCTACGAGACTAGCTAACAAGTAACATGTAGCTAACAAGCTTATAGCCTCCAGTTTAGCATTGTGCAAATCATGTGCATGTCTACAGTTGTTCAGTTTCTCAAACAGACTTGCATATGTGGTTTCTGACTCTGTATGACACACTGTTGTCAATAAAAACGAACAAAAGGATGTCACAGAGCTAAAAAACAGCCGAATCACTTGTTTCTCAAGTAGGAGCTGTGGCGTTTACCCTGCGCTCACACTGACAGTGTTTTTCCGCCTCACATCCCTCAAATAGCTCTACGCAGTCGCCACATCGCTTCGCTTCTCATTTGCATCAAGTTAAACTTCTCTCAACTCTGTCACGTCACTCTCCCCGTCCACTTTGCGTCACTAATGGTCGCTCCGACTTTTGTCTCTGGAGATGGCCAGCTCACATTGAAAATGAGATTTCCGACTGTTTTGTCGTGTCACGTCGCTGCCGGTGTGAGCTCAGGGTTAGGTTTCCAAAGTGTGAAGGCGGAATTGTACATTTGAAGTGATTGAAGTGATGTTTTATGAAACTGTTCATGTACAAATGGTGTTACTGAGCCAAACAACGTCTTTTGAGGCGAGCGTGTGATGATTCAGACATGCAGTTTGTACAATGTTAAATTTGAGGCTATAAACTTCCTTTATTTGTTAGCTACATTAGTCTCGATGCTTCAGTCAAAAACTAAACAAGCAGACACTAAACATGTCTTTGCTGATTGATTACAATTGGGGCAAGGGGACAACTGTGTACAATTAATTTTTGGTGTTCCTTTAAAGGAGAGACTTCAAAGAAGAAACAGAGATCAAAGACCTAATTAAAACAAAGTGTGCGTTTCCGTTAGATTTACTTGGATGGTGGATGATGTCATTAAAAGCTCGCCAGCCAATCACACACATATGAGGTGCATCCATTATCACATACTACCATAGTAAATAGTAGACTTTTAAAATCTCTCCTGTTGTACACACTATTTGCTAAGTATTTTAAGCTTGTTTATATTATTATTATTAATAATAATAATAATAATACATAGCACCTTTTTATTTTGAGTCTCACAGTACTTTACATAGAAAACATTAAATAAAGTATTCATAATAAAGCACACTGGTAAAATAATATACAATGATGTAATTAATAAAATAACTATATATCTATGGCAAATACAAATAATGACATATATAATTCCCAATCATTACAAACAAGCCAGACTAAATAAATATGTCTTTGGGCTTAGGGAGCTAAGCCTTTTGCAGCCACACAAAGTTTTCCCATTTCCAATGACATTTTGGCCACTGCCTCTGGCTACGTCCCAAACCACACACTACTGTACTAAATAGCATGTCAAAATACCACAAAAATATCATTTAGTACAGCGGTAGGTGGTTTGGGACCGAGAGACACACTCCCTATGCCATAATTTATTCCAGACACTCTGTTTCCCTTTTACTTTCCACCGTTATCACATCCTCTTTTACTCCTCATATAATCATGAGCTGCTTCCAAATCGCATACTACTGTAGTACTAAATAACAGTCTATTTCAAAATAATACGCTGCCTGTACTATTTAGCAACTACGTTTATTTAGCTAGCATGCTAAGCATTTAACAGCCACAACAAAGCTTTCTCTGATAACCGTGTTGGATTCTTTGTATTGGAATCTATTCAATTCAATTCAATTTGATTTGTATAGCGCTTTTAACAAAAGACATTGTCACAAAACAGATCTAGGGTTGGGAAAGACAGATCATGGTGAGCGATTATGGTGAACAACACAGTGCTGGCTCTTTGACATATCGGCCCTGGTGGACTCTCCTGGGATTTCTGCCTTTGTCTTTCTGCAAAATTCCAGCCAATTCCAGTCAATGTGAGTCTCATGTTACTAAGGCCTAGTCCACAATAACACGGGCAAATTTGAAAAGGCATCTTTCCTTATCCATTTTGCCTTTCCATCCACACTAAAACAACATTTTCGACCACCAAAAATGCATCTTTTTCGAATCCGCTCTCCAAAGTGGATGAATTTGAAAATGCTGTTTTGGGGGAAATGAAGCATTAAAAAAATTCTGCTGTATGATTGTCATGTGATCACCACAATTCCAAGATGTCGGAACCCATTTCAATGCTGTTTTCTGTATTAGGGATTTAAATTTCATGTTTGACTGCTTTGTATAGTGTACAAGCGACGCTGTGGCGTGCAAGAAAGCATGTTTTATGACTTTCAACTTTATGAAATGGTGGAAATGATGTATAGTTCATGAGGGCAGACACCCAGCGCACATTCCCAGCATGCCGTTTTCTATCATTTTTATGTTTCATTGTGGACGGGAAACAGACTGAAAACTGTTATGCGTTATTAACTGTTATTTCAAATTTACCAGTGTTAGTGTGGACTAGGCCTCAGCATGGCAGGACACTGAGTGGGCTGAACATTAGAGACGTCTGTTATGTTATGACTATATTTGCTATGTAGAAAGGAGAAAGGTGCCACAGATATCGACTGAGAAACAGCTCGGCCTGTAAGAACATATGATTTCATAGGTGGAGCAGACAGGGTTTGAGACACACAAAGCCAATTATGTCACCACCACAATGTGTTTAAATAAGAGTTTAGTATTAAGTATAGCGCCATCCTATACTGAATAAACCATCCATAAATACCAAAAGACACTACAAACCCCGCTAATCACACATCACACGCCAACTTTTAAAGAATGAAGAACTTCTCTGTATTGAAATCTGCCCAGAGTGCCCCACAGGCCATATGCATTTCTTCAAGCAAACATACCAAACACACATATTGCAAGCTGATCAATTCTAAAACCACCATATCAAAATTCAACTAACAACTATTAACCTCATTAGGGGCAATCATTAGGGGCTGCAGTAGGGGTCCACTAGCAACTGATGATGATGATGATGATGATGATAATGATGCTTCAGCTGTAATAGCACATGTACTTTTGTCTATGTCAATGTCGGTCATTGTATCTGCTTCCATTGCCTCTGATATTTCCGAACTGGGGCGTCTTTACTTTTGATCTTGTAGAAAAGTTTAAGGCACCATATCCACCATACAAAACTGGCAGAATTTTTTTTACTGTATGCAGGTTTAAGCCTATAATTGAGATTTAAATCAATGTGATTAAATGATGTAAAAAATAAAATAATTATCTATTATTTTAAACACAATACGCATACAAACACAAAATAAACACATAATGTTCCTAACGTTCTCTGGAGCACTATTCGAGTTTCTATTTCTATTCGGGGCGATAAAAGGAAAAACGCTTCTTCCATCAGCTGAGCTGCGAGTGATGCTCGGGATTAAAAGTAGACCTGCCTCAGCTCAGCGAAGCTCTCAGGATGGGCTGTACTGCTTCCGAAGATCAGCAAGACACGCCGGAGCTAAAACCATTTAGAGCTTTAAACATCATCAGCAGGACTTTGTAGTCTATGCGGAACTTAATAGGCAGCAAGTGTAGCTTGAACAGAACTGGGGTAATGCGCTTCTTTTCCTGGTAAGGATGCGGGCTGCTGCATTATGAACTATGTGACGTTGGGGGGCACTGCTTCACTGCTTCCCAATGTCCACCCTTAGCTATGACCCTGCAGAGGACCCTGCACACTTTACTGTCATCTCATAATTCAGGTTTAATTATTCACAAATTCGCAATTCCTTTAAAAATCCACTATGGATGGGCCAAGAGAGATGTAGGCTTTCTTAAGCCCTTGTTGCTCTGCTTTACCAAGGATATCTGTATTGATCGAGCTGAGTGTCAATCACCCTGTTCAATAGACTATTTATGTACAGAGTGTCACCTTTGAAAAAGTAGCTGAGATGAGAAGCTGAAAAGGGCAAACCGATAACACCGAAACTTTAACCCCTTATTCTCTTTTCTGTTCAAAGCTCTACTTTAAAAAAAAAATAAAACTATAAAAATTGCTAACCTTTTTTTTTCTAACATGAAAAAACATGAAGTGCTTGTTTCTATATGATCTAATCACTTGCTGCCTTTAAGAGGGAAAGAGTGACTATTAATCACAAATACTCTTTATATTCATCATCACTTAGATGAAGAGAGGAGGAATTGGACATTTTAAAATATTTCACAGCCTGAAACATTGCTAAGTAGTGAGCACTACAGCAAGGTTAACAGTGAGCTGTGACCCAAATCAATCAAAAGCATCAATCACACCAAGCCCCGTCTCTGCTCGTGTGTGTGTGTGTGTGTGTGTGTGAATAATTATGGCTTGACGTTTTCACCTTTCAATGTCAACAAAGGCTTAGTGAGGGCCAGGATAAGAGGACCTTAGAGATGATAAGTGTCTCTACAACAATCTTGTGTCTCTAATCCAATGAGTCTTTATTTTGTTTTTAAAGTCCCAGAGAATATGGTGTAATATGGTCTAAATTATAAAAAAAATGTTTGTATGATACTAAATTTGAGTTTTATATTAAACATACTGCGACATTTGAATGGAAAAATAAAATAGAGATGTGATAAAACACTAATCAAACACCAGCTGAACCTCTCGCTGCAGAACAAGAAATCCAAGACGTGGAGTCGGACCTGATTCCTCTCATGTCATATTTCATTGGTCTGAAACTCGGCGCTCCACCATGCCGCCCTGATGCAAAGTTTTGTTTGTTATTTTTACATTTAAAGGGATGTAAAAATCACTACCCCAGATGTCATATGTGTTTTCTACATGGAATTCAATGCATTACACTCCAAACATGTAATTGTTTCCCCTCTATATCTGTAAAATATATGCACTAAATCAAAAATTTAATTAATTTTGTCTTAATTAAATATTACATATTTAAAATTAAATATTCAAAATTAAATATTTTGTCTTAATGCTTACTTACTTCTGCTGGTTTGCATTTTGCGGCAAAACTGAAAATGTGAGAGTCTAATGGGTGAGTCTGGATCTGAAGCTCAGACCAATAAAAACATGACATGGGAGGAGTTGGTTCAGGTCTGACTCAACCGCCTGGCCTTTTGGTTCTGCAGAGAGAACCATCTGAGAACTGTCATAATGAGCATGACCTAATATTCTAATGAGCACACTTGATTGACAGCCTTCAGCCCGAGACGCCCAGCCTGCTGTGTCACTCGAGCAAAACTAAACACAACAGTGTAAGTGGGGAGAATCAGGATCAACCCTAAATGTACAAACCCAAGCCAATTGTAGTGTTTTATTGGTCAAATTATATATCAGTCAGGCGCTGATACACACCCCTTTGCTTTTGGTGCTATTGATGTAGTCTGGCATGTGTTACTGGAATTCACAGCCTTGTTGCCTTGTTGCTGGCTGGGATACCATAAAGGGGGATACAGTTGGGTTCAATAGACAAAGGGCCCAAAGGGACCCTAAGAAAATTGTCCAGGAGAATGACATTTGTCTGAGAAAGGGGGCCCAAAATTCCTACTAGCTCCCCTGGTTGTTGGTTCTCCTACATTCTTAGAAGAAAAAAAAGCTTAAATCTAAAACGTTCCTCAGTTTGACCCCCTGGGGAAATTATGTAGAACCCTACAAAGGAGCCTTTCAGAGAGAGTCCGAAGTAGAACCATTTTAGTTTTAGGAAGCTAAGAACCCTTACCTATCCCAAGAACCCTTGAAGAACTCTTTGTTGTTTCCTAGTTTACATGTACTGATTTTGGCAGATGCTTTTATCCAAAGCAATTTTCAATTGAGCTGAGCAGTTGAAGGTTAAGGGTCTTGCTCAAGGACCCAACAGTGGCAGCTTGGTGGAACCAGGATTCAAACTCACAACCTTCCAATCATTAGCCCAGCACCTTAACCTCTGGACCACCACTGTTTATGGTGCCCTCAGTCTCTAGTTTTCATAGTCTAATGCACTAGTAGTTTCTGGTGTTGACCTTTGCTTGCTTGGTTTTTCACCTTGAATTTAAATCCACCCACACTGCCAGCTTGTGCCTTGACCCTCATGGTAGTAGGACTCAAGTCTACCAGTATTGGAAGATCCCAAAAAAAATACATTGACTACTTCTGACCACACTCTTACTGTGACCCTACATGGTGTTTTTTGACCCCTGCTCCATGTAATGATGCTGAGTCTTAGTTCAGCATAAATAGACACCCTGCACATGCACATTGCTCTGCATTCACGCCTGTAGTGTGTCTTCTGTGTTCGTACCGCAGTGCAGCTGAGGCTAGACAAAGTTTAAATCCTGTTCCACCTTTAAAGAGGATGACAACATAAGGTTTGGAGTCTGGGATTTGGTATGCGGCCATTTTCACCCATCCCCAAGCTCAAAGGTCACACGCTAAAATAACACTGGGCCTGTTGAAATACCAAGATAACCATCATATGTGTGTGTATGTGTAAAATAGGGTATAGTTAAAAAAAATTTGTGTGTGTGTATCCTGACAGGTTATCATTCATCTCCCATGCTGCAATCTTCTACATTTTACATCATTGCAAGACTCATTTTCACATTATTTTTGTGGGGCTTGCAGTCACACGATACTACGTCAAGCAGGCGTAAATCAGATTTTCCTACTCTTTTCGGCAGGAACACATTCGACCACAGCAGCCAGAACAATGTAGCCAAACCGATTTCCCCTGAGATATACACACAGTTTCCTTCAAATTAATTCACAAGCAAAGTAAAGCAACGCAGCTCCATCAGACGACGAGGTGCAGGAACAAAATGCAATCTGAACACAGACAATCAAATGTTTTCAATGAGTTTTGAAATATGAAATATCTTATTGTATCTGTTTTAAGAACTTTAGTCTGCATTTTGGAAAAGGAAACTGTATCAGATTGGAGCAATGCCTTCTGGTTAAGTCCTCAAGTCTACAGCAATTCCTTCATCTAAAACTCATCTAACCCTCATTTAACGGTCATGACATTACTCAGTCAGCACTTCACACGAGCTGATAGAGTAATGGAACGGCCCTTAAGATGGCCAAAGGAACTTAACGAAGGGGAACTGGACATGGGAAAGTGATTTTCCTTTATTGTTATGGGCTCTTAATGGCCAACACCTGATACTGACTCAGTTATCATCTCTCTCAGCCAATCAGAATACAGTGTACTAGATTGATATTAGCAAAGAGTGATTGAGTCTAGTTGTAGAAATAAAATTTGACAATAAATGTTCTGATGTAATAAATGCAGTTCTTGGTAGTGGACTCAAGTTTGGTGTAGTTGTGTGTGTTATGGCTGTCAGGTAAATTTAACTGTCGAATACTATTAGAATTTTCATAATATTTACGTATTTGAAGGAAAAAAATCCACACCCAAAAGTTTAAGATACCATGTTCTTCCTTTAATTGCCTAACACAAGTCTATTGAAACATGTTTCTGAAATGTTTTTGCTAAATGACCCTTTTGTCATTTGGCTACATCAATATGTAGCCAGCATGTCATATAATTTTTTTAATTTATATATATATACACACTTTTTTTATAAGGATTTTTAATTTTCTTCGAATACATTTAAATTTAGAATTTAATTAAAGGTTAGATTTCTCTCGTATTTTCTGTGTGAGATTAAGCTGATTAACCACAAATAAATTAACCTTTTTTTACCTATCTTTACCAACGGTGCCAATAATTCTGAAGCTGACTATAAATTATATGTCAATTTTCTAAATAAAAATATGAAAAACAGCCCAGATATGTAACCTAAAATGATATTACATGCCAGTAGTTAACAATTTCCAACAAGCACTTTTGTTGGAGTCGCTCGTTTATGTGGCTGAATCTCAAATGGTGTTCTATTAGACATAAAGTGCACTATGTAGGTTCTACACCACCATTATGTTATACCCTATGTAGTGAGCATATAAGGTAAATAGTAAAGTCAGTTATGATTCAGCCTAAATGTCTTTTGGGGGCTTAAATGATGATAATAATAGTAATAATAATAATAATAATAATAAAAATTCTGTGTGATCCCGGTTTGCCTAAGAAATGTAAAAACCTAAATGTTTTATATAAATTTTGTCTTCGATGTTTATTTTATGTCTTCTGCATTAGTGTGTCATTAGAAAAAAAAATTTGATTTCCAAACACTCATTTTCCAAAAAAATGTATGTTACAGAAAAAATATAATTAAAGAAAGTAAGATATTCAGTAATAGAGCACTTTTTAGATAAAAACATAATCAAGGCTGTCTAGGATTTTCAGGTGAGAGCCAAAGTCTGCAGAAGAACTGTGTCAAGTTCTCCAAGATTCTTGGAACAACCTACCAGCCAATTTCCTTATAAAACTGCATGACAGTGTGCAGTTTTCATCCTTTACTGTTTACTTCTCTTCCTAGTATTTTTTTATATTCAGAAACTTTTCATTTCATTATTTTTAAAAGCATTTTCGCTTTACACAATTTCTTTACATGTGCCTAAGACTTTTTCACAGTACTGTATACGTTTGTATATATTACATTTATTCACTTGGCAGAGGTTTTTATCCTAAACGACTTAGAGTTAAGTCAAGGTTTTGCTTAAGGACCCAACAATTTGGTGGCTCTCTGGCAGTGTTGGGATTTGAACTCTCAATTTTCCGGTCACTAATAGAGAACCTTAACCGCAGAGCTGGCACTGGCCTGCCTACAGATTTTCTCAGAGTACAGAACATGTCAAAAGGACTGATTATTTCTTTAGAAAAGAATATTTTACACAACTTTTTCAGAGAGTGAATATCCAGTGGCCCCTGAAATCAGATTTTCCCTTCAATAGAGCGATAAAAGAGTGGAGACAAAAGAGGAAAAGAGACCCTGCACCACTGGAAATGTTATATATTGTATATTCTTGAGATTTCTGTGAGTCTCTTTGTGAGTTTCTGCATCAGGTTGTTTAGGAAACACACTTTTGAAAGCAAACCTGCATGTGACACTTAGTGTTCCGGCTGAATCCATGGCACAGAGATCTTTTTATTCCACATATAACTGGTCTTGTCTGATCGACCTGGTGGGAAATTATAATCCACTGCGTGCATAAAAAGACCTTTGCTGGTAACTAATAGCAACTAACAGCCGAGAGAAATTATTCCTGTGCAAAGTTAACATCCTGTGGCTTCTCCCACGCCATCGGAACTAATGGCCTAATCACAGCACAATTTTTGGATGTAATTGAACAAATCTAAATCCGAATAATATCTGCAACAATCATCACTCAATGTGAAGAAACTTTCTTGATGTTTTAAAGTGGCAGAATTTTGAAAGTGCTTTTCACGTTCAGGTGTCACGCGCCTGGCTGAGCGCGCAACTTAGCATGAGCGGTCGTCGTGGCGACGACCGCGGACATTAACCCGTTTGTGTTTCCCTGTTTGTGTCCCGTGAGTCATGTTAAGTGTTTCCAGCTGTCCCTCGTTCGTCTCCCTTAATTACTAAGTGTTTAAATACCCGCCTGTGTCCGTCCTG
>JAOUQW010000015.1:2285279-2297133 GCA_028565825.1 Olivaichthys viedmensis
TGTAGAATAAGTCTGTAATGTAATGAAACATGGAGAAGGTGAAAGGGGTGTGCAGACTTTCCGGCTTGACTGTATATCATATACATAGTCTATATGGTGTCATGTTAGCAAATTTGTAAGAAGTCAACTTAAGAATGAAAGTTCAAATAATTTCAACCCATTAAAAATAATATATGTTGAATAATATATAGTTTTGCCCAAGAAACTACTGAAATGGCCTAGGAAGAGTGCAAGGATCTATGAATATGCAAATTATAAATGACCCCATGTCCTCCTGCCATCCAATCCCCACCCCTTCCCCCCACTACTCTGGTTACTCTATGCTATTACCCATGATGTACTATGCTATTACGAAAAGGCCATGGACTACATTGGGGAAATGCGACCCTGTATGTGCAAACTTCAGACTGACTCAGAGTCCGAAGAGGAGACATTCTGTCAACCCAAAAACGGAAAATTGTTGACACATCAGAATGGTAAGTTCAGGTATTGACTTGCTGAATGCCAGTAAACGCAAGTCGATACCTGAACCATTCTAGCAGTTGTACAGTAGTTGACTGGTACTGTACAACTGCGCTGTATTTACATTAGATATAATTACCACATAGCATTTTCAGCGATATATTTAGCAGTAGACACAATTTTGTTTGTTTGTGTCACTAAAATAAGCTACGTTAGCTTGCTGGCTAGCTTAGCATGCTGATTCTGCTGCTAAAAGATTCTGCTTGCCACGTCATCAACTAATAATTTGCATGTCAGACCATAATAGGTTCAAGACCTGGAGTCTGTGAGATCACAAACTGAGATCAAATGTAACACTTCCTAAATCAATTTTTATGTAAGTATTAGGAAAGTCTGTGTTTTAAATGGAAAAAAATGTGAATCTAGCTCTGTGTTAACATATAAAACCCAAAATCTTGTAATCTGTATTAGTCTTTCAAGGGGAGTTTTAAAAATAACGTATTTATACAGGTTGTAGAAGGTAAGTTTATATTAACATTTAAAGGCCTTTGCTTGGGTTTGGGGTAGGACTAAAAACTAAAACCAGCCTAAATATTTGTCATTCCTGATTGAGGCTTTAACAAAAGGTCTCTCTAAATCAGTGACTGAGCCATTTTGTGGCGTGAACACACAATTACACACAAAAACCGTAAACAGTACCTGGCCTCTAATCACTAAATTCAGAACAATGCCTGAATGGATTGTTAGTGCTTCTCTTTTCTAGGTGTATTTTTAGTTATTTAAGCAACACTCTCTCATTTGTAAATAATTGTGCACGAGACAACTAGTATGAAAAGTTATGAGTGGTTAAAGTTAAGGTAAGATTGGCAGTCATAGCTTTTCCTGTGACTTCATTCAAATTAAATCTGAAAATGATTAGAATTCATCTGCATTTTATGTGATCGGATTGATATAAGAATGTAATGAAATTGAATACAATTGGTATATTGATCCATTCATTTTGGAAGAAGCTATGTTCATGTGTGTGCGTGTGTGTGTGTTTGTGTCTGTTCAACAACCGTTTTATACCTGTATCAAGTAAATATGGCTGTATAAGCTCATCTCTTTTTGGTCCCACCTACTTTGTTTGAATGTGTATGTGTGTGTGTTTCTGTGACAGTGTGTGTACGCAAGATGACATTTTCTTCATCTTTCCTCAGAGCGTGCAGTGTAAACAAAGATTGATTCGACTCACCAAGAAATGATGCAGAAGGTAAAAGGTCATGATGTGAGCCCCGAAAGCGGGCATGACAAATCCTCAAGGTCGGAATACGTAAATCCACAGAGTAGCCCAAACGCACAACACACACACATTTTCACAAAATCATACCCTACAGTCAGAGAGACACCATTAAAAATGAAGAATGAGCCTGGGAACAGTAGGATTGAGGCGACAGCTGCAGAAAGTGTCTGAGCGTTTTGGGTTAGCGCAATGCTCTGACCCACTTTAGGAACTGCACACCATAACAATAAGTTTTACAGATGAAATTAGACTGCAAAAGCATGTGTCCACTACAAACACTACAAACTCGTTTTATTTCATAATTTGTTTATCAAAAATTAATACATTTCTGTCAAATTATGTTTCGCAGTTTCTCAGACAAGATTATTTTATTATTTAAGCAAAAAGCAGTAGTTACAATAACAATGCATAGAAGACTGTAGTGAGTCAATATCAGACATTGGTCCTGACAAGACAATAATTTACACTGTGTGTTATGATTTACCATTTGGTGTGCAAGCAAGATATTCAGATATATTTTGATTTCATATTAGACAGGGATTAAACCCGTGGGGGTGGTGGGGGTGGGGCTTAGGTGGGAGCAGAGGGGACAGCTTAGGTGCTCCGGCACATTTGGTTTATGTGAACGACAAGTGGTGCTGAGCTCCAGTAGTACATTTTGATGTAAATATAAATCATAGCATGGCATGATGGTAATAATAATATTGCTGATGTAATATAGTTTCACACTGCTTTCTAGAGAAATGCCTTTATTTTAAAATTGTAAAATGTATTCCTTCAGTCAAAGCTATTATTTACTGATGTGTATATACATTTGATCATTAAAGCTTTGATCAAATATTTTTTTCTATGAGGCTTTACTGTATCATTTATTATTGCCCGAAAAGATTCAAAAGATATTTTTTATAATATGATATTTTGATAATTAATTTGTTTATCTTCAGTAACCGCTTTATCCTGGTCAAGGTCATGGTTGATCCAAAGTTTATCCTGGAAACACTGGGCCCAAGGCAGGAATACACCGGATGTCACACACACACACACACACACACACACACACACACACACAGTAACCCGAGTTCAGGATCAGACTCTGAAGCTGTGAAGCACCAACACTACCTGCTGCCCCCTTATATTATAACCCTCTTATATTAGAATTGCTCAATCTGCTAAAAATGTATTTGTCTCAGCATTACGTAATATATTCTTCAATAAAAGAATGTTATGTAATACCATTCATGACCCCATGATCAACTGAGTAAATTTTTTAACAACTGATATGTATGTAGGTGATGAATCCCACTCAGCAGGAAAGAGGATTAGACACTGAAGAAATGAAAGAAAAAGAAAAAAAGAAAAAAAACCAGAATGTTGTTCCAATTTCACTAAACCTTGATTTAAAAAATAAAATAAAACTGATTATACTGCAACACATGAACCATTAAAAAATGAGAGTAGTAACACAATGTGTTACTAACCAGGATGTGTGGATCTGATGCAACTGTTCAGTGGAGTATGACTGGTTTGGGGCTCAACAAAGGTAAAAAAAATTAAATAAATTCCTTGGAAAGTGTATTTTACTCCAATGGCTGACTGTCACATTTTGTATTAATTCTGTTTTCTTTGAAAATATCTCTTTATAAGACAGATTTGTTCTGTTCAAAATACTCCTTATCACTTATAAAGCATTCCATGGTCTTTCCTGTATATAGCTATGTGAATTTCCTCATTCACACTCTCCCACTGTCACGCGCCTGGCTGAGCGCACAACTTAGCGTGAGCGGTCATCATGGCGACGACCGCGGACATTAACCCGTTTGTGTTTCCCTGTTTGTGTCACGTGAGTCATGTTAAGTGTTTCCAGCTGTCCCTCGTTCGTCTCCCTTAATTACTAAGTGTTTAAATGCCCGCCTGTGTCCGTCCTGTATTGTCTCCTGTTGTTTGTGTGTCAGCACACCTGTTGCGGTGTGCTTTTGTTCGTCTGTTTAAACCTGTTAAGTTTCAACTTAAGTAAATATGTTGTTTCGAGAGAGCGGTTACGTGATTGTGTCCGCACCCGCGCACCTGCAGCACCTTGTGACATCAGGTGAAAGATAAATATTTCAAGAACGTGGGAAATGTGTTACATGTAATAAACACGTGAAGAATTCAAGGAAGGAGGGTTGTATGTTTTCCTAAACGCATGACTGTGAGGCGTTATTCACAAGAACATAGCACATTTCTGTTCAGTAATAAAATAATTTAAGTGCCTAAAATGCAAACTTGCATAGTCGCTTAGAAGCTGCACCTTACTGTTTTTCTCAGTATTGCTTTTTTTCTGACCTGTCAAAGCATAATAGTAAAACCGGCTACATTTTTCATTAAAAATTCAAGGACATTTGGTTTAAGCACACGGCTGAGTGTCAGGTGATGTTTTTTTTTTATGGTCTTTCTTTTCTACAGTGCTTGGTGTTTTTATTTGTTCTGTTATTATGACATGAATATGCAGCCCAGATAGCAAAAATCACTAGGGCCACATCCAGCCCAAATGCTGAATGCCAAGTGTTAATACTATCGGCCCACCTCCGGGCCAAGCCTGGCCCAAATCCTTGTTCTTAGTTTCCTTGTCCGTGTTTCCTTTTTCTCATTTCCGTGTTTTCTTGTTCCCAGTTCCCTAGTTTACTTGTTCCCTAATTTCATTTACCCCTTGTTTCCTTGTTATCTTATTTCCTCTTTTTATTGTTTCCTTGTTCCCATTTGTCTCCAGTGTCCTTGTTTCTTAATTTCCATGTTCATTAGTTTCCAGTGTCCCTAGTTTCCGTGTTTCCCTGTCCCCTAGATTCCACTGTCTCTAGTGTCCAATGTCTCTATATACAGGTGCTCCCCACTACCCTAGTTTCCTTGTTCCCAGTGCCCATAGTTTTCTTGTTCCCTTATAACCTTATTTTATTGTTCCCTAGTTCTCAGTATCCCTAGTTTCCTTGTTTGCCAGGTTTCTTGTCCTTGTTTCCTTATTACCACTGTTCCTCGTTCCACTGTTCACTAGTTTCCAGTGTCCCTAGGTTCATTGTTTCCAAGTCACCTAGTTTCCAGTGTCTCTAGTGTCCAGGTGGTCCCTAGTTTCCTTGTTCCCTTAATACGGATCTGTTTCTGTGGTAAATAATGAATTTTGAGTGAAATGGTGTAGTGCACTCAGACTTTCGAAGGCGACTATAACGACGTGATTTCTCCCGCGGACACTGTTTTCTGCATCATTTTACTGCATCATTTTCCGCTGCTTTAACAAACGCAGTGTTGAGTAACCCAGTCGATGACACACACTTCTGGCCTTTGTGCTGATTTCCTGCCACGCAGGAGGCCGTGTGTGTCGGCTGTTCACGAACACATACTCGCTCGGCTTATGTCAGCAGATAAACTAGGACAAACCAGATGAAAACCACTCCGCTTCAGACGGAGCTCGTGTTCAGCTCAGAGCGCAAAAGGAGGAATAGGGAACTTGAGATCAGGTTTTAAACCCCTCTTCTGCACATTTAAAGAACCGAGGGGAATAAATATTGTACCGAAAATGACATCGCCACTCAGAGGCAACCATTCAGAAGCTTTTATCCGTCATGTTCCTGGCTAATACTGGTGGCGTTCAGAAATGGAACAGGGAGCTTTGGAAGGTGCACACACACACACACACACACACACACTACGCACACACTACGCACACACACACAGCTAGGGGCCTAGCCAGGCAGTTGGCCGTAATCACATAAGAGATGGGTCAAGATCTCAAGTTGACTGTCCGCCTCCACTTTTACTGCTAACCTAGTATCTAGTAGTACATAGTACCTAGTATAGTAGTAAATCTACGGTAACGCAACAGGGTGTGTGTGTGTGTGTGTGTGTGTGTGTGTGCGTGTGCGTATGTGTGTGTGTGTGTGTGTGTGTGTGATAGAGAGGGAATGAGATAGAGCAGGAGATCTCCAGAGTCCTGGCCAGTCCTGCTATCTTTAGCCACAATCTGCTCTGGCGCGGTGCTGGACGGAGTGATAAATGTTCACACACACTCAGCTCCACATCCACACACACACACACACACACAAGCTCTCTTGAAGAACTTCAGCTTGACCGTATCTGCTGAAAGAGAGTGTGTTACGGCAACACTGATGTGGAAAATATACAACGTTCATACAGACACATTCACACTAACGAAATGCAATCAATTGAGAACTCTATAAATCCAGTCAAGTACTTTATTACCATTTAAAAATGTATTGTAAAAAATACAGACATTGGATGTTTGGGGTGTCTTGCTCAGAAGTGCAAAGGAAAATTCAAAGATGATAGAAGATAGAAGTACAATTAGATTAATTCAAATAAATAAATATAATATAATAATAAATAATTACAATTAGAAATGAGTAAAGCTTAATAAAAATGCATAATCTGTCACACGCACGCTGGCTCGTGCTGCGGTGCGCATGACCAAGCGTGGTGGTCGCTGCGGCGACGAGCACCACGCGCTCATTGTTGATGTTTTGTGTTCCCCTGTCTTGTGATGTGATTGTCCCCATCTGCATGTTGTTTGTCTGTAATCAGTAAGTGTTTAAGAAGCCCTCCTGTCCACATCCAGTTTGTTTCTAATTGTTTAATGTTACGTGTTTCCAGTTCAGTTTGTGTACGTGTCGTGTAGATTGTTTAGTATATGTTTGGTGAAATAAATGTTTGTTTTTGAAACGGCTTGTGCCTGTGTCCTCCGTCCGGCCGCATAACCGTAACACAATAACAGGTATTGCCCAGTAATCAGCTCGAGGCATTTAAGCTGCTAACAGCACTGGGATTGAAACTGTCATATTGTCTTTTAGTTCTCTATTTAACAGAAATATACAGGACACGTCTTCCTAAGCAAAACAAATATTCTGTTCATATTTCATATAAAGACAAAGTGGAACAAAGGTGCTTCAGCCAACCATAGTTAAGGTGCAACCAATAATAAAAAATGACTTGTTAGGAAAAATGTGCAACACTCACTGTATATCATAACCAAAAAATTGTCACTTTATTGAGTTTTGAGTTCTGATCAAGGCTTTGTATGTGGGCTTAAGCTTCATGTTTTTAACTCAATAAAGTGCCTGTTTTTGCTCTGACAAGAGTGAGTGTTGCACATTATATTTCATATAGAAAACATATTCTGGAACTGAAAATCTTTTAATTGGATTTGCCGTGACGCCCACGCGTCCACATGTCTCAGTCCACGCAGTCCAACGAGGCGTTCACATTGGGGACAGGCAAAGTTGAGGCAAGTCGTATTAACAGTGGGGCTAATGTTAGTAATAAGCCTGCACAGCAATGAGCTGCTCCAACAGCTAATAAGCCAAGGAAAAGAAAAACTCATACCAAAGTAAATGGGAGAAAGAATTGTTTTGTTGGTTTTCATTCATTTCGTAAGTTCGGCTGCTTCTACAACTGTTACATCTACTCACGATACAGTCCATGTTGTGTTATGTAGTTGTAGCTTATTTCATGGAATTGAATAACAATCAGTACTGATATCGTTAATGGCTTATAAATATTATCGACAAATGTTAGAACATTAAAAAAATGTTTTCATCGATAATGTCTGTGTCACAGCTGCGTAGCAGCGGGGACAGGACACAAGCGTGAGGCTTTTCCTTTCTTTAAACATATTTTATTTAGCTAACAAAGACCGGGTTTAACTCAAAACAATACACGCCGCGACAGGCGTGGTTAACACACAAACATCGGAAGACAACACAGGACGGAAACAAGCGGGTATTTAAACACTTAGAAATCAAGGGGAGACAGACGAGGAAGAGCTGGTAACATTTAACATAACTCATGTGACAGGGACAACTAAACATAAACAGAAATGCACAGACGCGCGCGTGACAATGAGACCCTGAGTCCAGATATCTGGGAAATAACCTTCACTCAATGATGTTGAATAGTTAACGAATAACCAATTGGAACTTTTTACTTGTGTGCTTGATCATTTAATTTAAGGTACCATCGGGCCCGCTAACTTTTTTGGGTTTGAGTGTACCTAATTAGTTTAAGTTCCTGCTCAGTAATCGGGGAGTCTAGTGGGTCTTTTATGGCCGATTCTTATTTGTTCAGTTTGTTAGAATATTTTATTCAGGTTCTGTGGTGTTGGAAATATTTCTATAAAGTGACTTAAAATGGTTGATCCATTCGTCACCATTTTGTATTGCCAATTTAGATTTATTCAGTTTGTTCCAGTCCTCCCAGAAACTGTTTATAGACAGTGTGTATTGGGCTTTTTTGATTGTGTATGATTATAAAGTCTCAAAGTAGCACAATAATGAGGGTGTAAATCTGTATTTGGGTCTGTGTTTTTGGTTGGATACTTTTCTTAATTCTTTCCTAATTTTGACATTTTATGTCAAACCACTTATCTCTTGTTTTTTTTGGTCTGTTTCTAAATTGTTTTAATTGACAAATGTGTGCAGTCTTAATGAAAACATGGTTTATGTTCCTTACTGCAAGATTGATGCTTTCGTTATTGTCAGTGTATGCAGATTCCAGAAAGGTGTCTAATAGTGTTTGGAGTTCAGTGCTGCTGATTGCTTTCTGGAATTCCTCTGTGGTGTTATGGGCCCATCTGTATGATCTCCTGATATTAAACAGCTTACTGGGATGTGTGTGTGCAGTGGGGTTAGTCTCTGTCCTGTTAATGAACACTGTAATTTGGCTGTGATCAGACAGTGGTTTAACAGTGAATGCACTGACAGAGAAAGGGTCTAAATCTGTTATTGCATAATCTACTGTACCTACTGCCAATAGGTGAGCAAAAAGTGTACCACTCTAGAGTCCTGCTGTAACCTACTGTTGATGTACAGAACCAGGCTTTAACAGAGCTGCAGCAGGTCTTTCCCATTCTTATTGACCTGCAGGTCAGAATTGTGGCAGAAGGTTAGTCATGATCCTGGGGTATTGGTGTCAAATATATGTTACCTTGCTCTGTACTCATGTCATGTCAGGTAGAGAACCGGTGCGTTCATTTAGGTCTCCACAGATCAGCACACTTCCCTGAGCCTGGAAGCTGCAGATCTCAGTGTGGAGCTGGGTGAAGATCTCATCATAAGGGGAGTCAATGGGAGGGATGTATACTGCACATAGAAAAATATCTTTTGGCGTGTTTAAGATCTCTCTTAATTTTAAGCCAAATATATGATTGTTGTAATTTTAGTGGGACGATGAAATTTGACAGTTCTGATTTGTACCAAATTATGGTACGCAGTCAGCACTTGGCTAATCAGTCTGGTGCATATGAAACTGAGCATACTTTTAAACTTTCCTAGGTCTGCAAGACTGGTGCTGCCTGGTGTCTTCACTGTTGCAGCAGAGTTTTGCTTCTCAGGGTGGGGCCGGGCCACTGGGCTGGGTCTGGGATGCCTGGGTAAGGTGGCGATCCATTGAGCTGGGGCTGCTCTCGGAATGAGGTGGCTGTGTGGTTGATGTTGAGGAGGTGGATGGTAATGGTGGTTCACTTGGTGTGCACCAATCTTCCTCAGTGGTGAGTGGTATGGTCCGTGAAAGCTGGGTGGTCTTCTGCTCCTCTGGGGGCTGCTTGGGCTGCGTCCAAGAACGACATCCTTCAGATTTTTAGCGAAGGTGCTCACTGTGTCAATGCGCAGGTGGACGTGGTCATGTAGGCTGTGGATGCTGAGGTTAGGATGGTGTGCCAGGTGAACATTGTCCATTAATGCGCATCCACGAGACATCTTGGCATTTATCCTCTGGATGGTGGTAAATCTCTCCTTGGTAAAATGGTGGAGATGATGATTTTGGAGGAGGGGAACTTGTGTTGCTGTCTGTGCCACTCTTTTTACAGACTCAGCTACTGACTTGGCTCACCTGAGATGGTCTGTGAGGAGCTCAAGAGCATTCCTGGTTCTAAGACACCACACTTTGTTGACTGTGTCCAGGGAAGATCTGTTCATTTAGGAATTTTCCATGTGTTGGGGCTTTAGGGTGGGGGCTCGATGGCTTTGGCTGGGGGCTCAAGTTTCTGTCTGTCTCTCGTAGGAGTGGGGAGTGTCACCCACTGTCTCAGGCGGTGGCATGTGGTCACGTATTTTGCAGTGAGTTTTGCTGTGCGCCCTTCCCCGAGGAAGTTCTAATCGGGACGTTTTACAGAAGCTTGGGGTTGATTTGAAATTTGGGGGTGAAAATGTCTTAGGTGGTGTTAAATTTATCACAATAGAGGAAGTGCATCTCTCTCAACCTCACCTGTCGTGCAGTGAGCACACAGTCTCGTCTCTGGGCAGCCAGTTGTTTCTCTGTCTGCCCTTTTCGATGGAGAGACTGGGCACGGAGTCTGTACCTGCTCAGGCTCTGTCTCTGCTTTGCATCTCTGACAGTGAAGAGAGACTCGGCCAATTAATATTCTCTGTTTAGGGCCCGATGACACTAATTTACTCTGGCAGTGTGAAACTGCAGGTCATGTTCTAGATATTTGGTTTGACTGTTTGATGACCTGATTGGTGTTTTATATTGGGGTGTAAAGCAGTGCTGCTCTGTTAGTGTTGGTGAGCCTCAGAACCAGCTGACTAAGGGCACTTTTTTCAGGGTTCAGCTCTTGAGTCTGTAATGCCTTAAAATGCAGAGTTTCCTTGTAACTTGTCTTTAAGTGCATCCAGAAATTGAGGGCTCTTTTCTGTATGTTTATGGACAGAGGGAATTGGCCTAATTCTGCCCTGCATGCTTTGGTTGATGTTTCTTTGAATTTTCAGGATGATTTTGCAGAATTCTGCATGCAGGGTTTCTTTTGGATGCCTGTCCTATCTCGTGTAGCTATGGTGACCGAGTGGATCCCAGACTTCACTTCCATACAGCACAATGGGCTGAATTACAATATCAAATTATTTTACACCAGATTTGAATGGGTAATTGAATTGTGAAATTCTCTTTATTGCATATAGTGCTCTATGAGCTTTTTCCTTTAGTGCATTCACTGCCATGCTGAAACTCCCTGATGCGGTGGTGATGAGGCCAAGGTGAGTGTACTGCCTCGTGTGTTTTAGGGCGGTGCTGCCGAGGGTAAACTGGTATCTGTGTTCCTGACATCTTGGCTTCTTCTAGAAGACCATGATGGTCTTTTTGAGGTTTACTGCCAGGGACCAGTGCTGGCAGTAGTTTTGCAGCAGGTCCAGGTACTGCTGTAGGCCCTGTGCGGTGGGTGACCGCAGCACCTGGTTGTCTGCATAGAGCAGGAATTTCACTCACAATTTGTACAAAAATAATAATTAATTTAAACAAAATAAACATTTCAGTAAACAAACAGAAATAACTGAACATATAAAGAGCTAATCTAGGTGCGTGTGGATAGGGCATTTGGTCCCTCACTGTCTCTCAGGCTGTGACAATCTGCGATATATATTTTGCAGCGAAGGTTGGTGTCTCCCCCTCCAACATGATTTTTTTTTTATTTCATTTTCTATTAACTAGAAGTTTTGGAATTTTGATTAGCTTGTGATTTTTTTTGAAGAAAATCTCTTTTGCGTATATATTTTTCGGTGAAGGAGAAAGTGCAGCTCTCTTGACCTCACTGCTCTCAGTGAGCACATGGTCTCTCGTCTCTGGGCAGCCAGGACTTTTTATATCTGCCTGTTTCTATGCCCAGACTGTGGTCACTGAGTCTGTACCTGCTCAGGATCGGTCTCTGCTTTGGATCTGAGATACTCTGCCAATTCATATTCTGTTTAGGGTCCAATAGCACTGTAATCTGGACTGGGTTTGGGTGTGTCCCAGTGTTCAAAATGGGCTGTTCTCATCTCTGATTTGGTTGACTCTGATTAGACTTGAGTAGTGCTGGTCTGAGGCTGTAGTGTTGGGGATTAGTGAGTCTCAGGACCAGCTGATGGAGGGGCCTGGGTTTAGGGCTGAGCTCTTGGGTTTTCAGTGCTTTATACTGTAATGTCTTCACTTGATTTGAGGTGCATCCAAAATTGTAGGGTTCTTTTTTGTATTGGTAAAATAAGTTGAAATCAGCCTAATTCTGCCCTGCATGCATTGGTTGATGTTTTTCTTTTCACTTTTCTTTTCTCCTCGGTTTTTAATGCACATGTGCGTCGGGATTTTATAATTAGGCTCACACGG
>JAOUQW010000015.1:2300928-2314897 GCA_028565825.1 Olivaichthys viedmensis
CCCCCCTCCCCAATTCAAACACCCATCGTCGATGTCATTCCACATAAAACATGCGTTCATCTTGCGCGCGCTCAGACAGATCTAGTGAACGTGTCAAATGAACGAGGCGCGCGCTTGGCTGAGATCTGCGGGTTTGCTGCCGCTCGCATCCTCTGCAGCATCCCTGTCTCCGTTTCGACCTCTTTTGTCTTTAGTGACGCCGAATCCAGCCAATCACAAAGCAACATCGCTCCTGCGTGCGTGCGCGGGCCAATGGCGTTGGCGTGAGGGCGTGGTTTAGGCGTTCAACCACGCCCCCCGCCCCCCGGCAGAGCATAACTCGGAGTTAGAGCCAGGAACGCCAGTCCTGTGCAGGAGAGAGTAGTCGCGTCTGCCTCACTGCACTTAATGACGCGACCGCACCATCAGCCGCACGCGCTGCCGGGGACCACGTTACTGGATCTGCGGTCGTTCTTTTTTTTGTTCCTCGCATGAAAAAAAAAAAAGACACAAAACAAAAAAAAATCAAGCCGGGAACTCCGATGCGTTTATGCGCCGTTAAACTTGACTCTCTCGTGCTGGGATCAAATCTGTTTGGAATGTCTTCGCGCGTCTGTGCAAAACAGGTGCTTCTAAATGCGAGCATATCTGCTGCCTCGATCTTATAATTGGATTTCCTCCTCGCTTTTTTTTCCCCCTCTTTTCTTTTCACATTTGAGCGAACCGGCTCCTACAGTCTCCCGAGCTGCTGCTGATAACTAGCACTGGACCGCATCGGAGCGGTTTTTTTTTTTTATTATACCGGAGCTCATGCGAATCGAGAGGGGTTTTTATTTATTTATTTTTAACTCACTATGCACGACCCCAAGAGTCGCTAACACTCGCGCGATCGCACACGCGCATATCGGGGTAAGGCAATGCACAGCTGTGCGCTTTCAATTTTGAGCGGCCGAATTGAATCATGATGCAAATGTTGCGTGTTTTTGTGTGTGATTTATTGTAGTGCATGATTGGTACTAAGAAGATTGAGCCCGCGCATGCTTATAGACGTTTCATGACTCGTGATGCAAATTCTCCGAAAGGTCCTTGAAAGACGATGGCCAGATGCATTTGCTCACTCAGTGTCATTGCGTGTAAACCCACTATAACAGAATGATACGGTGGATATTACTGCAATAAGAGACATATTTCAAAACAAATAAATAAATGGACTGATTAGTAGATTAATTGATGCCCAGGAAATCGTGCTGTTTTCTTCTTCTTCTTTGAAAGTCTTATCAGTGAACTGTTAATATTGAGTCAATCGACTGTAATGATATACCATACATGTACGCACGTGAGTGGAACTCTATATTTTGTGTATAATATTAGTTATTGTAGCTGCCTATAATGGAGGTGATTTATAAAACCTGAATTGTAATGTTGTTTATTTCTAGGATCATGCTTGGCTGCTCCTTATCTATAAAGGCATGGTTTCCATGAACGCTTGGCTCTGATCACCTTGCAATGAGGATAACTGTTTGAAAACAAAACACAGAGGGAACACATTTGAACTGCTGTCATGGATTTAAAGGATTTTTACCTATTGGCAACCTTCGTTGCCTGCCTGTGGCTGGATCCAGCCATTACCCAAGAGCTAATTTACTCTATCCGCGAGGAACTGCAAGAGAACGTACTTATTGGAAATATACCAAAGGATTTGAACATCTCCCATATGAATGCTGCCAGCAACAATCTGGTTTACCGTCTGGTGTCGAAAGCCGGGGACAACCCGTTACTGAGAGTGATTAGCAACACAGGAGAGATTTTTACCACCTCGAACCGGATTGACCGTGAAAAACTCTGTCCTGGCCCATCATTCGAGGATACTGAGTGCTCATTTGAAATTGAAGTGGTCATCCTGCCCAACGACTACTTCAGATTAATCAAAATCAAGATCGTTGTGAAGGACACCAATGACAATGCCCCAATGTTTCCTTCCCCTGTGATTAACATTTCGATTCCTGAAAATACTCTCATTAACAGCCGCTTTGCCATTCCCTCGGCTACTGATCCTGACACGGGACCCAACAGCGTCCACAAATATGAACTAGTCAACGGACAAAACGCCTTTGGCTTGGATATCGTTGAGACGCCAGAAGGGGAAAAATGGCCTCAGCTGATCGTCCAACAGAATCTGGACAGGGAACAGAAAGACACTTATGTCATGAAAATCAAAGTGGAGGATGGTGGGAATCCACAGAAGTCCAGCACCGCCATTCTTCAGGTGACTGTGACTGATGTCAATGATAACCGTCCAGTTTTCAAAGAGAGTCAGATAGAAGTTCACATTCCTGAAAGCTCTCTGGTTGGGACTTCTGTCATGCAGCTGCAGGCTACAGATGCTGATGTTGGGTCCAATGCAGAAATCAAATATATGTTTGGAACCCAAGTATCCCCATCCACGAGGAGACTCTTTGCGCTGAATTCAACGACTGGACTTATAACAGTGCAGAGGCCGCTTGATAGGGAGGAGACTGCGATTCATAAACTGTCAGTTTTAGCAAGTGATGGAAGCTCCAGTCCGGCGAGAGCGATTGTAACAATCAATGTTACTGATGTGAATGATAATGCTCCAAATATAGACCTGAGATACATTATCAGTCCTACTAATGGTACTGTAATGCTGTCTGAAAAAGACCCTATTAACACCAAAATAGCTCTTATCACTGTCTCTGATAAGGACACTGATGTCAATGGCAAGGTGATCTGCTTTATTGAAAAGGATGTGCCATTTCACCTCAAAGCAGTCTATGACAACCAATATTTGTTGGAAACCTCAGCTTTGTTGGATTACGAGGGCACCAAGGAGTACATCTTCAAAATCGTGGCTTCTGACTCCGGAAAACCAAGTTTAAACCAGACAGCATTGGTTAAGGTGAGGCTGGAGGACGAGAATGACAATCCACCCATTTTTAGCCAGCCTGTTATTGAACTATCAGTCATAGAAAATAACCAACGTGACCTTTTCCTTACAACCATTAGTGCTACAGATGAAGACAGTGGAAGAAATGCAGAAATTGTCTACCAGCTCGGACCCAATGCCTCCTTCTTCGATTTAGACCGTAAAACAGGGGTGTTGACGGCGTCCAGGGTGTTCGACAGAGAGGATCAAGACAGGTTTCTCTTCACCGTCACAGCGAGAGATAATGGCACCCGGGCGTTGCAGAGCCAGGCAGCTGTTATAGTTACCATTTTAGACGAAAACGACAACAGCCCAAAGTTCACACACAACCACTTTCAGTTCTTTGTGTCTGAGAACCTGCCGAAGTATAGTACGGTAGGAGTGATTACAGTAACAGATGCAGATGCGGGTGAAAATGCAGAGGTGTCTCTCTCCATACTCAACGATAACGAGAATTTTATTCTCGACCCCTACTCTGGCGTTATAAAATCGAATGTTTCCTTTGACAGAGAGCAACAAAGCTCTTATACCTTTGATGTAAGGGCTCTGGATGGCGGTCGTCCACCATGTTCATCGATTGCCAAAGTGACCATCAACGTCATAGATGTTAATGACAACCCACCCATCGTCATCTACCCTCCATCAAATACTTCCTTCAAGCTGGTACCACTTACCGCCATTCCTGGATCGGTGGTTGCTGAGGTTTTTGCGGTGGATGGAGATACAGGAATGAACGCTGAATTGAAATACACCATTATTAGTGGCAACAGCAGAGGACTTTTCAGGATTGATCCTGTTACAGGAAACATTACATTAGAGGAGAAACCCACGGTTGCGGATATTGGCCTCCATCGTCTGGTGGTCAACATTAGCGACCTTGGCTATCCAAAGTCTCTGCACACACTAGTTCTCGTTTTCCTTTACATCAACGACACGGTAGGAAATTCGTCTTTTATCTATGACCTCATCCGCCGCACGATGGAGACGCCTCTGGATAAGAACATCGGTGACAGCAACAAAACATACCCGAATGTTGACAATCTCAAGACCATCATCGCCATTATCACAGGTGCCATGGTGGTAATCGTGGTAATATTCATCACCGTCCTGGTTCGCTGCCGCCACGTTTCAGCGTTTAAGGCTGCTCAACGGAAAAAGCAAGGTGCCGAGTGGATGTCACCAAACCAGGAGAACAAGCAGAACAAGAAGAAAAAGCGCAAGAAAAGGAAGTCACCCAAAAGCTCCCTGCTTAACTTCGTTACCATTGAAGAGAGCAAACCCGATGATCCAGCTCACGAACCCATCAATGGCAGTATCAGCATCCCCGCCGAGCTCGAGGAGCCCGGGATTGGACGATTTGACTGGAACGCAACACCCACCACCACCTTCAAGCCCAGTAGCCCTGATTTAGCCAGGCACTACAAGTCGGCCTCGCCCCAATCGGCCTTCCACGTCAAGGCTGACACTCCAGTTTCCGTGAAAAAACATCACGTCGTTCAGGAGCTGCCACTCGACAACACTTTCGTCGGGGGATGCGACACTCTTTCCAAACGCTCGTCCACTAGCTCAGATCACTTCAGTGCCTCGGAGTGCAGCTCCCAAGGAGGCTTCAAGACAAAAGGAGGGACCTTGCACAACAGACAGGTAAAAGAACACTTTTACTGGTCTATAAGTAGTCCATATTACCGCCCTGCTCATTACTGAAGTGCCAGTCCTAGCCTAGTTGCTATGACTCCTCTGATATGCATGCATCTTATACAAATAGGGGGGAAATTAATGAAAAGGTCCCACCCATAGCTGTACTCATCTACCTTGTACCAAAAAGCAAAACTTAAGCAATGTGTGTTTGGTTAGACTCGTAAAGCGTGATTCTAGGCAAACTACATTTGACAACTTTCCTCATGCGTTTGTGTTTTTATTTATTTTTATTATTTTTTTGGTTTATTTATATATCTCCAATTAAAGCCAATGATAATTCATTAGTAATTTAGTCGGTGGGAGTTAAAAGAAACACAACTTTGAGTTCTAAAGAATGTGCATGTTGAAATGCAAACCTAACAATGCTCTCAGAATTTGTGAAAGAAACATTTTTTTCTCGCCTGTCTACTCCAATCTCATTATACCACCTAAACCATATTGGAACACACAAAACATACTCTGTATTCTGTATTCAGTATTATACTGAACAAAAAAATAATCTCCCTCCAAGAAGCATCAAAAAAATGACCTGTTGGAGTAATCCTTTTGCTTTTGTTTTTTTTGTGAATGTACCTCTCAGTAGCTGTGTGCCTCCACTTTCCTGAGCTTGAACCCTTTTTTATTTGCGAGTACTTGCACTGCTTTAGCACTGAACTCCTTGTTACTTATATTGCAAGCCAGAAAGGAGGAAACTGCCAGCTAACCGGCGCGAACACCCGTCATGGGAAAGCTTCATGAATATTCACGTAAACTAACCTAAGCCATTAAGGTAGAACCGTATCCAGTCCAAAGCGGATTAGCTGTTAATAAGTCTCAAATATCAAATCTAATCCCGTTTCTTTAAAGCCTCATTAAAAGGAGACGGTTGTTATGTAGCACAAATAATCTCGTGTTACGGAAGGAGATTGATGGGAGGGTTGAGGGGAGAGGAGGATTGGATAGAGGGATGGAGGAAGGGAGGAGGGGATTTTTTACCTTTAGGTGGCACTGTTGCTTCATGAGACATAGACTGGCTTTGGGCCAACATGCAGTGTGTGTGTGTGTGTGTGTATAATGTCAAGGGAGGTGGAGGAAAGGAGCAGACTCACCCCCCACCCCCAATCTTATCTCTCTCTGTCTGTCTCTTTCCCTCTTTATCTCTCAGCCCCATGTGTGTGTGTGTGTGTGTGTTAGTGTATTCCCCTCAGTATGCAGCTCATGGCTAATGAAGGTCTGAATGCACGGCAGATTGATAATGGCATTCGCAGATGTAAGTGATAAGGCTTGACTGGCCAAGAGCACGCGTGCACACACTCTCGCTCACACACACACACACGCACAGTAACAAATGATGCACACACTCCTGGGTCAGCGCATTGGGGATCGTCAGTAATTTCCTTATGTGTGAAAGATGTGCAAACTGTTGTTATTTATATAGTGCAAATATAAAACCTACAAAAAAAGTGTGATTTAATAAAATAATACCAAAATAAAATCCATTTTTATCATACAATAAATCACTCCCACTTTCTTTGTGTGTGTATACAGATATCAATATACAGGTGTGTGTGTGGGAATTTCTGATTTCCGTTCAGTCTGATGCACAAATTCAAGCTTACCGCTAAAACAGGTGGGTGGGAATACACACCTGTGTAATCCATAGAGCTGCACTAGAGCACTAGATAGGCGACTGTGCGCACTAAAGCCCCCTGCTCCATGGAGCGTATTTCCTAGAAGTAAGTGTCCCCCAGAGACTTGCATTGATTTACACTAATTTTAAAGCTCTTCATTTAAGATCCCTGACACAATTGGCGAGAACAACATACATTTTCTTAATAGCCTAAAACAAAAAAGGCTTTTTTATTTAAAATTTAAATAAGTCCAAGTGTGATGTGTAGTTTCTTTTAATTTCATCATGCATGTGAGCCATTAAGGGTTGACGTTGCTGTTTGAAAACACGTCTCAATGCTAACAGGCTAGTCAAAGGCGTCATTACCTAGAAATGTGTTCTAGCGCGTTGGCTAAATCCGACACATCAACATTATTTACACAGTTACTCAATGAAAAAACGGATCAGAAAGCCGAGACGGATTTACTGTACCTCAGCAATAAACAGCCTAATCTAGCATGCTAACGTAGCTAGCTAGAGAAAACCGGGTGGTTGACTGGGTGGAAAATGTTTACACAGATACTTGCACAGGTAAAAGCATTTCCGTTCTATCTGCATCGTTTGGGAACATGTTTGCATTACGTTCATAGACAACCGTTTATTTTACAGCATGGAGAAGGAGCACTTCTCCTGTGTATGAGTCCGTATTCGTACCTTACTGCCAAGAACAAGCAAGCTAGTGGCTAAGTGTAGCACAGGCAGTCACTGAAAGTTAGTATAGTGGTCAAGATAAACACCAGTCTTGTGCTGATATTAAATTTTCATATTGCCGAATTGCCTAACCTTTTATAAAGGCTTGCGTTATTCTCAGGATGTTGGATTTACAGAAATATACTACATTAGTAATAAATTATTCCTCAGTCAGCGCGAGGCTTCTCTCTGCCATGTTTTTAAAACCTTTACCGAATTCTTGTCCTGTGAACAGAAATATGGGATCGCCTTCTCTAAAGTAAGGCTGTTTAGAAGATAGCTGCCCTTCATCTAGACTTTATCTAGGGACCACAAATGCTGTCCAACAATGCTACCTACAAAGGCTGCTTCCTCCCAATGGAATTCAGTGATGATAGTGGTAATATTTGCCAAGGTTTACATTCCGTGCATAGACACAAGGGCAGTGAACGAATTTCTTGAACATGAATGTTAAAATACTAATAGAATGTATTTCTTTTAATCCACCTTTTAACATTTTAGTCGCCTAACACGGGTCTATTGGCCAAATGATGCTTGTGTCACTTGTTGTAGGAAAACAACTCTGAGTAAATGGATGTCATTTATGGCACTTTCACGTCTTTACTTATGTATACATTTTATAATTACATATAAAAAAACAAAGTTTGTGTCCTAAAAGTAGTTAACGGTTTCTAACAGGCACTTACTGAAGTCGCTCTTTTGCTGTAGCTGAATCTCAAATGGCTATTAGACATATAGAGGGTCTACAATGCCATTATGTTATACACTATGTGGTGAGCACATATAGTGAATAAGAGGCCAGTTGGGGTTTGGCTTAACTGTGTGCTGGAGGCTTAAGTAGGAAATGATTCCTATATAAAGATGTTGAGGGTGGCGAATGTTTACGCGGATCCCAAATCGCCTATGAAATGTAAAATTGAGCCAAATAGCAGTGACGAGAAAATATTACTGCGGGTAAGTATATGTTTCTGATAAAATTAGGATTTTGCCTCCTCGTGAATTTCTTTGCTTTAGAAAGCAACACAATTTTTGCCTTCTGTGGTTTATGCAATACTGCTAAAGTCTCTGTCTCTATAACATTACAGGCTCATTAATATACACATGCTTTTAATTACTACATTTCTAAAGTAGTTAAAGTGTGAATTCATAGCCCTTATGTTTGTGTGGTAAGAGTGACCTCCATTGCTCACATTGTATATTCAATACACACTTCATGCCTTTGTCTGTGACTCAGTCTTCAATGTAACGCTATAACACACACACTCACAGACACACGTTTGTCTTACTATCCTTGTGAGGACCTTCCATTGACATAATGATTACTGTAGCTAATTAATTCTATGCCTACACCTAAACCTAACCTTAACCGTAACCTCAGTGACCAAAAGGAAACCATTTGGCTCTTTTAGTTTTTTAAATAAAACCTGTAGTTTTTGTAAAAAAGCAGTTTTCCTCGCGGGAACCAGTCAAATGTCCCCACAAGGTCAAAACTGTCAGACATTCCTATCCTTGTGGGGACATTTGGTCCCCACAAAGATATAAAAACATGCCCACACACACACACACACACACACACACACACACATTCACAAACACGGCTGTCAGAGCGGGAGATGGAGCTGCTCTCCGTGTGAATGACTCTGTTCACTCAGTTCAGCAGGTCAGAGCACACACTCGCCTTTCTCCCTCCCTCTTTTTCCTCACTTCCTGTCTCCAGTGCTCGGTCTATCACTCCATTCTCTTTCTACTATGTCAGCCTGCTTTCTCTCTCTTTCTTTCTCACATGTCTAGCTCTTCTCTTTTCTAATGTCTCTGCTGTTCCTCTACCCTATTTCCCCCTCCATCTTTCTTTCCCCTTCTTTGCTCTCTTCACTTTCACTTCAATTCTTCATTGTTCTCTCCATTCTCCTTCTCATAATTTCTTCTTTTCCCCACTTCTTTCTTTCTTTCTTTCTGTCTGCCTCTCCCTTTCCTTCTTTCCCCTCGGTTCCTCTGTTCCTACTGCTATCCTTCTTCTCCCTCTTCCTCTATTTCCTCTTCTCTCTAATCTCTTTCCAGTGGTTTTTTTCTTTTTCTGCCCTTCTCTCTTTCTTTTTTCTTTCTCTTCATGTCTTCTCTTCCCCACCTTCTCTCTCTCTCCCGGTATCTCTTTTCGTATCGGTGTGTGTGTGTGTGTGTTAGTCAGTGCAACCCGAGGCTCATCACTACTTTGTCATGGACTCCACACACACACACACACACACACACCAATTAACACTGCCGTAACTGAACACACGCACTCCACACACACCACTTACCACTGCCATAATGAACACACACACTCCAGCGCTGCTGAACACACACTCTGCTGCCCCAGTTTCAGTCCAGAACAACACCACACTCTGCCTTAATGAATTATGTGTCATCGTTCACCAGTTTCTCAGTGATGGCCTGATTTTACTGACGTTTCATAGTGAGACTCGCACAACACTGAAATTCACACTTACACCCCCACACCCCAAACACACACACTGAAATTCACACTAATTTATAAAATTCAAACATTTTTAGTAGAAAGGCAGCACACACACACACACTTGTATTGCTGTACTTGTGAGGACCGAATGTGACAGTGACTTGTGAGGTCCTTTTGCATTATCTCTCTCTGAAGCGTGCACACACACACACACACTTACTCGCTGAATATTTCCTCATGGACCAAAGTTAAAATGAGGTACCTAATATTTTATAAAACAGTCCACACAAAGTCTTTATTGCCCACAAGGTCTTTATTCTTCAAAATGTCTTCAGTTCCCACAAAGTCTTTAGTCCCTGCAATGTCTTTATTTGCCACAATATTTTTAGTCTCTATGAAGTCTTTAGTCCTCATAACATCTTTCACCCCCGCAGCTTTACTCCCTACCACGTCTGTTGTCCCCACAGTGTTTTGTCTGCACAATTTTTACTTCAGTTACCATCTTTAGTGGCCACAAAGTCTTTTGTCCCCACAACATTTTTAGACCCCATGAGGTTGGTGTGTGAACACAATGCTGTGATGAATACAAACACAAACATACACACACACACAGAATAAATATGCTAACTAAAAGCATATAATTGCTGGCATTTGCGGTTTGAATAGATGCTGAATCAATGGGTGGGGAAATATAATCTTTACATTGTGCAAAGGATGTAATACATCGTGTGTTTGGGGAACTTCCACATCTAATTACATAGTGGTTTAGCTCTCAATCTGATGGCCGAGGGTAATTCACACATATCGAATGACACAATCTGATACAGTGCAATAGGTTGAGCTCTCCTCAGAACACACACACACACATGGCACTTTTTAATGGATGCCCAGAACAGCGACACATTAAGTAGGCACTCAGGAAGTGTATGAAACATTTAGGTTATTGATTAAACTGAACACACGTAGCGCCGTGGGCTCCTCAACACACTCGATTAATAAACCGAAGGCAGGAAATTGAATTTGGAAGCGACTCCTCATTGCTGACTGCAAACAGACATTACACACTCGCTTATAAAGCTGCTCCAAGGGCTTAGGTTTCATTTCAGAGAGGTTATTTTTACAACGCTGCTGTGTTTTTTTTTCAGTTTTTACAACAACTTCTTCTTGTCTCCGAGTGTGTAAGTGCTCGCTTTAGAGCACGATTTATCACCTTGGGCTTTTCATTTCATGAGTGCCTCTCGCACCTCAGGACTTACTGTACTTATAATACTCTTCCCTATCGCACTGTAAATGGCTAATCAAATCTGCAGTTAGAACGCGCTGAACTGGAGATAGCTCTTAATGCCCTTTGAGTTTAGGCCGTCGATGTCAAGATCTCATTTCAGAGATGTGAAGAGTGTGAAGAACTTCAACGGCACTGCCTGCTTTTACTGAGCAGCTTATGTGCATTGTTTCTTCTGTAGTGTTCACTGCTTAAAGGGTCAGTCCTGTTGCTTCAGTCTGTGTCTTTACATTTTAGAGCAAGTTAACTGTAACGTTTATGTGTAAAATCCACAATCTGTCTTGATTTAAATTTAAACAATGCCGATGTGTAAAAAAAGAACCTCAAAAGTCCTTCCCATGCTCGAGTTTCCTCCGCGTACTGCTTCTGAAATCCATGTAAAAAATATTTGAATTATTACATCATTACATTAAATGTTGCATGATTAAACATTTTGGTTCCATTCGACTCTGACTCTCCATTATTCACTGAAATATCTGTTCTTGTTAATGTTCTCCCCCTCTGTAATATCCACAATATAAAGTGTGGGAGTTAAAGGCAGGACGGAACTGCATATCGGTATTCTGTTTTTAAAAGGCATTCTAATAATCATAATATCTGAAGTTGGGGTCAGAATTGAAGAAAAAATAAGGATTATACATTTTGATTATACATTTTGTGAAGACACAGAGGGGATGAATACACAAACTAATGTGGCAAAACAAGGCACAAGTGACGACAATCATGGAAATAACGGACCAATGAGACCAGACCGAGACAGGAACTGAAACCAAAATGAACACATGGTGCTGTTGCCATGGGCGCCAACTCCGCTAACAAGGGACCTCCACATAACGTTAGCAGATTTCCAATTTTTGGTCTGGATAACATTATGCGGAAAACTAATGTAACTTTATTATTGGTACAGATATTGTAAATGTTTGTATAGTAGCAGGAAGACGCTCTTGAAATGTTCATTGTACAGTTTATTGAACCCCATAAAATAACATCCTTATAAATTTTGAAGACGTTCAGAGGATGTCCTAAGGATGTCATTTTGTTAGCTGCGAATACACGAAGCAGGGAGGGCGAGATTGAGACGCACAGCATCTCGTGCCTTTTCCGGAGGTCTTATTCCAGTTTTATTATTTGTATGTTGGTACGTAGTAGCTACGATACCGTCTAATGCGTGTTTATCTCCTTGCTTTTTACTGACAGACAACTGGTGGTTAATAAAGTAAAAATTGGTCTCCATGAGCTCTATGCATGACACTATTATCTTAACATTTACAGCTTATAATGGTGGTCTGATTTTCAAGCTTGAGGTGGAAACTAGCGCTAATGCTAATCCAAAACAAAATTCGGTTCCAAATTCAAAAACACACTCCGTGTATATTACGGTATCTGTGTCTTCTGAGTCAGCACACACTCAGCTCTTTTAGGTCTGACAGTTACTGACCACAAATACATAAAATAAAATTTATAGTGTGCAAAGAAAAAAACAACAAGAAAGAAATTACAATTACCTTTTTTTTTTTTTTTACTGCTAAATGAATGAACATGCAGAACGAAACAATTTTAATGAATAACGGACAATACCGTGATACTTTAAACACTTTATGAACTAATAAAAGTCATTAAAAGTCTCTTGTCTATATGTAGTATTCTGTCCCCTTTTTCACCATTTGTGTGTGAAAGATCCCATTCATGACAAAATGCAATAATGCATTACGCTTCTCCGTTTTATAGTTTGACAGGGAGTTTGAGGCGTGTTGATATCTTAAATAGTTATATAAAGTTCAAAAAAATTTGTAGTGACCGTGTCGGCGGCGATGCTTTAGGTCTTAAATAGTTAAGTCTTTTATTTTGGCACCTATTTTGGCATCTAGTTCAAATCGAATGGAAACAATGGAGACTTTGTGGTCTAATTTGACGTCATCTTTATTTTATGCTGGCAGTTGTTTAGCGTTCAGTGTAGAGAGAATGGGCACGTCTGTTTGAATGGTATATTTGGAAATTTGTCGCCACTTACATCACCTTTCTGCTTTACAAACACCGCCCATTTTTAATGAACAGTCGAATAGAAACAGTGCAATAGAAACTGCCATTTAGAACAAAGTGAGTCTTGGCTGTTCTAGAATGTCCCATTACAATTAGAATGTTCTGGAGTTCTAAATTCTAAACTCTACATTCTAGAATCCAGAATGAACTCTCTCTACTCTAATGTGGTCTGTGTTAGTGCACTACATAGTGCACATAATTCTCCAGTGTAGGGAATAGAGAGCAGGGTGGCATTTGGAACACAGCCCAGGAAACTCAGACGCTGGAAACAGCCATGCAGGTGTTTAAAAACTTGTATTTCCTCCTTGTTTAATAAATGATTGTTCGTGTTCATTAGAGAAACTGAGCTGAGCTCATAAAGCTTCATGTTGGAAAATAAATTTTTTAGTATTGTTTTATAATGAGCCTGCTCCTCCAGATGAGGCAAACAGAATGAAAACGAGTTGTAAGTCACATGACTTTGTGTGTTCAGCTCGCTTAAGAGCCTTATGTAAAGTGGAAAACAAAAAACTGCACCATATGTGCAGCAGATAAAGGCTTCTGTCAGGGGCAATGAGGAAACGGCACCATGGGAATTCAGCAGCGAAGAGTGTGTGTGTGTGTGTGTGTGTGCTTAGATGGCTGTGTTCATGAGGATCAAATTTTCTCCATATATATATATATATATATATATATATATAAAAGCATTTGTCAGAGAGAAAACTGCAGTCTTGAAGAGTGTTGTAAAAATAACCTCTCTGAAATGAAACCTAAGCCCTCGAAGCGGCCTTATAAACGAGTGTGTAATTTCTGTTTGCAGTCAGCAATGAACATCGCTTCCAAATTCAATTTCTTGCCTTCGGTTCATTACTGGAGTGTGTTGAGGAAGCTGCTACTGACACGTTTTTATGCATTTATTTTGTTGTCTCTTCTTTTTTGAGTGCGAAGAATAAATAAATAAATAAATATATATATACACACATAAACTCACTGAGCACTTTATTAGGAACCTGTACACCTTCTCATTCACGCAATTATCTAAATCAGCCAATCGTGTGGCAGCAGCGCAATACATAAAATCATGCAGATACGGACCAGCTGCTTCAGGTAATGTCCACGTCAACCATCGGAATGGGAAAAAAAAAATTTGATCTCAGTGATTTTGACCGTGGCATGGTTGTTGGTGCCAGACGAGCTGGTTTGAGTATTTTTAAAACTGCTGATCTCCTGGGATTTTCACGCACAACAGTCTCT
>JAOUQW010000015.1:2317689-2338301 GCA_028565825.1 Olivaichthys viedmensis
AGGGAAGACAGACGAGGAACAGCTAGGAACATTTAACATGACTCACGTGACAGGGACAACTAAACATAAACATAAGCACAGCCGTGCACGTGACAAATTCACATGTTGTGTTTACTTTTAAAGATAAACATGTTGCCCTATTAAAGTACAAAATTGGTCAAAATCAAGATATGAAAAAGTAAAATTATGATTTTCTTTTTTCCTATCTCTAACTTCAAAACATTTCATTACATTTATTCATTTTTAAGATACAAATTTACCAAATCGTCAGTCCAACCCAACAAAACTGTATACCAGCTAATCACCAAATTTCTGGGACATTTAGTGTCAGCATTCAACGTTACCATAACAACCATAACAAGTTTGTGAGTCCTGTCTGACTGTAACAAGGAGCTATCATTAGTTCAGCATGTTGGCCAAGTTTTCAAATAATCACCTCGTTTTTGTTTGTAGCAAGTCTTAAATGATGTCTGTCTCAGCAAAACGTCAAACAAAAGAGTCAACAAAAAAGTATATGGATATTTTGTTACAGTATCATCTGACTTAATATAAAACCTCAGCATTACTGTAATAAGAAATGTGTGTGTGTGTGTGTGTGTGTGTGTGTAACCTCGCTTCCTCCTTATAAATGTACTAACCTGACAACCTTTTTTGCTAATCCTCCCAGGTTTATATTGCATTTACTTTTTTTCATAGAAGTAATGATTATTTCCTAAGGTCCGAATAAGTAGTTACATTTCATGGAGCTTTAGGAATATCTTATTACTTTATCACTGGAGAAAATGTAATAATATACAGCAATGCAGTAATACACACAATGTGTGTGTGCGTGCGCAATCATTTCCCTTTCTTCCCTCACAAATGTAGTAAACTGAAGGGAAAAAAATTACTTTTGAAGTTTTTATGTATTTATTTTATAAATAGAATGTTTGAAAAAGTAAAAGAGCAAAAGCATGGTTTTATTTCACTTGGTACTTAAAATTAGTGTTCGCTTTAGGAACATTTTATGACAGTATCATTGGCATCAGTGTAAAACCTCACAAGTACAGTAATGTGTGTGTAACTGAGTGTGATCATTTCCCATTTGATTTTCCACTCTAATGAATTTGCTGTCTTAATGCATGCGGTGATGCGGTGTGTGTGTGTGATCTAGTCTGTGCGTGTGATGCGGTGTAAGTGTACTGTCGAGCCTTAGGGAGTAGTTCTTTTTCTTTCCAGGTTCATTTGGCACATTAATAAGAGATTAGTGCGGACGGAGTGTGCAGGATCACGGCCCCGGGTTTGAGCAGATTAATGGGGTGTGACATTATTGCACCTGGGGAGAAAGAGTGTTATCGGGCACGAGAGACAGAGGGAGAGACGGAGGGAGAGAGAGACACAGATGAAGAGATAGACAGAGGGAAGCCTGTGTCAAAGCAGTGGGACTGCTTTATCATTTCATCTAACATCTCGCCCATCCGTTTTACCGGGAGGAAGAAATGTAATACACACGGGGGAAACTAGACGTGTATGGATAATCCATTATATTCAACACACATGATATTGTTGTCATGGGCAATTCAAAATGTGGTCCATATAGGAGGAGACTGCTGGAGACAGGTCTGCTGTTTGTGACAGAGTACTGTGCAAAAGTCTTCGGCACATGTAAAGAAATTCTGTAAAGCGAAAATGCGTTTAAGCTCCTGGATATAAACAAAAATACTATAAATAGCAGTAAACAGTCAAAAACTAAAACCAAATCAGTGTTGGTGTGAGTAGTCTTTGCCTTTAAAACTGCATCAATTCTCTTAGGCACACTGTCGTGCAGTTTTATAAGGAAATCAGCTGGTAGGTTGTTCCAAGAATCTTGGAGAACTTGCAACAGTTCTTCTGCAGAACTTTGGCTCTCACTTGCGTCTGTCTCTGCAAGTAAAATCCCAGAACATCCTTGATTCTGTTTTTATCTAAAAGGTGCTCCACTACTGAATATATTAATTTCTTTAATGACTTACACACATTTCTCTAACATTAAATTTTTTGGAAAATGAATGTTTGGAAATCTAAAATTTGCTCTTTTCTAATGAAACACCAATGCAGAAGACATAAAATAAACATCTAAGACACAATTTATATTAAAACTTTAGGGTGCCTAAGACTTTTGCACAGTACTGTATGTGAAGGCAGCATCGCATGTATCCTTTTCAGAGAAGGTAATCCAAGACACGTCCCAAATGAGACCCTGCCGAGATCTTTTTTTTATTTTTTTTATTAAAATGCCACCTAATGAAATGTCATGATAATATCAGAAACTGTGATAAAATGTTAGGCAAATATCAAAATATGAATATTTAATATCAGTACAGCAATTCTGTCTTTTTAAAATAGAAATCAATATTAGCATCTATTTGTTGTATAAATCAGCGAATATAGCGTACTGGGATAACTCGATAATTGGTTGTCGGTTGATACACGTAGGGTTGAACACTCCTGATTCTCTCACTTGTGTTTAGCTCTGCTTGAGTGGCGAAGCAGGCTGCGGATTCTCAGACAGACCTGTCAATCAAGTGCTCATTAGAATATTAGGCCACGCCCAGACAGTTGGTGTAATCAGCGAGTTCAGCTGGTGTTTGAGCAGTGTTTTATCACATTTCTATTTTGTTTTATTAATTCAAACATTGCTGGATGGACAATGTAACACTTGGGTTTGGTATCATACAAACATTCTGATTATTTAACACCATGTTTCTTGGAATTTTAAGCTTGGATTCAGGTTACAGAGGAAAGAAGAATTTACAGGAAAAGGAAAGTGCTGAAAATTCTCTTCAGAATTGATGCACTAAAGGAGAAGAATAAACAGTTACACATCGTTTTCACAAATAAAATACGAGTCCAGTCACCTTGACTCATTACTACTAGACATTTCAAATGATTTGAGTGACTGAAAACCTTCATAACCATATTAAGACACAGCATAACACTCTAAGAATGGAACGGGAATACGAAAGGACAACCAGAGAACTAGTGGGCTGCAGAAACCACCTACGATTCGACATCAGATGCCAAAATTATAACAGTGTACACTCGAGTCGAGGTCGCACAGCTAAGAAGGGGGCAGTGCTAGCTCAGCAGTTAAGCTTCTGTGCCAGAAGGTTGATAGTTTGAAGGGCATTTGAGCCAAGACCCTTAACCCTCGACTGCTCAGCTTGATGCTTAGATTGAATACTGTCAAATCAGTTTGGAAAATAGTCTTGCAATATATAAAGAATATTTAACAGAAAGCTCAGTAACAAATGATGTATTAGCAAGTGAGACAGATAACCTTCACAACTTCTAACCTTCCTCTCCTACTACCCAATTGTCGGCTTGGCTCCTGCTGGGTAAGGCAAAAGCCTAACTTTGATTCCTGATATGTTGGACAAGTTGCAGGGCTTAAATTCTCTTTTCTCCCTCCCAGCAAAGCTAAGAGAGAGATTTGGAGGGGAAAGCCTGTGTTTGGGGTTCGGCTGGAGGGCTTTTTGTTGGAGTATTGATGCAAGGTGGCATGATCTGTTTTACTGCAGTGTTGCCTTGGGGCTCCGCGTCGAAGACCTCTCCAGAAAAAGAGAAATTCCAAAACGTAGGTGGCGCCTTGCTTTGTAGCCGACTCAAGCTTTCCTTCTTTTATTCATTTCCAGTGTAATGTGTGAAGTGTGTGTGATCAGGTAGGGTTTGGAATCCAGACACACACACACACCATCACACACTCCCTTTTACACTACCGTGTGAAGCCTTGAGCTCTAAGTAAGGGTGAAATTTGGGCTTTTTGGAGCATTTGCAAAGATTCCAGGAATTTTAAAGCCAGTTTATTTTCAGATGCTTTTTATATGCATTTCCGCTTTGATCTCAGTCATTCTCACATCGAAAGTATGAAATATATAGGGAGGCAGTGTGTTTGCGTGTAAAAAAAAGAAAACACGCATCAATACATTAGCCCATTCATTACACGCATCAATACATTAGCCCAGTGTTGAACAGTTTTATGTGGTCTTCTTGGTTTGGTTTAAAGCTATAGATATTTATTATATAGAGGAATCTTAATAAGAGATGGGCGAATACATATAAAATGGTTAAATCCAGAACCCCAAAAGCGTTCTTTGGTTTGTTTGTCTGGGGGGACTCTTGCCGGTTCAATGTAAAGCCCTACAAAAGAGTATCTTCCGATCAGAGAGAGTTCCAAGTAGAACCCTTTAGTAAACTAAGAACCCGTAAGATGTATTTTACAGACTGTACACTACCGTTCAAAAGTGTGGAATCACCTGTCATATTCAACACTATTTTATTCACTTAAAATTGACACAATGTAGATCTAAGATTTAAAAACACCAAAAAGTATTTTTTTAATGTTGTGGTTGGTATTTCAAATATTTTGAGAAAAAACAATAAGTGATATATAGAACAATTTAATGATAAATAGCCTAAAATACTGCAACAAAAAAAAAAAGGAAGAAATTCTGCACACATCAAACATTTCTACAAATGATGTGAAACCTATGAAGTATTAGCTACATATTTGTATCATTTTATTTATGTACCTGCAACGAAATTAATTTAGATTATGGAGAACTTTTGATTCTAAACGCTTGTAGTTTAGGGTACTGCAAGTCCACAGCCTCTAAACCCTGTCTGAGGTCACATTAATATGGCAGGCATTTTTATTGGGTAGCTACCGCGTAGTCTAGTGGCAGCTGGCATACAGATAACATTTCATGACAACCATGTTTTTGCTTACAAGCGAGACCAGATGTGTTCGAAAAAGACGATTCCACATGGATTCCGCTCTCTCTTGTGGTGTTTTTTGACTTCGGAAGTCAGCTGACAGCACTGGACGAGTTCATTAATCGTGACGCAATGTTGGCATTTCTCAACATAACGGAATATAAGTCTAGTTAGCGGTCGATGCAATGTAATTACAATGTAATTTTTTGTCGTGCTGAATATTTTTATTTTTGTGTGTGTAATTTATCAACATATTTAAGGTAAATGTTGATATTCCAAACTGTTTTGTCTCGTTTTCACAGTCACTGTGCTTTTACACTGTTCTTATAAAACACTTAAGAGCAACGTGCTAGCTTGCTGAATCTTTGCCTCAGTGTTTCGGCATCCATATCGCCCAGTTGCCTAGCACTTCTAGTTCTCACAACTTTAACCACTTGAACAGCAAGTATATCATGTGTTCAACATCCAATCTGATCACAACAATAATTAATGGAAGAGTGTGTTTCGTATCTGTCTATAAAAATTAGCATATGATGCTAGGATGCTAGCAGATGGCTAATATAGAGGGCAGAAAAATCATCTCATACTCCTGGGAATACATAAGTAAGTGTGTTGGTATGTGTGTGTGTGTGTATGTCATTGTGTTATTTTGTTTTTTTCCTCTGCCTATGTCCGGATGGCAGGCCATTTATCGAAGTAGCCAGAAAAACTCGGCTCTATCCATCTTAATGTCATTCCACGAGAGGAAATGATTGATAAGCGACCTCAGAAAGGCTGTATGAGAACATGTCGTTAAATAAGCCCCCCCCATTTTTTTCATGCTTTTTTAATCCAATGCTTCGCGCTTCCCTGTGCATTTGAATGAGTCCATAGACCATTGTTCCACTTATTTACGCTTTGACTAAAAGAAAAGATGACCATGACTACAGCATTACCCCCCCTCCCCCTTCCACTACACACTTAGTCACTAGCGTGTGTTTATGCTAATGTTGAATTTGAGCACTTATTAAAGTGTGGTGGAAATTGTTTGGAATAAATCATGTAGCGATGCGTGTGCTTCAGTCTCTCAGTGACTGTGTGTAATTGATGGACATCCAGCAGAACAGTAGCTGATGGAAACACACACAACCCTTCACATTATGTGCTGACCTCTTTTCGTAAATTCGCTTAACATTGGGATGGAAACACATGCCGTGTCTCTGAAGGGAACAGACGTGAAGGCAAAAGACTAAAGTAGATACGGTGGAAGAAAATGTTTCTTGACTGCTGCTTGTTTGTTGGGGTAGAACTGAGAACGAAGACTGTGATGTTTAAATGAATTCACCCACCTTCATCCTTCTTCTTTTCTTATGTTTTTCATTTTAATTTCATCTCACATGCCATTGATGGCTCTTCAGACACAGACACACACACACATATGTACACACAACATAGGCTCCAAAGCATTCCCACTACCAAGAACTGTTTTTATTTAATCAGTTTTCAACATTTCTTTAACCAGACTCCATCACGCTTCACCAAGACGAGAGTCAGTTCATGGCGTCACAACAATTAAAAAAATAAAATAAAAATAATGGCTGTACTGACCTATAGATCTGTCTCTGATTTAAATAACGTATTCTCAAACAATAAGTAAAATGTTGTATAGAAACAGTTGTTGGTAGTGCACTTAGACTTTTGGACCCTACACACTCAGCCCTTTATTTTTAAATAATGTAGATTGTATAGCTTATGTATTGTAGGAAGGATAAACTCGACATGAGAAATGTGAACAACTCCTTTCATCCTTCATCCTGGACTCCAACTGTACACCTCCTGCATCTCCACATGTAATTTATCACATACTTAAACGATGTTGTATGTAAATGAAGCTCTTGGTAATCTTGCTTAATGTGCTGTGTTATTCTATAATGGACTGTTGTGTTATTATTTTTATTTTTTTCCCTTCTCCATTTTTCTTCCGCTTGATCTAATGTAATCGCCATCTGCAATCTGTATCCAGCTCTGATGCACAAGTAATCTATTGCCTTTTTAAAATTGTTTTCTGTTGAGGTATTGTTTGATTGCTGGTATTTTCATCTTTTTAATTTCATAATAAATGTTGAAATGTGATTTTTTTTTTCTGTATGGGTTTTTTCATCTTTTGCGTTTTTGGAAAGAAAGAAAGAGTCAGCCCACAGACAGAGAGAAGATACAATCACATTTAAATCTCAAATCAGAGCAGTTATTTCTACACAATAAAGCTTGGGTTGTAAATATAAGTCTTGCTTGATGTAGTTTATCAGGTATTATAAATGGTACGGTGATTATAAATGGCATGATGCTATTATAAATTATATAATAGTATTATGGTGGTATTATAGATGGTAGGTGGTCCACTTTTAAGGAAAACAAGGCTGTAACAAACTGGAGCCAGACATCACGATCTGATTTGGGCTCTGCCATGAGTCATAGTCAAAATAAAGAGCAAAGATCAGATCACATGCAAACGAGGTGATCAATGGGAAATCCAATACTCACAAATCCAAAAATAACACTGGCAGATGGCAAAACCAGAAGATAACTGAAATAGAAATATGGCTTGAAATAGGAACAGGGCGCATGGGAAACTAGAGACTAAAATCTAGAAAAATAGGAAAAATAGGGAACTCAGGACTGGAATATAGTAAAACTAAGAACTGAGGAATAGGAAACTCAGGACTGGAATATAGAAAACTAAGAACTGAGGAATAGGAAACTCAAGACCGGAATATAGGAAACTAGGGACTGAAAACAGAAAAACTGGGGCTGCAAAGTAGGAATGCTAGTGATCGGAAACCATGAAACCAGGGGCTAGAAATTAGGAATCTACAGACAAAACTTTTTTTTTTTAAATTGGGGACTGAAAAGTTGGAAACTAGGGACTAAAAACTAGGAAACTAGGAATTGAAAACTAGGAAACTAGAAAACAGGCTAAAAATAAGGCTCAGAACTGCATTATATATAACATGCACAATTTTGCAACACATAAGACAAACAGATTGGTATTGAAATTCACTGATTAATGAGACACAAGAGAGACTCATAAAAATGGACATTAGATTCAGGATATAAATACAGGACCTATAAATACTGTGCTAATACAGGATATGAACAGACAAACAAAATAGGTTACAGATCTACAATAGAGTACAGATGATCACAGTTAAGCAGTGAATGAGTCTTGAATGAGTACAGAATGCAAATATGTTATTTTGTACACACAACCTGAACAATGTAAATGTAATATAGGTCATAGTACACATTGCTGAATATGCAAGGAATTCTTGTTAACATCAATACATCAATAGGTGTCTGACCCTACATGCATCAACCTGACAAACCTATAATAATTCTATAGAGTAAGAGTGATGGATTTGGTATCGCTTACAGTCGTGAGTGTGTGTTCATAATGCAGTGTTCATTATGCAATATTCTACCATGTTTGGAAGCACTTTGTTCAGACCCAGTACACATGTGCTGAGGTAAAAGTGGGATATCAAAGTGTCAGATTGACACAGCTATTGCTCATCATCCTTCTTGCGGCGCTCAGACTCACACCAGAGTTCCCTCTGTCTACTCACTAACCCAGCCAACACGGGCTCTCGACTATAAATTCATGAGAATTCATGAGTTACTTTTTGAAAAAGCCTCTGATGTGGTTTATTTGGATATTATGAATGGTACGATGGTCATAAATTGCATGATGCTATTAGAACTGTTATAATTGTATTTATGGTGGTATTATAGATGGTGGGTGGTCCATTATTAAAGAACGCATGGCTGTAACAAACTGGAGCCAGAGGCAGTTAAGCGTAATCGCAGTGTCTTGATTTGGGGTTATCAAAATTAGAGCAAGAGACAAAACATAGGACAACAAGGTGATCAGTGGGAAATCTAATACTCATAAATTAAAAAAATAATACAAGCAAGGTCAGAACCAGCATCGAGCTGAAAACAGGGCTTGGAATAGGAACTGAAAAACTTGTAAACTAGGGACTTAAAACTAAAAAGGTTGGGACTGAAAATTAGGGAATTGGAGCAAGAAATGTAGGAACTAAAACTAGAAAGGTAGGTACTAAAAGCTAGAAAACTAGGGACTAAAAACTAATAAACTAGGGACTGAAAACTAGAAAACCAGGGACAGAACTAGGAAACTAGGGGCGACAAACTAGGAAACCAAGGACTGAAAAATAAGAAATTAGTGACCGGAAATTAGGGATTGGAAACTAGGCACTGAAAACTATGAATTTAGGGACTGAAAATTAGAAAATTTGGGGCTGGAAGTGTGTATGAATTAGGGGTGTAAAAATGCATCGAGCTGAAAGTAGAGATTTAACCATTTTGTAATATTATAATCAATTGTAATAATATCCCACAAAGTACGCACACATTTTTTTTGGCCAAAATAAATTTCTCAGGCTATTTCCAAAAAAATAAAAAAAATAAATCCACTTAATCCAGATTATTTATTTTCTGTATTTCACTAATATGTAAAGAGTTCCTCTGGCTATGCTGGTGTATTCAGTGTGTTTTTTAAACTGAATTAAAATGTACCAAAATAATCAAATCGTGGTGAAATATGAGGTTTAAGTTTTCCATTGACCAAAGAGCCTTCTAAATTTGATAGACAGCAATTAAAACACACCCACAAAGATCTACAATTAGAACACATCCATACACAAAGGCATATAACACACACATACTGTGGACACATTCAGATTTTCTTAAAAGCCCACACCATCACCTGATAGTAAATGAGTAAGAATTGTTGCTTTGTGTAAAGCTCTGAATGGTCAAGGTTAGGGGCAAAGGATTGAGGTTGGGGTTGTTGATTCCCCCCCGAGGTTACTAGTTGGAAATCTAACATCGAGTGGCGTTCCATTATACTTTTTTCCTAGTAGGAGGTTAAATATACAGCTTTTCCGAGCTGTCTGAATCGTAGCATTAGCTTGACTGTTGATGCTTCTAAGTTAACAAGTCAGCTAACATTTTAGCAAGCAAAGAGGCCGTAGTACCTTAAACTGTCATATTTTTGAAAATTGAGTTGCTTAGCTTGGCCTTGGGTTTCTTACTAATAATATCTACACAAAGGACACGGCCGGGTCAGAGAGACAAAAAGGGGGATAGGGTGAAAAAAGGGGGATAGGGTGAGAGATCAGATCGAGTCAACATTGGCACCTAGTGTCCCATTACAACATTACAGATGATTACACATGTGCCGATATTAAATGTTCCTTAATTTTTTTAAATCTTGGTTTACGCTATTAACATGATTAAACAAAAATAAAAAGTACATTTTTACTCACAATCACATGGTAGTTTCTCAGCTTAGTTAGCTCTTGTAGAAAAGAGTGAATTGACTAATTCACATGTTAGCTAGCATGTCGGATCGCATTACGCTGACGAAATCTAACCAAGGGAAAGACTTTTCGCGATCTACAAACACAAAACACAAACCTTTTAATACTGAAAATGCCGGCTACCAAGCCAGCCCTCTCCCCGAATGCAACACATGAACGTTGTTTTGAAGTGTCTACGGTAACAATATGGTAACAATGTAATGCAATGCTGCATGTCTGGGGCCATATTCACAAAGAATTTTATCTGTCCACTAAGAGTTCTAAGTGGCACTAAAAGCTCCTAGCTAAGCGTTTCTCCTTAAAACATATTGACGAAACAGCTGAGAGGAACTTTTACGAAGGAATTCCCAAGCCAAGAGGAAGGGCGGGGTCGACCTTGTTGCTACGGATGAAGTTTTTCATGAATGAATATTCACAGTGATTGGCTGATGCAGTAAGGCTGCAGCAAACTATTAAATGAAATCCCAATTCATGATGTCAAATCACGAAAAAAATTAAGAGGGAAAAAATTAGTAGTATTAAAATTAGGATAAACACGCTCATTTTTAGAGTTTCTCCTAAATCTGCCAGTTAGGAGCTACTTTTAGCCTTAAGATTTTTTTTGTGAATATGTCCCCTAATGTATCGCACAACCAATTCTCAACATGGGCCTATTACACATATAAAAGCAAAGGCATACAGTATAACTGGATAAAAGAGTGTGCAGTATGCTGTGTGTTTGGTCCGTGTGTTTTAGCTTGACCTTTGAGAGTACGGTTAAATTAAAGACATACACAGAAAGGATAAGCTGAAGTTTTAACACTCCTAAGGAGGCATGTGCTGTACCACATACACAAACCCTTCAAGCTTCACTAGATCATTGTGAATAAATTGAATAATTAAGGTCACACACACACACACACGGTGCAGAATACTGGCAGAGGCAATCACTATTGTCTGCCAAAGAAACAAGCGCTTTATAGAAACTCGATACTGAATGACATTGTAAGGATTTTTTGTGTGCGAGCGCGTAAGATGGAGCGCGAAAGAGAGAGGGCGAGAGAATGAGTCATTATAAGCTCTCGGATTTGATCGATTCGAGACACAACGGCTCTTTCTCAGCAGACTTCGAGTGTGCGATCAGCGCTTTTCCGAGGCTGTCGGGCCGAGTTTGAATTTAATATCCCTCACCGCTTTGTCACGGCGGGCAAATCTGAGGCCGTAAAAGAGTCGTAAAAATGACAGCTCCAGCCTCGAGTTAATGTTCAATCTCTCTTTATTGCTCTGCACTTACAGTTTTAAGTCTGGCGTGGAAGAGGAAGTGTTCCGGAGTAGGCGGCAAAAACGAATCCACTCGTGTACCGCCGTCGTGCTTTTTTGATTTCTTGATGAGGATAGGACTGATTTACTTCCGCTCGGGATACGGATGGCGATAACATGGCTCCCCGTGCGACTTGATTGTAACGACACACTGAGCGCCAGCTGGCGATACCCTCCTCTTTCCCGCCTCTCTCTCTCTGATTGTCTGGGTCACTGTTTACTGGGCCATTTCTTTCACACTCTCCAGAGTTATAGAAGTGCCGATATAAACCGAGTTCACTCAGTCGAGTCTGAAAGTCTGAGTGCCCTACCCAGACCTCCTAATCCACCATATCACTCAGTTGATTGTTATTATTAGAGTATTCGTGATTTTAACATTGAGACAGATCCATAGCTCAGTTTTTGAGACATACTCGTATGGAACCAGAATCTGTCTCCTGATTGTGGTGACTCTGTACACCTAATTCAAATCATGACACTTCTGACTAGCAGTGTAACAAAATTATAGTAGTAAGTGTAAGCCCTGAAGTTCTTTATGATTGAAGCATAAGTCCAGTCACCAGCACTGACTCAAAAGCAGGATGACTCAAAACCTTCACACACATCCGCTTGCCGCTTCCTATATTTAAAGAAGATGACATTAAATGCCAAATAACATTGCAGTAACAGTGTGAGGGACAACTGTAGAATATTGTTTCAAGTGAACTTGAGCCTTCAGTTCATCAAACAATGTAGAAAGACCACTATCTCTTATTTACACCTCTTTTAAAAAAGGACTTTAATAATGTTGCTTGTCCTTATATTGTTCATTAACAATGACTGCCGTGAAATCAACAGGTAAGATTTTGCCTTTTTTCAGCACTAGCAGAAAGATTATGTTTTTTGGCTAAATAAGAACTCTGTATCTGCTTTACAACCAAAATTGCAAAGCAGATTGGTTTCTGCTTGAGCGCAAGGATTTGGTTACTGTATGTTTAGATAACAGTTTTACATGGTATGTAGTTACTGCCGAAATTAATAATTCTGTTTGAGTGAACAGGTCCGGATATACAAACAGGTGACAAATGAAAGAAAAAAGCTGAATAAATGAGTGCATCCACAGGTCACGAGGGGTCACTGAACGGTTTAATGAGGATGAAAATGATGTAAATGCTATGGAGCAATGTGTTAGAAAGTGGCTCTCCAAAAGCATCATCAAAACACCAACTGAGGGAATATCTTTTGGAAGAAGATAATTTGGTAGTGTTTCATCGATTTTTCAAAATTGCTTATTGTCCCCACCCTAACAACTTCATTATCTACACCGGTATAGAAAAATTATAATGACATACACTAGCGTTCAAAAGCTTGGCCGTTACACGATTTGAACTCTCAACCTTACGATCAGTAGCCCAGAGCCATAATCACAGAGCTACAACTGCCCTAGCCCCCCAAATACGATTAGGTCCTGTTGGTACCAATCTTGAGCTGGTAGCAAAAAATATATACACAGCTGGAACCTTTGGTACTGGACTAGTGGACTAAAAGACAGTACCAGTTTACTTTTTACAGTAAGGAAATGTTCAGTGTTAAGTGTTATTCTTGTAACCGAACAGCTTTGCTGATGAATACTTACTGCATTATAGTTGGAAAGTAAAGACTGAAAAGAAGTCACACTACAAATCCTTTCCCAATAGAGGCAGTTATTGTCAGTGTGATGGATGACGTGTGTGTTGTCGGCCCATTCGATGTATGGACCGTAGATGAGTATCGATCCAGACTCTTTCCGCCAGAAAAAACGGCGGTGTGATAAATCTACCTGAGAATAAGCAGTCATAGAGGTGCTGCGTTGGGGAATGTTTAACTCAAACATGAAATATGGTGTGTCCGTTGGTTTATTGTTGAGGGTCTACAAAAGCGTTTTAACCTTACTGTAGTATTCCCTACTTAGCGATCTTCATCGCCCCAGGCCACCTCTTTATATTTTACAGCAATACAACAGTAACATTTATTTTAAAATCCCTCCCCCAATGCTCGGGGCTCCTCCTGACGGCAGGTAGGAGTGGAAATAAGAGATGGAGGGAATGGGAGGCTACTATCATCACCTTTCTCCTTCACATTTACAAACACCAGGCATTTTCAATGAACACTTTTATTTCCCTGTCATTAGTCTCAGCATTAAATGAGCTGAAGATCGTCTCTGTAATAGAAAACATTTAGAACAGTGCGAGTCTCAGCCGTTCTAGAATGTTCCTTATTTGGATTATACGTTTTAAACTGTAGGTTTATCACCATATCGACATCAAATCGTCATGTCGCCCAGTGCGCCCAGATTCTCCAGTGTAGGAAATAAGGAGCATTTTGGAACACATCCAAGGAAACTAAAGATACTGCAAACTTGCATGCAGGCGTTCACACATACTTTTATTTCCCCTCATAATGACTTAGACATCATCTCTGTAATATAATTATGATTTTTATTAAATGATTGTTAATGTTCATTGGCGAAACTGAGCCACGCTCATAAAGCGTCATGTTGGAGAAATTATGTTTAACTTTTGTTCCACTTTTCAAAAGATTTTAAAACGGGTCATTTTAAACCAAGCACAATATTAAGAGTTCAGTGGCGTGTCGAGACAAATTTTAGAAAGAAGGGGCCTGGGAAAGGCACAGAATTAGGCACGAGCGTCATTAATGAATAATAACATTTCCAGGTTGGCAATATGACATGGTTACATAATATTTTTAACGTACTGAGATGCAGAATTCTTATGACCTGAGGCAAATCATGTTAGCACACAGCACTGAGAACAGCACATTGGTAGGCTGTAAAGTTTATTAATACTCACTTTTAAGTGAGATGTTGTTCAAATTCATTGATTAAGGGAATTTAATGAAATAGAAATGTACCCATGTTTGATGACTTTTGGCGGATTTGGCTCAGGTCGGGGTTGGAGTCAAAACTTTGAAGCTCTGTGTGTTGACAGCCGGGTGTTTAAATTTCATGCAAATTTCAAATAGAGCTCTTCTTAAAAGTCTTCTTAAGTTTGCTCTACCATCTTTGCATAAAACATTGAAGGCACACTCAGTTCTACGACTAACAACCTCATAGCCCATCAACCACCAGCTGCTATAGTGGTGCCAAATTTCAGTTAGGTCCGGTGCCACCCTCTACCCCTCCAACACACCCCTGTAATGATTAAAACACACTGTGCGCTTTCCCCAGGCACCTCACGACTGTTTCTCTCAGCGCGTGTCGAGGGGAAAATGATCACGCGCGGATGAATGTCGCTCAGGCTGTGACGTCTTATCGCGGCTCAATTATCCGCGGAGGTGTAAAACATTCGCCCGCCTTATTTAGCTGATGCGATTTTGTTCCTAACGGAAGACTGAATGAGGGAAGGAGGGGAAAATTGCTTTCTCTCTATCTCACTGCGAACACCAGGCACCGAGACCCTCTTCCACCTCGCACGCACGTCACCTCAAGCAGATAATGCCGCCCGATAAAGTAAATGCGTACCGGGATTTATTTCCCCAGCAGCCCGTTTCTTTCTTTATTTCTTTATCTATCCACCCGTTTTTATGTGACTTTTGAATGTTGATATAGCGGGGATGTGTTTCAGTCTCTCCATGTCTGTGTGGCACTGACTCAAATCAAACACTATGCACTATATTCTAACACTAAACACCATGTAGTAGACTACATATCGACTGACCCTTGTTTCCACTGTCCGTAGTTCTTTTGTTCCTTAGTTACCTTGTTGAGCGTAATCCTCTGATGGCTCCGCCCATTCTGCTACATAGAGCAGGCTGCAACCTGTGGCCTATATAGTGAATAGGGTGTGTGTTTGGGACAAGTCCACAGTGGACTAATGACGGTGAAATATTTGTAACACTATTCATGCGATCTATATAGTGAGTAGGATGTGTGGTTTGGGACACGTCCACAGCGGACTGATGACAGTGTGATGTTTGTGATAGTTTTTAAGTGACAAAATGCTGTTCCCCATATTAGTGCGATGCACACCTTCAGTGTAGGGGGTGGAGTCTGTGTTTTGGGGAGCATGGTTTGGGTTTGGGGGCGGGGTCTCGTAACAGCTTCTCCAAAATCAGTGGCTCAGAGAAACAATGGTCTCCATTCATCCACGCTCTACACGCCTGAGGCCACGCACATGACCTTGAGGAGTGTTTGGAGGAGCGTCCCCAACAGTTGAGCTGTTCTTCTTCAATAATTCCTTCCGACCCAACCTCGTCTCCATAGCGATGACCTTTCCGGGTGCTCGTCTCCAGTGAGATGTGATAGAATGTAAAAATAGCCTGATCACTCTATCACGACAAAAATCCCATGATCTAAATAAGCCGAACAAATGGTTTACGCCTAGCTGTGTAACTGGGTCGCGATAAGACGTTGCTCATGTGTCTGTGTGCATGTGTGCGTATGTGTTTGTGTGTGTGTGTGTGGGGAAGGGGGGTAGTTGAGTATGTGTGAAAGCTTTAATTTCACGGAAGCTCTCCGTCATCCAAGTTTCTGCATGAATAGATTCTGACATTAGATTTGATCGTCATCTAAGTCATAATAATAAATGTTAAATAATAAATAATATATAAATAATGAATGTCTTATTAAACAACAGCACAACAACTTTACACTGGTCTTCTTTTCCTGAACACATGGATTAAACACTGACATTCACTGACAGAGAAGTTATGTGACTCTCTAAGATTATGAGATTTTGAAAACTGGATGATTAGATTTAGATGACTTTAGATGTAGATCAGATCCGATTATGAATTTGATTAAAATCATATTGTAGTTTAGATCAAGATCACATCAGATTATGGCCTAGATGAAGAACAGATTACACTTTATATAAAGAAGTCTGATTATGATTTAAATGATCAGATCGGATTATAATATAAATGAAAATCAGATTAAGATTTAGATAATCATATAAAATTGATTTAGATGAATATCAGACTGGGTTATAATTAAACTGATCTGATTAGATTATGATTTGCATGAAAATTAGATTATGTTGTAGCTGGTGACAAATCAGATTATAATGTAAATGAAAATCAGTTTATAATTTAGATGATTAGGTCATATTCTGATTTACAGTACATAAAGATCAAATTGTGATTTATATACAATCAGATTATGGTTTATATAAGGATTATATTATATTAAGGGTTAAATGAAGAACAGATCCAATTTTGGTGTAGAATAAGATCAGATTATTATTTACATGAAAATAAAGCTTATGAGTTAGGTTATTCGAGTATGACAGATGAACATCATATTATAATTTCAATTAAATTACATTTTTGATGTTTAGGTCATATTTTTATTTACATCAAGATCAGACTGTGATTTTGATAAATGTCAGATCATATTTTAATTTAGATGACCAGACAATATAACAAATTAAGAACAGATCATATCGATAAAACCAGCTTTGATTTTTATATAAAGGTTCAGTTTATAATTTAGATTACGATTTATATGATCAGGTAATATTTTGATTTATATAAATATCAGATTAGAATTGAAAGAAAATCAGATCAGATTATAGTTTTAATTATAATCAAATAAGATTTAAATAATTTAAATTACCAGATTAAATTGTGATTTTGATTGTCAAATCAAGATTATGGTTATATTATGGGTTAGATGATGAAAAGAACGATTCTGGTTTGGAACAAATCTGATCATTTTAAATAATCCGGTCAGATCAGTAATTGCACCCAATTTACTTGGCAAAAACACATCCTTACAAATTATTTCATCGAATTATTATGTTTTCACGTCTTAGGAAGGAATCGAATAATTATATTAGATGACACAAGCGGTCATTTAATCAGTTATTTAACTAAAATGAAACTAATCGAATGAAAATCTTGTATATATTACACTGCCTTATGGTTTAGAGTTAATTACTGGGCTGGTAATTAAAGAGGATTGTACATTTCTCCTGAACTCTGGCGGGCATCGCACCTCAACCACAAGCACGGGCATCTCATTTTCAGCCAGCAAATATTTCTGAACGTGTTGACTGTAATTGATATGGTGCTTTGATAAACATGCCAAGAAATCTCAGCGCCGTTCCAGACAGCAGCGCTGTAGTGGCTCATGTTCAGGGCTGAGGAATATATCCTCTTATAAATTTTGATTAGCGTGACATCCAAAGAGATTATTGGTGTTATTTATACAACGGCGGTGACATTTGAAGAGATTATTCGCTGTTGAAACTGAAGAAATGGCATTTGTGGCGACAGCGAGGAGTTTGGCAAAAGATACAGGGAGGATTTGTAGATTTGGCGTAAAACCACACAAACACCGCAGATCTATAGCATCTGGACAAGTGATGGATCATCGACACATAATCATCTTCAAGTCTTTTAGTCTTTTTTAAAATTACAGTCGACTCCAACAGAATGAGTGCACTACTGTTTTTATTTCATCACTTATTAAATACTAATCCAACATTACATTTCAGTACACTGTGTTCTGTCCAGTTCCGTGCGTTCTGCTTGGCTGAGAGCACTACAGTAAGTTCAGTTCCATACGAGGATTTCTCATACAGATAAACTCTGGATCTGTCAGATCCGCCCCCTAATCATTATTCTCACCTGCGTCCTTCTTGTCTCATCTATTTTCCATTGTCCCTTGTTTCCCGTGTCCCTAGCTACTTTATTCCTCCACAGTTTCCAGGTGTTCCCTTCCTTGTTGTTTCTTCTTTGTATTTTCCTTGTTCTCTAGTTTCCAGTGTCCCTAGTTTTCTCACGCCCAGTTTATTTTTTAAACATCCCAACATTTTACATGAGGCCCCATGTGTTTCCTTCTACCTAGTTTTCTTGTGCCCTAGTTTACTTCTACCTGGCTTCCTCATTCCCTAGTTTCAGGTGTTCATAATTTTCTTTTTTCTTTGTTTCCTTGTCCCCCTAGTTTCCTTGTTCCCTAGTTTTTAATGTTCCTTGTTTCCAGTGTCCCTAGTTTCTTTGCTCCTTAATTTTTAGGATTTCCTCAATTTAATTTTTTCCTAGTGTCCTAGTTTCCGTTAGTATCCAGTGCTCCAAGTTTAGTTCTTCTCTAGTGTCCAGGTGTTCTCTAGTTTCCTTCTACCTATTTTTCTTGTTCCCTAGTTTCCCGATGTTCCCTAGTTTCCTTCTACCTGGTTGTCTTGTTCCCTAGTTTCCAGGTGTTCCATAGTTTCCTTTTTCCTAGGTTCCTTGTTCCCTGATTTCCAGCTTTCCTAGTTTTCAGGCGTATTCTAGTTTCAATTCATCCCTAGTGTCCAGGTGTTTGCTAGTTAACTTCTTTCTAGTTACTTGTTCTCCAGTTTCCCAGGTTTCCTTCTTCCCAGTTTCCTTTGTCTCTAATTTTTAGTGTCCTTTGTTTCCAGCATCCCTACTTTCTTTCTTCTCAGTTTTCTGGTTCGCTAGTATTCAGAGCATTTGATTTTCTTCCTCCCTATTGTCCAGTTGTCCCCTAGTTTCCTTCCTTCAAGTTTCCATGTTCTCTAGTGTAGTCTATTGGAGCTTGCATGGTATCTATTGAACTGACCAGTTCCAGAGAAATCTACACACAAGGGTCATCTCTCACAAAGCTACAATAGTTACCTTGTGCTCTAGTTTCTAGGTGTTTCCTAGTTTTCTTCTTCCTAGTGTCCTTGTTCCCTGGTTTCCAGCATTCCTAGTTTTTAGGTGCATTCTAGATTTTATCTTCCGAGTTCAATTTCCTGCCTAGTGTTTCCTAATTTCCCAATTTCTTCTAGTGGCCAGGTGCTTCCTAATTTCCTGATTTCCAGTGTCTCAAGTTGCTTTATTCAACAAAAATAGACATATGTAGTTCACCACATCCCCACCACATTTATTCTCTATCAGTTACTGTTCTGTTGAATATTCTGAAGAGGAGCAGAAAGAGCCTGGAACAAACACACTCGCTATGTCATCATTTATACTAAACACACAGTTTCTATTCCTCTTCATTGCATCTGACTTTCTGGTTTCCATTCAGGTTTAATTATGAACAAATTAAACATTCGCAAAAAAACAGGTGGAAGGGAACAGCACTACTCTCTCTCTCTATCTCTCTCACTCTATCTCCAGTACATGGAAACTTTATTAATTCCCATCTGGCAGATTTTCCCCCCGTCACTCTCGTGTCTGTTTGTCTGATTGTCTCTTGTAAACAACTGTACGTTTTTATTAGTTTTCCTCTCACTGACAAAAATGCCTCAACTTCCACCTCCACTTTTATTTACACTGCCTGAATCAGAGTGAAGCGGGGGTAATTCTGTTCGGGTCGACCTGATTGACCTGTGGCAAAAAATTGGAAAACTCATTTTTGGCAGCAGGTGGGCCTTTTCAGGGGTGTCATGCACCTATTTCACACACTGGTTAAGCAATCAGCTGATTTCTTGTCCTGTTGCTTTGACATTTAAAGACAGTTAAAGATGGACAGTTTAGATAGGCAAGATGTGTTAATTTACTCACTATAATACTAGTTTGTGAGTTAGCCTGTGTACTGGGGCTACTAGCAAACTGAAAGAAGGTGATCTATGGAGTGCATATGGGCATATGAGTGCATTATCATTGTATTGTTATTATATCATTATTGGTACATGGTATCATTATATTATTGCACCATTATATTTATACATTTATATACAGCCCATTGTATAAAAATGGATTAATAATAAATAATATAATTAATAAAATAAATAAAACAAATTTCACAAAAAATTTAGGAAAAAGTGAGGTTAAACAGGAATGATACCTCAGAGTCTTTTCCTCAGCCTTCAGTGTAGTTAATAATAATAATAATAATACTATTTATTTATTTAGCACTTTTCATTCTGAGCTCAAAATCTCAAAGTGCTTTACATGTAAAAGATAAGAAAATCAAAACAAAGTATTTATGATCAAGCACATTAAAGAACCATTGTACAATCACTAATTAATTGAATATAAATATAGCGTCAGTACTACGAATCATGAAAAGTCTATTTAACAAGATAGAAGCCCCAAGAGCTAAGAATAGGCTAAATTAAACATGTTTTTAATCTGGATTTAAAAACACTTCTAGAGCTTTAGTGCATTCCTAATGTTCTCTGGAGCACTATTCCAGAGTTTCGGGGCGATATACAGTACCAGTCAAAAGTTTGGACACACCTGTTTTCTTCAGTTTTACTATTTACTACTATTTTAGAATAATAA
>JAOUQW010000015.1:2363960-2375020 GCA_028565825.1 Olivaichthys viedmensis
CATTACGAACTAACGACAGGCAGGTGGGGACAATTACATCACGTGACAAGGACAAGGAAACACACCCACACAATCACTTGGCGGTTATCGCCCGTAGCGTCCGTTGCTATGGCGACAGCCACGCTATTGTCTCACGCAACACCGGGCGCGTGACATCCAAATCCAACGCCTTTCTGTGTTAATTTATAAAATCTGTTTGGACATCGTAGCGTAGTTTGAACATAAATGTACCGGTTATACTAAAAATGTACTGGTTGCACCAAATAATACAGTTTTAACATAGCCTTGAGTTATAACTTAAAACTTACATCTGCACTCTTAGTAGGTTCAACGTCCACCGTAAACAAAACTACTCTGTGATTCTGAAAAGAGCCAGGCCTTTCAGATTTGTTGTCGAGCCTTTGCTCCACTTGTTATGGAGAAATGCGCAGTAGCTGGAGAAACATAAAAAAATAAGGTTTTTTTTGTGTTATTGGAGCAAAAGACCACACATTATTTAAAGCATTTTCTTGCAGATTTTAACTGTGATTTCAAATATGTGTTTGAAACGTCATCTTGTCGATCCGTTTTGGTTTTGGTTTTATGGGTCTCTGCCCATTCAAGTAGATAGGAGCCTGGTATGACTGGAAATAGCTGCCCGAGCCCATTGCAAAGATGGCTGCCGAGTGGACAGACTGTACTATAAGGACTTTGGTCTTGATCAGGGATGTGGTACTTCCTATTTATGTCGGATCGTGTTACTGATTGGCTGGTGATGGTGAAACACGAGTTTTGATCTACGATCACTTCACGCACTACTAGTTATGATGTGCCTTAAGTGTCTGTGGTGCAGCTGAAATTCTACACATTGTTAGTTTTAAACTATGGTTTAGGATCGACTTTACACCCTGACTTACGGTCAAACTTACGTTCAGATGGTGCAACTGGCTGCAGTAAAGCTTTTATAAATGTAAAAGCTACTTGTTTGTGGTTGTCGTCGCTCTTTTGAAGGCTCCAGAAACAAGCGTAATCACTGGACTGAAGCCAATTATGATTCTCCCCCTCCAACATACACACAAACTTGAGATTTACTGTAAATGATACAAGAGTTTGTGGGCCTAATAATGATTTAGACAAAGGTACTTACTCTAGGTGCACATATGTATGCGTGTGTGTGTGTGTGTGTGTGTGTTCATGCACAATCCACAGACCAATTAAAAGGACAAAGGAGGGAATATTTTTGCAAACGGGGAAGAAGATGAGTTAAATGAGGTGTTGTGATTTAAATGCGCACTCCTGAGGATAAAAGAGAGCAACAACAACATCCTGTTTTCTGCCTGTTGATAATCTATTCAATTTATGAAGCTGCAGTAAAAGGAAAGCATTTCTAGCTTTATTTGCAAATTATATTTCTCCATTTCCTAGGATATTATTAATAATATGTTTAATAATAGTTCATCAATTGTCAATATGTTACCAAAATCGATATCTATCGGAATATCCTGTTCGTACGCCACTTGATTCTTTCTCCACCTGTGATTTGTGTCTGACCTGAGGCTTGTTTTTTATTCTGAGACTTTTCTGGAAGTGAGAAGCAGAATGTGATATGATCTCCACACCATCATGGGTTTGGGCCACTGGAGCACCTTTAACCCTTTACCTCAGCTTTTTATTACTTGTCTTTTAGTTGTAAATACATGAGATGCTCATGCAGGTCATATGTCCATTTCACCTTAGGATATTTCTGAAATTTTTCCATCTCCGTTTTCAAAAAGATCCCCATCCAAAACAGCTTTTTTTTAAAAGTACACCAGCCCAGTAGGTAGCAATAATAAGTCATAAGATTTAATGTCAAAAGCTTCAAGAAAAAGATTACAAGTTGTAGTCATGGGCTGCGGTCCATTCTGAAGTGATCATGACTATGCCCTACTCCCTCCAAAGGCTCCATCCTTCACAGTGAGCGCTCTAAATGGTCCCCTTTGTAGGGGTTGAAAGTAAGAGGCATTTAGAACACACTATAATGTAATTTTTCAAAGCCAAAGCCTGTCGCACAATCACTGAATAAGTATCACAATTTAGCCTAATAATGAACAACAGTTTTGTTTAGCGATTTATGTTCACTGATTTTGTAAATTTACAGACGCAAACAAATACAAATGAACGAGCTATGGGCTTTTACTTGCAGTAACGATTATAAAACATGATTCCTATACCAAAGAGCTTATTTGCAGCATCACTACCTCCAGATGTTTTGTTTCTTTTAGTTGCTATTACTAAATGTAATGTTACTATATTTTGTACTTGAACTTGACCTACATAAGTGAACTCGCCGGTTGCCACAGCCTTTAAAAATTAATTTTTTTAACAGCACAAAGAGCATTCTCGGGGACGTGTCCACTGGTTGTTCCCTTCGAAAGCGATCGTTGTGAAGGGCCCTTTTGAAGTAAATAATTTTCATCACTTCAGTTTGGAACGACCCTACAAATGTCTGCCATGGGCGTTCCCCCTTCGAAGTGCCCTGCGTAGGCTTCATCACTTCAGAATAGCGCACCGATAGCGTGATGCCGTGTTGCAAGTGCAACCCCAAAATGGTTACATCGAAATGTGGTAAGGACAGGAAGAATGATACGACAGTGTGATGAAAAAGTAAAGTTCAATCAGATTTTAAACGTAGTCAAACCTGATATTACCAACCATGCAGAAACGATCCAGTCATCAGCTGTGTCAGATACGCAGAGTCCTAGTGCACACTCAACACACGCACAACAGTAACATTTGTAAATTGATACTGTGATGGCAGTATTTCCAAAGAGATTTGTTTTACCTGTCCACATGAAAAAACACAGAACATAGTGTTTTAAAAATGGTCCTCCCTGGAGAGCGTTTTCGAAAAGTGTTTTCAGTGTGTTGTTTTGCAAGACTTCACAACCAGACAACACAACTCAAAGAGTGTAAATACACACAGTTTAAGAAGACAAAATAACACTAATGTCAAGTTTACAAGAACATTTTGGAATCAATTAGAAAATGCATTCATACAAATTGCTGGTTCGTTCGTTTATTTTCAAGCAAACATGAACTTTTAGCATGTAACTAAGGACACAATCTATTTTGCTAACCTATAACATCCTATAGTGCTTCATTTTAGCAAGATTTTTAGCATTTCATCATAGCTGACAGTGTGCCAAGCCGAGGCTCCTTGTATGTTTTCATAGCTGGATTGTACAGCTCTGAGTGTAAATGATAGCCAGCATCAGTTCCTCCTCCTTGCTCAACATGGTTGTAAATGACTGAAGTCATTTATTTGTCTCCGCCTGTCTCCTATTGGCTGACGCATGGTTACATTGCAGTATGGTTTGTCAGCTCTGGTAAACTATGAACAATAGAACGTAATTTTTACGCAACACCATGCTTTAGTGTCTGCTGTCCTACAACGCAGTGCTCTCACTGACAACAGCAAGAGTCCACGGATAGCAAAATGTCCTTGTGAACACAGTTTAGTGCTGAGGACCAGGTACTAACAGTGATCAGCGGGCGGGGCGGGGCGGAGCTAAAGCCGGATGAAAGCAGGAAACAGGAGGCTAGCACATGTACACACTTTACACACCACGCTAACTGTTGTCTCTTAACGATTAACACCTGGTTTCATCGAAGGATAAAAATAGACAGGGAGATGATAGCCATCACAACTCAGCTCAGCAGTAATGGTGTCAATTTTTTCCCCCTGAATCAACTAAGCAACAGGTGAAGTGATAACTTGAACCACACACACACACACACACACAGGTAAATGATGGCGCTGAAGGCCCACTGGTGCAGCAAATGAAATTTGATCTGTTACACCAAAATGAAGCAAGATGCTCAGGTGGATTATTGCCTTGTGTGTGTGTGTATGTGTGTGTGTGTGCGTGTGTTCTCAGTGGTTGGCATGTGTCAGTGGTGATAATTTCCCATGAGTTATTAAATTCATTTCACAATTAAGCTGACAGAGATCCTGCAGATGCCAACTCTCTCTTGTCTTCCAATTCTTCATCCCTCCTCACCCTCCCTCCATTTTTTTCTCAATGTTCTTCAATCCTTATATTTCTCACCAATATTTCTCTCCTTTTCTCATCTCACCTTCCCTCTCCTTTCCTACATTTTTCTCCTTTCCACTCATTTCTTCTCTCCTCTTTTCTCCCTTTCATTTTTCTTTCATATTCTTTCTTTCCTTCTCTCCTTTCCTCCATTTCATGCCTCTGTTTCAAATATACATTTCCTTCTTTCCTTTTCTCTTTACTTTTATTTTTTTACCTCCTTTTTTCCTTCCCTCCATTCTTATATCTCCTTTTATCTTCTTAATTTTCTTCTCCCTTTCTCTTTTCCATTTAATTCTTTATCTTCTTCTCCTTCTCTAATGATTCATCCCTTCTTTCCATCTCGCTTTCTCTCTTACATTTTCAATCCTTTCCTCAACCTTCTCTTCTCTTCTCCAATTCTTCATATCTCCATCTGTCCTTTGATCCATTTTAATTTACCCGTCTCATCTCTTTTGTTTATTTTTCCTTCCTTCTCTTCTCCTCCGCTGACCAACAAGGCTGACACTGTCACACGCACGCTGCCTCGCGCTGCGGTTGCCACGGCGACGTGTACCACGCACCCAATGTTTGTATTTGTGATTCCCTGTCTCAGACACAAAAACAATCGGTGAGAGGCAACACAGTAAATGCTGCACATTTTAAAAGATTTATTAATAACGGGGAGCTTGGATTTGGGGGGTATAGGGCATTCAACTAACATTTCAAAACCGAATAATGGGGGACATCCCATCTTCTCATCTCCTTCCCTTCAATAAGGGAAGACATTTTGTTGAGGGACATCATTTAAGACTTGTTAAAAACAAACAGCGCGATTAAATACTCTGCAAACAAGCTGGGCTACCGTTAGCTGATTGTTACACTCGACAGGATTCACATACTTCCTGTTGTTATGGTAACATTTCATAAAATTCATAGCACATAAGTTCAGTTTGGATTACATGTAACAAATGAAGATTTTCAACAGATTTCTGAAAATATAAAAAGTGATATTAAAAATATAATTTACAACCTGAAATCAGAACAAATTCATTCAGCTTGATGGAAGTCCATGCATGTAAACACAGTCATTCTTCTTCTCCTCCAATTTCTCCTCCATCTCCTTTCTTTCCACCCAGTTTATCTTACCAATTTCTGTCTATCTTCTCAGTGCTGCTATCTGCTATCTATCTATTAGGGTCTGACTGATATGTTGGTTAGCTGATGGGCAGCTGTTAAGGACTTATCAGCATCCCTGGAAATCATGCCGATAAAGCAGTGATAATGTCTGTTTAAATGTTCTATAGGAAAATCACATTCATGAACGTGAGATTATCACAGTTCATCGCTAAGGTGCATTTATGCTCTCTTGGACGGCTGTGACATCTTCAGGATTCATTCAGGTGTTCACTCATTCACTCACATGTTTACTTATTCACTCAGGTGTTCACGCAGGTGTTTATTATTTCACTAATTCACTCAGGTGGTCACTCATTCACCCAGGTGTTCACTCATTCCCTCAGGAGTTCCCTCAGGAGTTCACTCAAGAGTTCACTCATTCCCTCAGGTGTTTCTTTCTCCCAGGTGTTCACTCATTCACTCAGGTATTAACTTAGGTGTTCACGTTTCTACAAGTATTTACTCATGTGGCCTTAGTGGTTTTAAGTTGGTCAGTGCACATATTCCAGGCTCAAGGGCATACCTTTAACCCTACCTTTTTTTTTTTAAAATTTGACAGCATAATGCTTTTTCCAACTCTGTCTTTCGCTTACTCTGTCTTTCTTTCCCTCACTTGACATTCCCTCAAGAGTGAATAAATCATCAAAGAACTCGGGAGAAGTGAAATGTCCCCCTGAGCAAATATCTTTCTTTACCTCTCACTTGTTCCTCGCTCTCTTTCTCTTTCTCTTTATCCTGTATAATGCACAGCTCCAGTATGCCTTGAGTTACTGCTGATTCCACTGGCTGTTAACGTTAACTCAGGAATTTGTGAAGCCACTACCCTCCCCTCTTTCTCTCTCTCCAGAGTTACTGAAGTATGCCACTTGTAAAGTTAATTAATTCAGCAGTTAATTATATAACTCATTTATTTAAGTGTGTGAGTGGGTGACATTAGGCTGATGAAAATGTATAACTTGCTGTAATTGTGGAGTGAATGTGAGCTTAAAGAGGTTTTTAATTTGAACCCGGAGGCAACGGATGGGACGAAGCCCCATTGTGGGCCAAACACACATGAGAGAATGAATCTCAAACTCCCCAATTATAACACTGCAATTTTGCATAGAATATTGTTTTTTTCCCTGTTTAATACTTGCAAACAGTATTTCACAGCACAAATATTAGTGTGTTGAATTCACAAAGTCTGAACAATGTTAGTCTTCTAGGCTCACTAGTGCTTAGAACCTTTTGAGACTTGCACAATGCCAACATTCACAACCAAACCTTTATTTTTCATAAAGCCTTCAACACACACCAACATTCTTTATCAACCACCAACAAACACCACCAAACATACACCAACATTCTCCAGTAAACACCACCACACACCAACATTCTTCACCAAACACCACCAAACATACATCAACATTCTCCAGTAAACAGCTACAAACACAAAGATTATTCATCAAACATCAACACACACCACCAAACACAGCAACATTCTCCATCAAGAATGAACAAACACCGCCAAAACACACCAACATTCTCCAGCAAACACCACCAAACACACACATTCATCAGCAAACATCAACACACACCATCAAATGGTGGAGAATGGTGTGTAGTACATCAAATACACTACACCATCCTCCATCAAACACCAACAAAAACACCATTCTCCACCAAATACCAACAAACCCACACCATTCTCCAACAAAACACCAACACACCAACAAACCCACACCATACTCCATCAAATACTAACACACACCTACAAACCCACACCATTCTCCATCTAACACTAACACACACCAACAAACCTACACCATTCTCAATCAAACACCAACACACACCAACAAACCCACACCATTCTCCATAAAACACCAACACATACCATACTTTCCATCAACACACATTGATGTTCACCAACAAAGACCAACATTTTCAAACACACACCAACATTATCTGTCAAACACCAACACACATCATCAGACCCCACTAACATTCACCATCAGACAAACACGCACACAGAAACACACAGTAGATATCACTTTAATGTATTTCAGAACCACAGAGACGGAGAGAGAGAGAGAGAGAACATGAGCCTATATTGATTTTCTATATTTAGCGGTGTGTTTAGTGTGCCGTTTCTTTTTGTTGTGTAGCGTGTGTGTACAAACAGATGGCGTGACACAATGGCATCGTAAGAGCAGATGTGGCTCCAGCACACTTGAGTGAGTGTGTTATTCAGAAACAATTCAGAAACGCTGAATATGGGAAATATTTGAGATGCTGAATGGCAGGAGAAGCAGCGTGGGCGATTATTTCAGTTTATTTACGGTTTATATTTCCATTGTAGCGTTTCTCTCCAGTGTGTACTCAAACAACAAGGATTGGATGCCACAAGATGCCACTTGGGTATCTCAGTTATGTGGTGCTTGATTGGAAAGGGAATTACTAAATGAGTATTACCACTTTAATGTGTTTTATTTTTTATTTTTATATATATCTTTTTGGTCAAGGGCCTCTTCAGCTCAGAAATGCAGTTCAACCCTCCTGGAGCGTTCACCACTTAGGAATGTTGTGTCCCATTGGCTCAGGCCTTCTCTTTTGATTTTATACAATTACCGCCTTACCATTTATATAAATATGATTTTTTATTTTAAATTATTGTTTATGTTCATTAGGGAAACTGAGCGGAGCTCGTGAAGCTTTATGTTGGAAAACATTTTTAGCATTCTTTCACTTTTAGTAAAATAAAATTGATTTTGGATAATGGACCAAGAAGTTGGCGCCCTCTCGTCCTCTGTTCGTCCTCCTGCCTAATTGATCGGGATGTTTTTTTTGTTTGTTCGTTTTTTCAGTCAGTAATCTCATTCCTCCTAGGGACTATTACATGTCATGCAAGGTCAGACAAGGCAGAGTCATAGAGAGATCAATGGGAACGTTCTCCATCATCTGAAACCACAGGAGCTGACACTCTGTTTTTGTCTGTTAATAATGAGTCAGAGGACACGCACTAACGCCAATCTTTATACACATGGTACTGCACTAGTCCTCTCTCTCAACTTCAGAACTCAGGAACTGTGTAGCACTCAGAAATGAGTCAAAAGGCAAAGCAGGTTTATTTGCAAGGCACACTTTTTGTACACAGAGGTCATTATCACATATATCAGTGATGTGGCTCTTGTGCAAAGACTATTTGCGAAAACATGTGGCTTCCAACGTTTTTGTAGCTGTATTTACAAAATAATTTTATAGCTATATTATGGCCTACAGACATAATTACAGGATCACATTTTATGTTTTGATACAGATTCAATCCTGTTTACCGCCCAACCAATAGCGTATATGGCACAAACAGGATGGTACTGGACAGACTTGATAATGGGTTGGTGGAAAACTATGGGCTGGTGTTTATATAGGGCCCAAAATGAATTATGACAAATAAAGAAAATGTTGTTTAAACTTTTACTGTAGGGCAGGTTTCAGAAGGCTACTTTATGACAACTGACATAAACCGACAAACATTTATAAACTCTTATTCCAATAGGCGTCAATTGTCATAAAGGCTGCTTTTGTCAACTTTGATGTCAAGTTGACAGAACACCTATGTCAAGTGACATAGATTTTTGGTGACATTAGGTTGTTTCATGACACTTCCTGTGGTGGTCTCTTTCCATTGATGGACATAACAGAGTTATGCATATTTACAATGGCCTTTAAGTAAAGTGAGTTTCATTTGGCTGTTTATAAGAGTTTTATGAATCATTATGTCAATGCCATGACACTGTAATGACAGTTATGTATATTTTCTTTGGCCCTTAACCCTTTGAAGTCCAGAGTTTTATTCTATAATTTTGCTGCATATTATACATTTATTTTGGCTCTAACAAACATCCTTTACTCCACATGTGTGTGTGTGTGTGTGTGTGTGTGTGAGAGATATTATATATAGACATACACACGTAGATCCAATCTGGGAGGTTCTGGCACAAATTACGTGTCGGAGATACCACAGAGCATATTTTTGAAGTCCTCACTTTTGTTCAATTTTGCAACCAGCCTCACTTGGCAAGCTACAGTATGTCACATTATCAGCATTATGTCACTCTGACACCAAAAAATATGCTGAGCTACAAAGTCAGTTGTCATAATGTCATTTCACCCCAGAAAGTGTCATGACACAACCTAATGTCACCAAAAATCTTATCACTTGACATGGGTGTTACATCAACTTGACATCAAAGTTGACAAAAGCAGCCGTTATGACAAATGACGCCTATTGGAATAAGAGTTTATAAATGTTTGTCAGTTGTCATGAAGGGCTTATGTAGGTATCCATGTAGCCTTCTGAACACTTCCCAATAGTAAAGTGTTACCAAACATTGCCTACTGTGCTGCAGTGTGTGTGTGAGGGGAGGTGAAGGGTAATAACAATAACAATTCTCCAATAACACTTTCGGGTTTTTAAACTGTTCTTGACATTTGTGTTCTTAAGCACTGGAATGAAACTTGGGCATTAAAAGATGACGTCGAGCGAGAACACAAGAACGCACAAGAACATGTATTGAAAAACACCCATAGTGTCTTCCGTATCCGAAATCCTTTGTTCAGTCTCTCCTACTCTTCGTTCCACTTCCTTTAAACTTTTGTAGACCGAACTGATTGATTTCACTATCTGGTCCAGTTTGGCATCCAGAGATTTGTCAAGCTTTACGATGACGCCTTCGCTTATCTTAGTTTCTAGCGTGTCCACACACTTGGATGCCAGCCATTCAGCTTTTAATGTTTATGAAAGTATCTATATAATCTATAAAAAATTTCTAGGTTCCTTTTGCAAAACATTTTACAAAGTAAGCAGGAAAGGTCATCCTACTGACTGGTCAATTTATTATACAAAGCACTGCACTGTTACTAAAAGTGGGACAGTGCTAAAATTGATTTTTCCAACATCAAACTTTTATAGACTTGTCTCACTTTCTCTAATGAACACGAGGAATTATTATTTTTAATCACATTTATATTATGTTTGTATATTATGTTTATGTATTACGTTCTGAAAGTAACACAGTGAGATAAAAATGATCAGAAATGACTCGTCTTTGTAAATATGAAACAAAAAGGACATTTTAGTCTCTGCCACATTTCCTCCATCTCTTATTTTCATTCCTACCTGCACACATACCTGCCATCAGGGGGGATTTTGTGTGTCTATTGCCATAAATATTGTTTCTATTGCTAATAATTGAGAGGAAGATGTATTTTAAAATCAATTTTACAATAGTATTAGCTATAAAATATAAACTAGTATTAGCACTAAAAATACAAAAGCAGTGGGTTAGCAAGACATTCCAGGCCAAGTATTGAACAGAACGTGAGGGTTAAGGCAGTGCGGTTGGAGCAGGGAGGACCGTGCCTGTCACCTCTGTTTCCCCAGGAGGGGAGGTGGAGGAGGCCGGGCCATGGCGGACTGTAACCTCAGACCCACTGGGAGCCAGTAAAAATAGTGCCGAAGGGGTGTTAAATGACAGCTGGCTGAGCTACAACCTTTCATCCCTCCCCGCCGCGCCTCCATTATTGATGGCTTCCCTGTGCTCGGTCACACCGCTGTCACTGAGCTCTTTAATACAGAGCCCTTGGAACACAATTATCCTCTGCCTTCGTTTAGGGTGATTATACAGCAACCTGCTGCCCGCTCTGCCTGACTCAGATCATATATTACACCAGGCCCAGTGTGATGGCACACACAGAATAGAATAGAATAGAATAGAAGAATGCTATTTATTGTTACATATACATATACAAGTACAGTACAGTGAAATTTGATTCTTCGCATATCCCAGCATGTTGGTAAGCTGGGGTCAG
>JAOUQW010000015.1:2380645-2391655 GCA_028565825.1 Olivaichthys viedmensis
GCCATCCTCCAAAAGTCTTCGCCTCACTGTGCGTGCAGATGCACTCACACCTGCCTGCTGCCATTCCTGAGCAAGCTTTTGTGGCAGGGCTGAAATGCAGTGGAAATGTTTTTGGGATTAAGTTAATTTTAATGGCAAAGAGGGACTTTGCTATTAATTGCAATTCATCTGACCACTCTTCATAACATTCTGGAGTATATGCAAATTGCCATCATAAAAACTAAGGCAGCAGACTTAGTGAAAATTAATATTTGTGTAATTCTCAAAACTTTTGGCCACGACTGTACATAACTAATTTTTTCTCACACTTGACTTTTTAAATGTAAGATGAGTGGGAGGGATTGAGTCAACATCACTGTAAACTTCAAGAGCACAACTTAACCAGAAAGCATGTTCTTTGAGCTCCCAAGCTTTACTTAGGGCACCACTGAACACACATTTGAAAACACTATACAAATTGGCCAAACTGTTTGGCTACAGAGTTGATTTTTCTCACTACTTTTTTCCTCACTGCCCCAAAAGGGTTACCAAACACTAACAAATTCTAATAAGAAATTGGCTCTTACATAAAAAAAATTATAAGTAGTTGAAATAAAGAGTTGGTACCTCCAACACAATGACAGCAGTAATATACTTGTAAATGATGGATATACACTGAGTTGCCAGTTTATTAGGTGAATTGATTTAGTAACTAATAAACTGATAACTTGGTGTAGGTGAGCTTTTGAGGAGGATGCAATTTTTTTTTGTTAAATCCCAATGTTGATTAACATTACAGGTGGGAAATGTGAGGGCTAAGAAAAATGTAAACTGTTTGTTGTATATGCAGTAGCACACAGTGGCTCGACACCAAATTTAAACAATTTTTGTCAAACAGATACATTTCCATGGCCGACTTTTCTTATTGTACTTTTTTAAGTCAAAATGTGCAAAAATTAGTTAATACGTTTATATTCTAAATCAATAAGGCCTCTGGGCTTGTGGTGGGACTCCTAATGATATCCAAATCAATACTAATGATCATTAATCAATAGGAGAGTTAATTATGAGGTATCACATTGTGTTTTATTGTACTTTGGAATGTGTCGCCATTTTGAAAAGATGTCTGAAAAGCATTGATGAAGGATTAAAGAGCTTATAGACCATCGGGAGATAAAGAACACACATGCCAATACGTCTTAACCTCGCTGATCTCATCTGCCTTATAAACCCCACATAAAGAAGTGGCTTACGGGAAGCAGTCTGTTAAAATAACAATCTTTTTCTCTCTCTAAAACACTCTCTCTCCCTGTGGTCCAATTCTGACCTAACACACTCTTGTCCACTTCCCCTTGGCCATCTTAAGGGTCATTCCATTATTCTATCAGCTTGAGTAAAGTTTATTAGATGAGGCGAGGCATTAAGTCAACATCAATGTAGGCACAACTTACCCAGAAGGTATTGCTGCAATTTGACACCATTTAGTTTTCAAAATGGTGGATGAAGCTGTTTAAACAGGATCAATAAAATACTTCACTTTACAAAACTGTAACATTTGATTGTCTGTGTTTAGATTGGGTTTATTCCTTTGTTCTACTCCATCTGTACATTACAGCTGTTAGAGTTGCGTTACTTTACTCTGCTAACGAGCTAGCGTGCTAATTAGTTAGCGAGCCGATACAACTTTGTACAGTGTGAAGGAAACTGAGAGTGTAAATCTCTGAGGAAATTGCTTCAGGTATCTGATGAGGTCGAGTGTGTTCTTGCTGAACAATCCCAGCTACACACCAGTGATGGGGGATTCATGAACAAATCATTACTTTTGAGTCACTTTTTCTTAGGTGAATCAGACAAATGATTCGTAAGCATTTTTTCCCCCAACCTACTTGCTAAAGCAAAAACAAAATGTATTCTCAAACATCTCAGTTCTAACATTTACACCATATTGGCATACATTTTAAGTTCAAGTAGGTTTTTATTGTCATTTTTCCATATACCTCGTATACATTTAAATGAAATGTCGTTTCTACATTTTGTACATGCTAAACATGTCTTCCCTGTCTTTGGTGCTGCCCATGCGTATGTGGCCTCCCGAGCAAGTGATGATATTTCAGATAACACACCTCTGATTCGCACTTCTTTCATTCTCATTAACAAAATAAATGTCTTAAATATTGACATTTGGATATCATTATATTAGGTCATTAGGGGAAGTCGACGAGGGTGCGTTTTAAACAGTATTGGAACGTAGGGTCAGTGTCTCTACTTCTTCCTCTAACCCAATCTTACACCAAACATATACTAATCTAGTTGTACAATATTTGATACGTGTGAAGTTGTATTTAGAGTGCTGACTCTGCCCCTCATCCTTTACACACCAGTTGGAGCAGTGGCAATTCTTACTCAGGTACAGTCAGGAGAGTGTGTTAGATACTCTAAATGCATATACCCGGATACCTCCAATGCCCTAATTTTAGATCCTTCATCACTGTTTTCACATGGGGAAAAGAAAGCATCCCTTTTCCTCCCTCCTCTCTACCTCACACTCTCTCCGAGGTCACAGCGTGCTGCACCTTAGTTATCTATGTAAGTAGGGTAGAGGAAAAAAAACCCAGCTGGTTCACTTTTATATTTATTTCTTATGGCTCTCCTGCCGCTGGTTTCACTTTAGTGCAGTTTGATTTGGAGTGTATTAGAAAAGGATTTGAGTGCTGGACTCCTGCTTCGTGCTAAGAGGGATTTAAGAGGGGAAAAAAACAACATAGTGCATTTGCTTTAAAGCACCTCGCCACTGTGCTTTAATCCCGTATTCCCCATATGGGGATATAACAGTGGCAGAAAAAAACAGGAACTCTTTATTAATATGAACAGATGCCTCGCAGTCAGGGGCTTTAGTGAAATGTTACTGAGGCACTTTGAGCGCAGAGATTTCCTCCCAGCGATGGGGCGAAGATTAAAAGCCCTTTAGACGCTCTTCTTTTAGATAAAAATGAAAAAAAAAATGGTGTAGTAGCTCTTTTATGTCTAAGGTCATTAGCAGAGATAGGTTAAATGTGGAAGACGCTCTTCTTTTTAGTTCTTTTTAAATTAAACCAGTCAGTTTTTATTCCATCAGTTATCAATTGCTAAACCATCATTTTCCTCAGTTGATCCTTATTATTCAACAATCTGCTGTTTAACACCGAGACAGATCCAGTGTTTAGCTGTTTGAGTTATTTTTCTCTCTTTACCACTGTCTCTTACCTTGCTTTTCATTACTAGTTTTATTTCAGCCGTTGCCCATTTCCACCCTATCTCACGACAGCTAGCAGTCTGGGAGGGTGAAGGTTAACGTATACTTCTTTCAATTTTTTGTAACCACCCCAACTTTTCGAATAGCTGCTCATTTAACATTATAACAGGAGATCACTAATTGCCATATTCTATATACGTGAGCCAACAGACACCGACGATTGACTGGTGTCGCTCTGATTGATAGGAAATGGAGGAAGGTTGTCCTTTGCACCCAGAGAGCAGGACAATTGCGCTCTTTCAGACTCCCGGTTGAGGTATTTTCGGGATTTAAACCAACGATCTGTTTAAAATCATTAGCTGTACCACTTGGGACTCACATGCCACCGTGGAATGACGGTGATGACCTCATCTGAATCTGTCTGTCAGAACACAGCCATGATTCCACTCTGATGAGATCGTACCTCAGGGGTAATATGGACCAGAACTTTTGGGCCGTTGCCATAAAGGACCCTTATGTGACTCCACCATATTTGATCATATTTGGATTGTATTCTATTTGGAATAATTCTTTAACAACCTTGAGAGTTGGCTTTATAGGCTTTATATATATATATATATATATATATATATATATAAAGGAATGTGCATGCACACATCCTTTCCCATTTTCTGTTTGATGCTGGCATTCATACATACTGCTGCACCACTGACCGGAAGTTGTGCCACTGTTGGCCCCTAGAGCAAGACCCTTAACCTTCAACTCCTCCATTGGCGTTGTACCATGGCTGACCTTACGCTCTGACACCAGTTTCCTACAAAGTTCTTATATGTGAAGCAAAAATTTCCCCCTAGGGATTATTATTAAAGTAAATCAAAAATGATAATAAAGAAAAAAGTGGGATAAAAGTCACTAAGGCTCTCGACATCCCATTGAAATGGGATACCTGATTTTAACTAGTAAAATAAAAGATCCCTTTAAGATAAACCCCTTTAAGATGGATATGTGAATTTATGAAAACATGTTTATTATAACAGTAGTTTACATTTACGTTAGAAAAACAAATGAAAAGCGGGCAATGTTCAGCTAGTTTTGGTTATCAGTGTACACAAACGTAACATCAAAAAATCTACGGATATTAGCAAATAAGGTCACTTACATCTTTAAATAAAAAGCCTAAGCTATAATATTTTCTGTTGGAGTGGCCAACTTTTTGGCAATTTACCCTAAAAAATGAAAGATACGGAGGATATTTAGATTAGAGGACATAATCCGTATTAGTGCATTGTACATTAGATTTTATATGGTTGGATCATCCAGCATTGCTCATGCATACACAAACGCACACACACACACAAACACATTTTTTCTCCTGGATTTTGGTTGATGTTGAAGCAATGTTGTCATTCATCGCCTTCTCAAACTCGGTATCACTGGAGGCTGATCTGAGATCACCGTCTCTGTGCGGCAGCTTGTCTAAGGCTCAGCTTGGAAAAGGGCGATGGATCTGTTGTCATGGTACCCTGACAACAAGTCACAGTGTGTGTGTGTCTGTGTGTGTGCGTGTGTGTGCGTGTGTGTGTGTGTGGGGACTTGGAAGAGCTGTGCATGGGAGGTGTGAATGGGCCGATAAAGAGATGAGTGTACATTAATTTGAGTGGACACGGCAATTAGAAACAACAACAGAGTGTTTCATGGCTGCCTGATTTCCATACAAATCTAACAGGAATCTGCATATATCGGTGTATGTGCGTGTGTTTCTTGCTTAATATTGAACTCTTGATCCAGTATCATTAGTGCAATTAGATTAACGAGAGAAGATTTAGACGGAGGGAAAAGAGCTGCTGTATTAGTGTGTTTTATGACCTGGAAGGTCTATGGGGAAAAAAAACCCCCATAAAACACAAATCTGACTTATCCATCAGCCCAAACTGTATTAGTGACCACAAGGTAGTGAGTTCAAATCCCAAGCTTGACAGAGAGGAATTGATATGTGTTGTTGCTTTGTGGACGGAGATAAATATTTTTTCCTCTATGTGACCGGAAAACTTATTTCAACATGGCTGCTCCAGCCAAGACCATCTCCTATTGGCTGGAGCATGGTTACTTTGGAGTTCGTTCTGTAAAAATCTAAACTCTGGGAAAACTTTTCAAACGAAATTTCAAATGTTCACTCGTTGGCATAATGTGGTGCCTGTTGTCCATCAAATTTTAGGCAATCATTTTAGGTATTGCATGTATTGTTCTTGGCATAGGCAATCCCATAATTCTGTTCAAGAGTTCCATGAAAGTTTCGACAAACATGACGGACCAAAATGTTGCTCCGACTGAGGAGATTTTTTTTTACAAATGTAAGCCACTTGTCTCGCATTTGGTTTCGTAGATAGCCAAAAGTCGTTCAGAAGACAAAAATGAACTAGCTAACGTAAAATGACTGCATGGCTTTATTATGCGGCTAACTTGCTTGCTAGCAGTAGTCTAGTTGTGTTCTAGTTGTGTTGTGCCGCTAGTTTAGGATTCATTCTCAGGTAAGCTGATAAACTAACGAGTGATAAGGAATAAACAAATGTCACGTGCACAGCGCTGAAATGTATGGCATACAATGACACTAAAAACATCCCTAATGCTTATCAATGTTCCTTTTATGGTTAAATTGCCTGCACAACCAGAAAGGGATCTTCGAAAAAGGCAGCTGACGACCGAATGAAACGCAGCTACTGCACACCGAGCTAGTAACTAATAAACTGGCTATAGATCCAAATGAAGCAAGAAAGATGTGAAAATACGAGAACAATCTGACAAAATACACTCGCCACCTAGACACGAGGTAATTATTCCCCAACAGGCAGAGAGATCCATTTCCATTACTTAGATGGATTTTGAAGTTGTTATTGTTGCTTTGCCGCACCACTGAGGCTATTTGTCATTTATTTATTTGAAATGGTAAAGATGGTTCTCTCGAGGTGATCGACTCTTATTAATGCGAGAGAGAGAACACACGGTGTGAGGTAGAACTACTGCCTCCTCACTCACTCACTCCACACGTTTAAGTGCATTATTTGTGCTTTAGTCACGACTTGAGTGTTGTGTGTATGAGTGTGTGTGTGTGTGTGTGTGTATGTAACAGCGTCAAATCCTACTCCACGCAAACACTCAATCTGCACTGAATTAGCATGGCAAAGTGCAGCCACACTGAGCTACTTGAACACAAAGTGACAGAACGAGGCCTGAGGACACAGCAAGAGAGGCAGACATGCTCTCTCTCTTCCTCTTTTTCTTTATATTTAATAGATCTATCTATCTATTAGGGGTCTGATGATATATGGGATGATATACCATAATAACTATTATTTAATGTTGTTCTTTTTGAACAGCTGTAATCAGATACTGTGATGGACTTTTAAAAAAATGCCATACTGGGTTGGACGGTTATTATACCGTGTATATGTGTCTCACTTTTCTCTCTCTCTCTCGGTCTCTCTTCTTTTTTAAAATCTCTTCTCCTCTGCCATATCATGGCCGCACTGCTCCTACATAACGGTCTCAGTGTTAGTGGCCACTCGAGCACTACAGAATACTAATGAGAGTCCTAATTAACAAGTCTAATTATTCACAAACGGCTTCATTAGTGCACGCTCGCCACGTCCGAAAGAGAGCAAAGCAAAGAAAAACTGCAAAACCCCGGAGGCTAGCGCATCGGGATCTTCTCTATACGACAAGAGAATCAAACAGAATATCTGAGGCACGGACAGTCATCGTTGGTCTGTTAAATATGCAACAATGTATTACTGCAGTAAAAGGACCAACACCTTCCCATAAAATATACAGTGTTGTGGTTTCTTTGAATATGATTAGCCACCGGCACTGACGATAAGTGACACATATGGAAGCCGTGCCGTTACACTGAACCTTTTTTATCCCCTAGAGGGCAACGGGTTGATGTTGATCATGGTTAGATTTCAACCACATGCATTTAATTTAAAGCACATGCAAGTCAAGCATGGGTCATATGCAAATCAGTGCATAACACTGATAACCAACTTCCTGTGTTCATTATTTCCAGTTATTCTGTGCAAAACATGGTTGCCATATCTGAAGGCTAATGTATTGGGAGGGGTTTTAATTATGATGTAATGTACTGGGAGGGGTTTTAGTTATTACGTAATGCATTGGGAGGGGTTTTAATTATGATGTAATGTACTGGGAGGGGTTGTAATGTACTGGGAGGGGTTTTAGTTATGATGTAATGTACTGGGAGGGGTTTTAATTATCATGCAATGTACTGGGAGGGGTTTTAATTATTATGTAATGTACTGTGAGGGATTTTAATTATTATGTAATGTATTGGGAGGGGTTTTAGTTATGATGTAATGTACTGGGAGGGGTTTTAGTTGTGATGTAATGTACTGAGAGGAGTTTTAGTTATGATGTAATGTACTGGAAGGGGTTTTAGTTATGATGTAATGTACTGGGAGGGGTTTTAATTATTATGTAATGTATTGGGAGGGTTTTTAGTTATGTTGTAATGTATTGAGAGGGGTTTTAGTTATGATGTAATGTACTTGGAGGGGTTTTAATTATTATGTAATATACTGGGAGGGGTTTTAATTATGACATAATGTATTGGGAGGGGTTTTAGTTATGATGTAATGTACTGGGATGGGTTTTAATTATTATGTAATGTATTGGGAGGAGTTTTAGTTGTGATGTAATGTATTGGGAGGGGTTTTACTTATGATGTAATGTACTGTGAGGAGTTTTAGTTGTGATGTAATGTATTGGGAGGGGTTTTAGTTATGATGTAATGTCGTGGGAAAGGTTTTAGTTACGATGTAATGTCCTGGGAGGGGTTTTACTTGTTATGTAATGTACTAGGAGGGGTTTTGGTTATTATGTTATGTATTGTTTTGAATATGACTTGAAGAAAGGATTTTATTTCTACTTGTATAACTTCTGTCTAAACTAATTGTTTTGGAGTCTTGGAGGCATTTTTATTCCTGCATTTTTATGTGTATAATCCCTATCCAGATATAATCCGGATAACTCAAATCATAGGAAATGACCAGATAGAATCATTAACAATAACAATCACCAGGAGCAGCACTTGGACAGGGATTTTCTATATTCCAGTAGTTTTTTCCCCCATTGTCGATAAACAGGAGGGTCCTAAAGGGGTAGGAGTTTTGTCTGTTTGGATCCAGAAACACAGCAATGCTGGCTAACCGGCAGCGATTTTCTGCCTCGCATCACTCAAATCGCTCTACGCTGGTCGCTGATCACTAGATCCTATCTTTAGTTTACTGCCGGTTGCCATGGCTTCACTGGTAGCACCAGGCTAGTGCGATATGGCCACTCGAACAACAAAAACAATTACAGAACGTATGCAAAACCACCCATTTGACCGCAAATCAGATGTCTTCCCACTAAAAATAAGATTTTTCGACCATTTTTACCACCAATCAAATGTATTCCTGCTAAAATAAAAATTCTGGAGGGAACTTGCTTGTGTATAAATTGAATGCAGTGCTAATCACTGTCTATAGTGTCAGAATGAACCGAAAACATTTGAGCCTTGTGATTGCTGATGCCTATTTGCAGCAGTATCTGTCGCTGTAGATCGCCAGCTCTCATTAAAAAGGAATGACTATCGGACATTTTGCCGCGTTTTGTCCCTGCCGGTGTGAACGCAGGGTGAAGGTTGCGGAAGCTTCACAGTGGCTGCTAAACATTTAGCTAGCTAACTAGCTACACATGAGGTGAGCTATTTTGATGAGTAGTCTTTAGTACATTAGTATGCGGTTTGGGACACAGCCCATGATTGGTATATGGATTAAAGCGAAGGTGTGATAAAGGGAGATGGAAAGAGAGTGTTTGGAATAAATGATGACACAGTGATTGTGTGTTGTAGTGTCTCCATGACGGTGTGTGTTTTATTTCTCCTGCTCTGAGTGCACACTGTTTATGAAATTGGTGGAGTGCGGGGATTAATGGAGGTGCAGGAGACTTTATTAGTGCATAAATTGAGAGGAGTATGAGTGCGAGTTGTGTGTTGTGGTCTCTCGCGGGCAGCCTCTGCACGCACCACGCTCTTTGAAAGGCTCATTAGTCGGGCGAATGTGTGTGTGCGTGCGAAGCGTGTGAAGGCACGAGCACTCGTTTCGGCCTCACGCGCCTCCGAAACCAAACTTTGAAGTCGGTTTTCCATTGGAAGGATTAGCCATCGGGGATTTTATTTATTTCCAATTTCTCGTTTTCACCGTGATCCTCGTAGCTCTGCTCTGCTGCGTGGGAGGAACAGGCCGTCGGCCTTACCAATCTATTTATTCAGAAGCGATTTCAAAGTGAAACAATGAGCACTATGTGTGTGTGTGTGTGTTTTAACTTAAGGCTTAACGTTTAGCTGAATTCATAAGAACTATGAAACAGGTCCACAGTTAGACAAGTACGTAGAGGTTAAAATGTCCTTTACACATCTCACAAGCCTCCCAGTTAAACATGCTCATTGTAGTACATTACTGTCAGCATTATTATTACTGTGTGTGTAGTGAGCAGAGTGCTGTTATTCCTCATTCTTCTTCTTTCCTTCTTTTCTGCGATGAGTGCAGACTAAAGGGCTTAATGTACAACTTTGTTTGGTAAATAATTTTTAGCGAAAGGGGGCTGTGCATTTTTTTTTTTTTAATAGAACTTATTAGACTTTATATTATTTCAGATTAAAGTGTGAAACTTTCCCATTGAAATACACTGACGGAATGTTGGAGAATATTAATTCCAACTTCCAGTTGATGATGTCATAATGGGCATTACAGCAGCTGACCAATCAGCAGCTTCACTTAAACAGGTTGGGTACATGCGTACACTGCGTCCTTCCTTTTCAAAATCTTTCATGCAGTTGAGGAGAAAATTAAACGGTATGTTGTGCTAATATTGTCTTTACTGGCAGTGTTGTACACAAGACCAAGACCCATACCAACCGAGACTAAGACTAATGAGTACGAGACCAAGATAGGAAAATAAGACGCCAACATTGCTGCGCTGAGAAGACTGCAGTGAAGAAACACTAGCAACCAGAGCTAGAGAAGCCGAAAAGTTGATTTCCTCAAGATGTATGGTCAAGACCAAGACGAGATTGAGACAATACAGACTCGAGAATGGGGGGAGACCAAGATCAGTGTACAGTGGTCTATAACCCTGCTCACTAATACGTCTAGTACATAAAGATCATGGTTATACTGCAGTATGTTTTTATCTAAATGTTGCAGGAAACTGAAAAATGTACCTGTAAACAAGCTATCACTAACCAACAACTATTAGCAATAGCTAAATAGCTTGTTAGTCCGCAAATTTTTTATTTGTTGCAAATTAATGCATGTAATATTGTTCTTGAGCGCATCACTGGAGGTGAGCTTCCCTTCCTCCAATTCATTTGAAAAAAGGCAGATTTAGTGAGAGATGTAATTTGAGGCTCAAGTGAAAGTATAGACTCGAGAAGAACACAGAGATTCCTAACAATCTGCGTGGATTTAACAGACACACCATCAATGTCAACAGAGAAACCGGACAGTCTGGATAGTTGGGCTTTGGAACCCACTAGCAGTACGTTCGTTTTGTGTTTCATTTAAGAAAGTTCTCATTCATCCAGAGCTTTAGGTCGGAAATGCATGCTGTCAACACCTGTATCACTGGAATAATGGGAGACTTATCGTTGGGAGCTGTGGTTGAATTTCACTGTTGTTTTGATCCACTGTGGTATCAATCTCTCTTCTGTTCGTCTCCTTACATAAACCCTTCTGTTACTG
>JAOUQW010000015.1:2391755-2413290 GCA_028565825.1 Olivaichthys viedmensis
TTATGTATTGCTCTTCTGATGGTGTGCTCACTTTTGGTCTGCCTGATCGTGCTTTGGATACGACTGATCCAGTTTCAACAAAGCATTTTATAGTACCATACAGTGGCAATGAAAGAAATCCCAAATTTTCAATGTGCTCTCAGACTGTTGGACCCCACTGTACATATAACTGAATGTCATCAGCATGACAATGAAAGCTGAGACCATGCCTATGGATAATTTATCCAAGGGGTAGCATGCATATGATAAAAATTATATGTTCTATACATTTGTTAAACTTGAGCATGCCAGCTGCACAATCTGTCATTCTCGCTCTGCTCTTTGCTGTTTTAGCACTTTGAGCTCTCAAACTTCGCACATTGGTGTCATATCATCCTATACACACACACACACACATACATTTATTACTCTCGTGCTTGGCAAGTCTACAATTTGTTGCATTCAATATCTTGTCTCTTTTGGCCCAGTTACACACGTTTATTTTTGAGCCTTGTTTTCTTTTGCCCCACGTCTTTTTTTTTGTGATGTGTTCTGACAAGGACCCGGCCGACATGAGGCTTAATTAACAAGTGCCGAGCGAACGAGGGGGGAGAGAAAGGGGAGTGATGCGGAGGAGTGTGAGAGATACAGATTGGCTTGTCGTCGTAATACCCTAACACTGCTACGCCTCTTTTCCTCCTCCGTCTCCGATCTTCCGTCGCTCCATCGAAGGGAGAAATCTGATTTCAGGGGCCACTAGATGTTCAGTCTCTGTGAAAGATGTGTAAAATATTCTTTTCTAAGAAAAGAACCGTTCCCTTTGACCAGTTTTTGTACTCAGAGAAAATCTGTGGGTAGGGATCGGCAGTTAAGGTTCTTTATTAGTGACCGGAAGGTTGTGAGTTCAAATCCCGGGGACTACCAGAAAGCCACTGAAATGTCGTGCCCTGGAGCAAAAAAAACCAAACCCTGCACTCTCGACTGCTCAGCTTGGTGCTCGGATTGGAACGGATAAAATTGCTTACCAGAAGAAGAAATATAAGGTTCATATTTCTAGGTTTTAGGTTTTAATAGTAGGGAAGTTCATAAAAAAAAACTATATGAGCATCTTTTGCCCAATGAAGCTATGAAAGCAAGCACCAACATGGCTGCTGGATGTAAGTAAGTTAGACATTTCCATGAAAATAAGGGCACGTAGAAGCCGTTGTTTTGCTTTACTTCAAATCCTGATAGCTGTTTTTTGTTTATATATATGCAAATGGATATGTTTGGGATGTTTCCTCTGGGAACCGTTCTTTTGAAATCATCTGTGAGAACGTGTTTTTGCCCATGATAATAGTCTCATAAAGCAGCAGAGCCTTTGTAATGGTGTTGTTGTCCTCTGCTAAGCTAGCACCTGACCTTCAGTGTTTAGCATGAATCACTCCTGTCTTGATGCGATGAAGATTTAATTCACCACGTGTACGCACACAACTCCGAACAATCAGTCAACTAGATGCACAATCATGCATCATAGAAATAATTATATATATATTAAAAAAAAAAAAGTATTATAAATAACGTCCAACGTTATTTATTTTAGCACTCGCTTGCTAATCACACCTCGCTAATCGCCTGAATGAAAGCGTCCTCATGCCGTTTTTCAAGAAGAATGTGTTTGGGCATAAACACAAAACCACACATCAACGCGCATAAACACACACGCTCGCACACAGAAACAACGTTATTAGCGGTGACAGAGAGCTTCCTGTCAGGGGTTATGGGTGGTGATTACTTTTGTGCGTGAGTGTGAGGGTGTGTGTGTGTTAGCCTCCTCAGCTGGTGGCATCTGATTGTCAATTTCACCTTTAAATTAAGAGTCTCTGCCACCATGAAATCTTTTCATCCTCGAGATCTCCGCTGGACACCGAAGCCCAGAAAAGAAACAGCCTTTTTTATTTTTATTTTTTATTTTTTATTTTTTCCCCCACATCCTCTCTAAGCTGGCAATCTCATCTCGCAGCGCTACTCTTTGTCAGTAATTTCAAGGCTCCGCGCTTGATAGGTCTGAGGGCTGAAAAGACCCTTCAGTTTGCCATTGTTCGACATTAATTGCTCGCCAAAAATTGCCCGTGTGCCTGCGCGTGTTCGTATTAAACGGAGCGGCGTGCTCTGACAGCGTGGTGGATAAGGCGGTGGAGGGAAAATGGAATATACGTCTCATCCTGTACGGAGGCTGTCTTTGTTTAAGCGTATTCCATCATTTCAATTTGCTCAACAGTGTCAGGTTTCCTAATTTTCCTCACAAAAGAGTGATAATAGCGTGCGAAGTCGTGGGTTCCTGGGGTTCGCTATCGCATGGCTTATGTTATAATATACAGTATGTATCGGGTTTTTTTTGTTAAAGAGATTAAGACATTTCCTAATGAGACAGTTCATTAGCGCTCGCTTTCATTATCCGCTCGCTCGCGTGCGTCTTGGATGAGTTTGTAACCACTAAGCGACGAATACGGCGGTATCAAACTGGGCCAATTTAGCTGACAATCCATGACAGTAATTAGATAAGCGAAGACATATTTCTCCACACACACACACAACTTCAAAGCCCGTCTCAGGTTTATTTATTTATTTGTTTTTGAAGCGCCACAGAAGGACAATGGGAATCGATAGAAAAAGGCCAGAAAACCTGGGTAAATACTTTCCGGGCACATCATTAGACGAGGTATTGTTTTCAGGCTAATATAAATCTTTCAGAGCCGGAACCCAGAAGGGGTTAAAGTAAAGGCAAAGATGACTGCGCTATGAAACTGTGATTTAGTGCACCATAGGGAGTAGAAAATTACATCCTCCCTGCTTGAATGGCTGGTTTTTTTTGTTTTTTTGATGGAGGATGCAAATCTGACCTCGTTTTGTAACTGTTATTCTGGGAACATTTTTTCGCTCCTTTGAATGGAACTCTACTTAAATGGATTCGGGGCAAATCAACAAGTTAGTTATTACTGTAATACCCAAACAAATGGTTTTATTATCCTGGGTGCTGTGTGAATATTTCAGATCTGTGTCTTCTGATGGTCTTGTTTTATTGTTTTCTGTGCTTAAGAAAGAAGAAGAAGAAGAAGAAGAAAAAAAAAGAACGTATCAGTCCATATCTTCCTGATGTATCTGGTCCTCTTATCTGGGTATGATTTCATTTTTATTTTTAGATTAAACATTCTTCTGTGAGGTGGAATTTCTTCGACCTTGTCGATCCTGGAAAATGATGACGGACGAGACGTCCTTTCGTCCCTCCAAAGACTCAGTTCCGCAATTGAACAAATCCCTCACTTCAATGACTTCCCATCAGAATTAGGGGACACCGAGATCCATCACTCGACGGCGTAATTACTTCGCTAAGCATCTTCGGTTATTTTTCTTCGTGCTGTCATGATCTTGTGGGGATCCGTCTGATTTCAATCAGCTTAAAGGCAGCGTTGTAAGCATGATGACCTCGAGCTTTCAGGCGAATTATGGCGAGACATGCTTCAAAGCTCTAACTGGGGATAATAAGACTTTGAGTGGCTATGTGGGAGGCTGCATTGTTAGGACACTTCGAAATATTAATTTTTCATCCACTACTGTCTCATTTGGGGTACTTAAGTTGATGCCTTTTGATGGCTTGTCCTGGTTTCCATCTGCAAATGTTTGAAATTTAGAAGAATAACAGATGACCAAAAAAAAAAAACCTTTGTGTTCAGGCACATAAGAGATCGCTTTTTGGAGGCTTTTAAGCTCCGAGCTTGGAGGCAGCTATTATTTTAAAGAAAATAACATTTAGGCTGCTACTCGGTCTACTATGAGCTTCGTATTGATCTCAGAAATGATGGCGCCCTCCAGAAACACTGAAATGGATATAGAGAAAAGGAGCTTAGAGCAATAACTCATTTTGCTAAAAGGCCAAAGAGCACAGCAGCGCTAACACGGATCCTATTAACCAAGATGGACGCCGTATTGCGGAAAACGAAGCACACTTTTCAATCTTAATCAGTTTCCAGACACAAAAACCCAGAGAGGCGCATATATCATCCCAAAGTTTCTCATTCTCATCCAACCTGATTTCTCTGAGAGTTGCTGGCTGCTTTGAAAGGCAGGGGCTTTAGCACCATGGCTAGCATGAAACAGCGGCGTTGAGAGAGTCAGTCCTCCTGATAACCACTTCCTGTTAAAGGATAGTGTTCGCGCCGGAGGTCAGCATTGTGGTAATGAGATTTATGGGTAAACAGGGTGCGGCCGATCCCGCCACCGCAGATCGTTTTCTGTCTCGATGTTGCTGTAGTATGTCAGCCGACCCTTGAACTTCCTGTAATGAGAGTCTGATGAGTAGAGAGGAAAGATTTGCCCTACACTTCGATCTGATCCAAATGCAGGAGGCAAACACAAGCTCTGTGTGTAGGAGCAACAAGGAGAAAAGCCATGGAAAGTGAAAATAAGCACGAGTCTTGAACTTCCAAATAGTTGGGAATGTCTGTGACAATAAAGGACTTACTGCCATAAAGAGGGACCTCAGTCCTCTCAATAACCGCTTCATTGTGGGTGTAACTTTGTTAAAAAGAGTGCTGGGGACAAGAATGATGAATAAAAAACAATAAAACCAGGCCAAATTGCGCTGATAGTGTTTCCGGAGCGTTTTTACTCAACACCTCCGGCAATCACAGAATGACGGATGCTTTGGAAGTCTTTAAAAAAAGCGATCCAGAAAGTAAACTGAAAAGTGCAACAGCTACAGCCGGTATAAAGCCTCGCACTTCATTTTCGCATATGCCACAATATCTTGATAGTAGTTTTCTGTAATTAAATTAGTGATATATTAATGTGATGCAAATCCCCACATTATGGGCTTTGAATATTTCTGAGCCTTGGTGCGCCTGGTCTGAAAACTATTGATTTTTCTTCTTCCTCACGAAACAGTGAAAAAGCAATTATGGGTGATTAGCAATTATGAGAGGATAGCTTCCAAGTAATCACAAAGGTAATGTGAAGACAAATCCTCATTTGTCATGAACAATGATACAATACACGTAAATGGGGAAATTTTATGTACTTTATTATATGTTTAATGATTTGCAATAATCGCCATAGATTTGTTAGTTCATTCGTGATTGGTTAGATAGATTGGTTTATGAATGTACCTTGCCATAATTACTTGTGATTTTGGACTCAAAATAAAATGTGATACAGTATATCAATTATTATTATTATTATTTGTATTATTATTATTATTATTATTATTGTTTATTTTTTAAAATTATTATTCATACAGCAAACACAATAAAGGCGAGACAACAGTAGAGTGCACTAACAGTACAACATAGCACAAGAGACACATTATATTATCCATACACAAAATACACATGGTGCAGTATACACAGAATATATACAGAAAACATGACAGAACATATAAGTGTATATTAATATATTGCACATTTCCAATAATATATAGCATGTACAGTAGATTTACATGATTCTGTCACTTTACTGTTCCGACACATATTGTATCAGAACACACAGCTTTTTTTATTTTGGTTGTTGTATATTTTTTTCAAATTATGCCTTAAAGAATTTTGCCTGAAAAGCCCATTCCTATATTAAAGGTATGCATCACTACGCTCATTTCCTGGACTAGATTGACACTTCAGACATTTCAAAAATACAGAAGAGTCTTGAGAAGAAGAATAGATGAAACAGCACCCGGTAACTAATTTTAGCCGAACCTCCTTCTTTACTGCTTCTAATTAAATAGGTTTTGGGTTGTTTCCTCTCTCTAAATACCTCTGTCCCTAACTTTAAGGAATAGTTCTTCGATGTTTGCTTTTTTAGTTTTGCCTCAGAGTTGCGAGGCTAATGTGGTCTAGGGAAGTCTGTCTCACCCAAATTGTTTTCTGTAAATATCTGCTTCAAACCACATCCAGTTCTTCAGTGATGTCAAACGTGCTGATGTGATTTAGGACACAGTGTGACTTACTGTAGCCTATAAACATGAGCAAAATTGATCATGTAGCTGAACACTGAAAACTAGAATCACCTTTTGCCTTAGTGTGGTTTGATATAGTCCACCTCCTAGGCCCCGCCTCGCAAAGTTTGAAGTTGTAGCGGGAAAGCTGGAAGTGATGCGGATAGCAATATACCTCCATTTTGAATTTAAATGTGTAAATATGGACTTTCACTGCTATCTTACAAAATTATTTATGTAAAGATGAGATTACGGAGATTAATGATGTCATTTCAAGCAAGTGTATGAAGATTTGCACCTGGAAATTTGCTCTGAACCATCCTCTGCATGTGAGCAAAAGTCGGATAATTTTGGTCTGCAACTGCTTCCGAGACAATTAATTGGACACTAAATGGCTTTTGTCGACGATTATTTACCGTATTATTCATCCATTTCGGTTTAGCTCAGCCATGTAATTGGATGAATACTTTCATCCACAAACAGGCCTGCTGTTGGTGCCATCCACATTATCTACACACATACACTCACACGTGCAGATGAAGTGTGTCTTTTGTCTCCTCCGGTGATTGTGTGTAACCATATTCCCGTTCACTTTTATGAGATGGATTTCTCCTTATGCGTGTAATTCGGCGCCTGCGTTGCACTCGCACCTCGATTCTTTTGTATTCCTCGAGTGAAGTCTAACGTTATTCAGCTCATGCATTTAGTCTTTCATTAATACCCATAATGCATTGCTGTGTAGTAACAGAGACATCAAAAATCAACTGCGCCTGCATAATGGCTGAGAACCACAGTGTTATGGAGATAAATGAATGGTTGCAGGAAGCATACATGCTGTGTATCCTGTTTTATTTCCGAACGCAGGCCCTCATTCTTCTCATGCAGTCTGCACTGCAGATAGGCCACATAACATTTATTACACTCTTGTTTTTGAGCGTTTATTCTGCGATATACTCCATGGTAAGAAGGAAATTTGAGTTAAAACATTTCATTTATTAAATCGTGGAAAACTTATTGAGAGCGAGCCCTCATTTAGAGACAAAAAGAATGCAGAAATTGAAACATAAAAGACAAAAAATAAAAAAAGTCAAGGCATCATTAAGTATAATACATGTACAAATCACAACACACAACTCGCTCATGATTAAATATTTTAAAAGGCCCAGTGTGATGCAGTGTCATCTTTTTTTCTGCATGTTTTATCATCTTTTTAACCTTTTTTTAAACTTTTGCATTATTATTCATGTGACGTCTTTTATTATCATTTTAGCCCCTTTATTAATTTTTTATATAATCATCCTTTTATTAACTTTCTTTTCTTTTATTTGCTTATTCCTTGTAAAGCTTTTTGAACGGCGGTATAAAAGTAAGGGTTATTATTAAATTCTTGAAATCCCCTCGAACTCTCCAATAGCAGTTTCCTAAATAATGATGCCGATGTGAGGCAGTGAGGTTTATGGAATATTTTAAGAAATATAAAATAACCCCTACAGCAGTGATGTCACTGTCCCCCCGCCCCCGACTGCATTCAGGTCACAGCTCATTTTGAAGGATGAGTCTGACTTTTTGCAGTAATAAAAAAAATAAAAAAATCAAAGCTCCCAAAACATGTATTGACTCCTTCATCTTGGGCGCCTTGAAGAAAATTGATTCAGATATGAAGCAAGAGAAAGAAAATTAGAGTGGTTACTCCACGCAACTGCTCTTTTTTTCCCCTGCAAGGCTGAGAGATTTCTTCTCTTTCATGCTTGCTAAGTCTTATTACACACCACCCAGGGGGTGAAGAATCAATTTGTGAAGCTTAAACAGAAATGCCAATTTCATTTTCTATCCTTGGAAAAAATGTGTTATAGGGCAGAAGGGGAAAATATACACATATATAAATAAATAAAAATCACGCTTAAAGAAAAAAACTGCAGTAAACAAGGCATGCGGACAGTTAATCAATCTGAGTTCTGCTCAAAGGTTTTCATGTTGCGTCTTCCTGCTTGTCTTGTTTAATCCCTGTGCGTAGGGCGCAGGAAGTGCACTAGCAAGAAATGAATGCAAGTTAATGTACGGGATGCTGAATGGCTCAGTAGTTTATGGGTATTGTTGAATCATTCGAAAATGTATGCAGTCTTCAAATAAAGGGGGTTTCATGGGGGTGCTGAGTACCCTATTTCCAGCCAGAGCCTGCCAAGTTATCTCCAGAATCATTGTAAGAAATACATGTTGTGTTTGCATGCATCCGGATTTCATATCTGGGCCAGTTAGCGGTTAAAGGAATCAGAAGGTTTGGTCCTTAAGCAAGGCCCTTAACCATTGGCTGCTAAGCTGTATGCATGGATTGTATCTCGGTTGTAAGTCACGTTTACATGTAAATGTAAATATCTACCCGTTTCAAAGGCAAACTTGACTCTTAACACTTTTTTTTTCCAAAGTATCCATATGTTAACTCTCTGACAACAGCAGTGACATCATCGGGCCCTGATTGGAGGTTTCCTGAGAGCAGTGCTGTCAGTAGGCGTGTCCACGTTCGGACCAGCAAGCACGCCTACAATGGCTCATAAACTAGAAAGTTGGGAAAACTAAAATGTTACTAATTGGAAAAAGAAAATGACAGCCTTCATTCCCTCTTTAACCCAAACACACTTAGATACGGACTCAGGAATATTTTGCTATTTTTCTTTTTTTTTATCAAAAAGCCCTCAAATTTAATGAATGAAACAGTGAAATGAGTGAAATAGAAAGTGGAACTAACATGTTGAATGAGACTAGTCGGCTGTTTCGGTTATTCGCCGACAAATTGTGACCTTAGTATTATAAGGTTCTAGCTGAGTGAAAAATGAATGCCAGATAGAACTTTATAATAAAACCTTATAATACTAAGGTCACGTCCCGCTTGTCTGAATATCACCCTGTTTCTGTGAATAATTTTATAATGCCCTACTATTTATTATCAAAATGACTGTGCTTTGCTATGAAACATTGTAAAACATTATTGTCTAATAAAATGCGTAGTGTCATGTCAACTTTTGGTCCAACGATGACCTGTGGTATAATACTAACACTGATTGTAAGCATGGTTGTTTTCATTATCCTCTTTAACTGGACCACATTGCTACTTTAGTGCAGAATAAACAGCACTTAATACTTAATTTTAGCTGAGCCTCTCATACACTTCTCATACAACATGCTCTTTATTTGTTCCTGTTTATCTCACTGTCAATAGCTCACAAAAAAATCCCGCCTTGAATCGCTGTAACAGAATGGATCCATATTCAGTGGCTCAGTGGTCTATGGAATTAATTGCAGTCATTCATTATACTATTGGAGTTGGACTTCTGTGATCTCTTGCGCACTGGATTTCTGTTTGTTGTTGTTTGTGTGCCAGAGGTTTTCCATGTAATTGCACAGTGTTTTTATTTTATTTATACTGCTCCAATAATCAGGATATGTACATACAGTGCGGTATGATTAAGGTTCTGCGCTAGAGGTTGAATGGTTATGAGCTCAAATACCCAGAACTTCAAGAGAACCACCATTAGGCCCCTTGAGCAACACATTTAATTATTAAGGCCCTTAACTCTCAGCTGCTTAGCTCTGCCTTACTTGTATTTCAGAAAAAAGCATCTGCCAAACACAAGGTCAATAACAGACACACTATTCAAGACACACTTGAATCACAAAAAAACTCCAAAAACATGGCTCAGAATTGTAAATGACACAAGATATATGACAAACAAGGATGTATTAATATACTCAATGGATTGCATAATAACAAGACATGTGGAAATAATGATCAGGGGGTGTGGCCAGAGCAGGAATGAACCAATCAGTACTTCAACAAGGTTCTGTAATTGTTGTTGTTGCCAGTGGGAAGTCTGGTAGGAGCAGTATGAGTTTAGAGTGTTTGCTATAGCGGGTTGCCATCTTGAGAGATAAAACCTTTATCGTAAATCCATCCAAACACGATATATTCAAAAAACACACACACACAAACAGTCTCCTGCTGTTCAGACAGGTGACGAAATCACTTCAAAAACACCTAGCCACTGTATCTTGTCTGTATGCATTAAAAAATGAAATAAAAAATGATGGTTCCGTCACTCCAGCTCTGTTGGTGAAGACGTTTCTGTACACACTGGTGAAATCACATTTGTAGTCAGTGTTTGCAGGAACTCACCTGAAGCTCTTTAACTTCAGAGACATGCTGCTGTAGGTATCTGCTGTAGGGACGTTGTCCCTGTCATCTTCAGCTTGTATGAAGAACCTGACAGTACCTGAGAGTCAGAGAGGCTTTATGGAGAAAAACATCAGAGGGACTCCAGCAGAGTATTACATCCCTGCCAAGTTTAAACCAATTCATTCCAGTTTAGTCCAGTGTAGACAATCCAGCCTAGTAAGTCCAGACCTGATACAACCCGTCCAGTTAATTCAAGTTTAGTCTAGCTCAGGTTAGAAGGTCCTAGTATCCCCAGTTCATTCCAGCCTAATTCAGATTAAACCAATCCAGACCAATCCGTAAAATACAGTCCGGTCCAATCATTCCAGTTACTCCAGTATACCCTAGCATGTCCCAGTCCAGTCTATCCCACATAAAAGCAATCCAGTTCAGCTCATTCTAGTCCAGACCATTCAAGTTTAGTCCAGTCTAGTTTAGCTCAGGTTAGAAAGTCAATTTTAGTAAACATTTCAGACCTTTTGAGACTGTAACCTGTCCAGACCTGTCCATAAAATCCAGCCTAGTCCATATAGCCAAGCATGTCACAGTCCAGTCCATCTTGCATGAAAGTGGTCCACTCCACCCCATTACAGTCCATCATGAAACCAGTTTGGTCCATTCAAGTTTAGTCTAGTCAAGACTAGCTCCGGTTAGAAAATCCAGTTTAGTAAACATAGTCCATTCCAGACAATGTCAGATTATAACCAGTCCAGAAAATTCAGTCCAGACCATTATAGTCTAGCATGTCCCATTCCAGTTCAGACCATTTAAGTTTAGTCCAGTCTTAGTCAGTGTAGCCCAAGTTATAAAGTCCATCTTAGTAAACATAGTCCATTCCAAACCATTTCAGATTTTAACCAGTCCAGAGCAGTCTGTAAAATCCAGTCTAGTCCAGTCCTGTTGCTTTAGGACAACTGAGCATGTTCCAGTCCAGACCATGTGAAACCAGTCCAGTCCAACCCATTTCAATCCAGATAAAACCAGTCAAGTGTAGTTTGGTCCATGCCAGCCTAGTCCATCCAAGTCCAGTCCAATACATTTCAGTCCAGATTACAGCAAGCCAATCCAGTCTCGCTAAGCCCAGTCTAGAAGAAACCTGTCCAGTCCTCTGTAGTACAGTCTAGCTCAGTTTATTTCAGTCTAGTTTGGATGACAGCAGTGCAGCCCACTCCAGCTGTCTAGCCAGTCCAGTTCAACCCAGGCCAGATGAAACCAATCCAACACAATCTATTTTAGTCTATTTAAGTCCAACTCAGTCCAGCCAGACCAATTTGGCCCAGTTCAGTCGAGTCCATATGCAAGTTGGAGAGGTTCCTATCACACCTCAAACCTCAAGGCATTACCCAGATAGCAAACAGATAAAGGTCCACTATCTCATATTGGGTGGCACCTCGCTGACTGTGTGCCACTGCTAGTCCACTTTCAGACCACCACAGAAGAGTGGACTACTAAATAAACAAACAAGCAATTTATTCATTTATTGAAGTATTAAATAGGCACACCTAGTTTTAATCTAATTTGTAAGATTTTTATTCTGATAGCATTTTATTTAAAAAAAACAAAAAACAAAACTAAGACAAAAAAATACTTAAAATTAAAATACCTATCTCGCTCGCATCACATATTTAGAGGACCTCCCTGAGGTAGCGGCGTGCCGCTCTCATAAAGCTGATGAGCCGCTGAGAACAATGTTTGCCATTTTGATGCTCTTGATTGACAGTTAGAATCTGTGTGTGGTGAAGACGTGTTTCAGCGTTTAACCGACAGGTGCAGAAACTCCTCTGACATGGTAAGGATATTTTTAGTTTATTAAATAGCAAAACAAAGCAAAGCTCTGCTTAGTGTATATTAGCCTGGTAATTGAAATGGTTTAACGTAAAATATCAGATAAGTGGCTGGTCTATTTAAATATCTCCTATTTGATATTGTTTGCTTAGCTAAGTTTCTAGTTAGCTAAAGTGAGGACCGTTTGCGTTTCTTCTTCTTATTATAATTCATTTTTTAACAGGAGCTGTTAGGAAGTGTGCTAGCAGGGACGATACAGAGAATCTTCAGAAGGAGGTTTCAGTATATTTAAAAGGGGCGTCAAAATGGGAAAACTACAAGAGAGTGCTAGAAGGAGATAATCTGATGAATTAAATGTATTGTGTGTGTGCACATTTAGGCCTATTTATTAACAATTTACTGATTTCATGTTTATTTGTATGCACATTTATTTTAACATCTTTGCTGTCATTTGTTTTACTGTATCGATTTCCAGGCTGGATCTGTCTTGTGAATTAATTACTATATAACTATTAAATACTTTGTACAATTGCATGTCATACTTTGACTTGCTGTGATCCATTACTATTAAAATAATACACCTAAAGCAATTAACAAAGTCCCAGGAAACATCACTGATGATGTGTTCAACAGCATCATGAGATGTATTTGCACTAAAATAATTAACCTAAACCAATTTACAAAGTCTAAGTAATAAAGAAATAAAAAAAGAAACAAAAAAAACATTGGAGGCTAGCTAAATAAATAAATTAAACTTTGTGAAAAATGAGCGGACTTGCCTGAAAATCTGCCTAACCACTGGCGGACCACCTGGAAAACGATGAGCAAAAAGCCAATGCACCAATGGAACTTTGCCGTCAGTGGCCTGCTATCCTCTTGCTATTGAGGTAACTGAGTTACGACTAGTCTCTTACCTATATGCAATCCAGAGACACATTCTGCAGCCCAGACTTCGTCTTGTCTCTTTTTCTCTCTCCTGCACTCTATCACACACACAAATCCCTAAATGAGTCTGGAAGTGTTAGTCGTGCCTTTGGTCTTTAGATGTGGATTGACAGTGATTGTTAGGAGACATTGAGGTACCTAATAATTCCTCTTTGTTCCACTCGTCTCTTGATCTGATTGTTCTTTGTCAGTCTATCCTTTTATTATTCTAGGCAGATGGATTGATATATCTCTCTCTCTCTCTCTGTCTCTCACTCTCTCTCTCTCCCTCTCTCTTCCTAGCCCACCCTAAAAGAGATAAGCAGGGGATCAAACACAAGAAAGTGTTCAAGGTGCTTAGTATTCTATACCGCCCTGGTGTGTGTGTGTGTGTGTGTGTGTGTGTGCTAGTCAGTCAGTGTGTGTGTGTTGTGTGAGATGGATTACGTGTGCAGAAATCCAGTCGTTTAGAATCTCCCGCACGTCACACAGAGCTGCAAAACGCTTTATGTGGGAGGCCGATTCAGGTCAGAGAGAATCAGTGCAGATTTGTATAGCTGTTCCCACAATTCCCTAACTGACACAAAGCCTTCGCTGACTGAATTCCCTCAGGCTGACACACACAGACGGCAGCTGGCCCTCTGGCACAGACTTCCTGGCACTCCATCTCATCCTAATTAATCTCGTAACACGCATTCACACACACACATACACACACTCCTGTAGATTCCGTCTGGTTGAGAGCAAGGAGAAGAGTCCCTCCAGTACTCTGTGCATTGATGATTATATCATTCCTGACTGATGGTGTGTTCTGATTGGCTGAAAGCAGTAGGGAAGATAATGCAAAATGCATGGTAGTCGAGTCAATCTCAGGTGTTGGTCATTAAGAGACCACAACAATTAACACTGTGTGTTAGGACAGCGGGTACTCAGTGGTTAAGGTTCTGTGCTACTAGCCGGAAGTTTGTGAGTTTAAATCCCAACACTCCCAGAGAGCCACTGTGCAATAACCTAGCTATTATGGTTAACATTTGCATTTAAATTTATTTAATTCGCAGACACTTTTATCCAAAGCAACTTATAATTTAGGCAGTGTACAATCCAAGCATACAACATTGGGGAAAAATAAAGTTTAAATGTAGAACCCTAAAAGGTTCTTCGGTTTGTCTCCCTGAGCTAACCCTTAAATGCTTTATAGTGCAGCCTACAACAGAGGGTTTTTTCTATCAGAGAGGGTTTCAAGTAAAACCCCTTTAGGAAGTTAAAAACCCATAACTATCCAAAGAACCCTTGTTCCTAAGAGTGTAGAACAGAGCCTAAAACTCAAATATAAATGAAGCAAACAGTACGGCCTGCCTTAGCCATCTCTCTTTCACACCTCATACATGAGGCATCTGTTTGACTGCATGATTGGAATAAAAAAATTTTAAATGTATTTTCCTCTGTGCGCTACATTTGTGTGTGTGTGTGTGTGTGTGTGTGTGTGTAAGCTGGTGTAATCCGAAGGTGTCGCTGTTGCTCCATTTGAAAGGAGCTTGTTGGGTGGTGAATAATGAGTGTTTAAAGGCGTCAGTTGGTGCTTTTACGCCACTCAGCTCAGACGCCCAACTCCCTAATTAGAAGCTTGAACAAGTGCCAGAGCACATGTGTTCGGTGCTGTGTTTGTGTGTGTGTGTGTGTGTTTGTGTGTGTGTGTTGGCACTTATCGAGATGCAACCTTTTAAAGTATTTATTAAAAAGATACGCTTGGCTTCCACGGTGACTGCTTCCCCAGCAACTGGCCGTGACGACTGAAGCATCGTGTGATGCATCTTGGCGTTTCTTAAAGACATGAATGAATTCTGTTTGAAGGCGATTTGATATTTCCAGTTACTTTGAATGGATTAAACTCAAAATGTCAGCGCAAAGGGAGCGGCTGTGTGGGGAGGCACTTTCAAGCCCTGGAGATAGCCATTCTGGGGTCAAAGGTCAAACTTGCAAACACCCCTGCTGGGGATCTAGGCTGTGTCCCAAGGGATGGGGTTTGATAGATGGTGTACATAGATACAGCATCAGAGAGAAGAGTCTCGATAAAAGAGAATGCCATAACCTTTAACTATTGTAGCCTGCTAGCTAATTGGCTAACTAGCGGTTAGCATAAGTGCCTAACATATATCGGGACATAGAGGCACTAAACTCATACCACCACTAGTTGTATGTTACAGATAATGCAGCTAATTTGACGGTTTATTTCATTACGCACTCTGAATGTTCTGAATCTAAACCAACTCACTACACGCATTGCATTATGGATAATACACACAGTCCATTGGCCACTGAGAATAACACCATATGAATGCCCAAAAATAAAATAACCAACAATAAGGAGTCTTGTTAGTCCTGACTCTGTGTTCTAGCGTTTGGGACAGACATTCTAATAAGAACACTAACTAGAGACGAAGTGTTGCGTTTGGGATGGAGCCCTTAAGCTCTGTGGTTCCAGTAGAGTGCAGATGTGAGAACAGCAGCGTAACACTAATCCTGCCCCGAGCAATTAAAAAAAAAAGGGTGAAGGATGAGCTGAGGCCAGATGAGATGTGTGTGTGTGTGTGTGTGTGCGTGCCACAAAATCCAGAATAAGCAGCCAGGCAATTTGAATAATTACAGATTGATGAGAGGTCTTTTGTAGATCATGTTGTGCTTTTTCATGTGTGTGTGGTTATGTATGCGTGTGCTGGTTGGGTTTAACACTGTGTGTGTGTGTGTGTGTATGGTAAATCTCCAGCCGTTTTGGCTGAAGCTGTGCCTACTGAAGCGTGTCGAATGGGAAAGTTACAGGACGTTAATGCGCCGGCTGCTGTTCTGTTTCCCTCATTCATATTTCATTTGCTCCGTCATAAATGCTCGACTTATTGTTCTTATTTCCGCCCGAACTCATTGTTTATAGATCAGCTCTGCTCGGCGGGATGCGTGTTTCCTAAAAGCTTTTGTGTGTTTGTAAGCGGAGCGACACTAAACTGATTTAGGCTTCTCGCGGGACGCCTGTCGGAGACGTTAGCGTTCTGCTCTTCTCCGTCTCCGACGAGACGCTTTGGCCACTTTAGGAGAAATTGAACAACTTTGACTTTATTGGATTAAGGAGAAGAAGAAATCTGCCTGCTGACAGCTTCACCGGAGATTTTGCGAATGCCGTACATCTTCCGCACCGTCGATGAGACAATTAATACGTCCTCGGGGACAGTGAACAGATGAGCGAAAATGCTGAGGAGGACGATGTGTCACGTCCCTTTTCTCTGAACGTGCACTTCAGGTGCAAAACTTGCGCACTGCGACATCCCACTGTGGTTAACTTTTCATAACTAAGATCTCTCACATCTGTCGAAATATCCTGCTCATACACCATTCACATGCTAAAAACATACAATTTACAATTCAAAAAAAAAAAACAGTGGTAACTGTTGTCTGTTGAGTACCAGTATTAAACTACTTTTCCTCCATATGGTCCAGAGTGTGCAACTTATTATATTTTATTTCATCCATGATCACATGACGACTAATGTTTCATTTCACTAGACAGAGCAGCGGTCATGTGACAATGATGATCACGAAATTACATCTGGTGAGGTCCTTTCTGAAATGAGGAAACCTACGCAGGGCACTTTGAAGAGGGAACACCCACAGCAGCCATCTATAAGATTGTTACAAACTGAAGTGATGAAAATCATTGGCTTCAAAGGGCTCTTCTAAGTGGTAATTTTTTGAAGGGGACATTTGGGACAATTTGCTCCAGAGATTTTTTGCGCTGTTATTAAAATAGCCACGGAAACCGACGAGTTTACCCATAAACATAAGTTCAAGTTCAAGTACAAAACATATTAACATTACATTTTGTAATAGTAAATTGTAACTAAAAGGAATAAAACAGCTGAAGGTAGTGCTGTGGCATATACGCTTTCTGGTATGTGTTTCTATGTTTTTATTGCTGCCTCAGATAACATATAGTTAGTGAATTTGAATTTGTTTGCGTTTGTAAATTAGTCTTTTACAAAATCAGACCAAGTGAACTGTAAATGGAAAATAAAACTGGTAATGGTATGAGGATGTGTTCGCTGCTTAATTCATCTGTTTCATTCTGGGCAGTGGTGGCTCAGTGGTTAAAACTTTGGGATATGGATCGGAAGGTTGTGAGTTGAAACCCCAGCACCACCAAGCTGCCCACTGTGGGATCTATGAGCAAGGCCCTTAACTGCTCAATTGTATGTCGCTTTTTCAAAACGTCTGCAAAATGAGTAAATGTATATGTAATGTTCATCGCTAAAAAATTTAGTTGTTTGTTCTTGTTTACATAAGTGTCAGTGATTATGCGACAGCACGGCTGTGACTTCGAAAAATTACGTTGAAGTGTGTTCCAAATGGCTGTTACCATCATTCCCTGCAAAAAGGGACCCTTCTGAGTTCTTACTGTAGGAGGCATAGCCTTCGGAGGGAATAGGGCATAGTCAGGATCACTTCATCTGTAGTCACTCTTTTAGTGACTTCTATCACTATGCCTCGTCAGCTAAGAAAAAAAAAATCTTGTTTACGCTCCATCATGCCTTGCTGAAGGTTTTTTGCCTTTGTAGCTTCACTAGTTTATGTTTGTGAAGGTTTTCAGTCATTTCCGGTCATTGAAATGTCTATTATTAGTAAGTGGACTTTCATGAACACATTGCTAGTTCTTTTTTTGGGGGAGAATAACACCCTAAGAGTCGAGCAAGGATATGACAGGAAATTAGTGGACTACAGAAGACACTAAGCCAAAAATCAACATCCCAGGAAGCCTTAATCTGTGGTAACTTTCTACTGAGGTTAATGCTGATCACGCAATCTGTTGAATAACGTCTGCCTAATTGGTAACTTTCCAATGTCCACATATACCAGAATATCTGCCCTTTCAATTTAAAGTGGGCAGGGCTATTCTTGGGTAAGGCTCCACCCTCACCAACCACAAGGCTGATGTCGATGTCCCGACTAACTCTATAAATGTGTGTAGGGTTAAACAACCCTGAATCTCCCCACTTGCGCCATTGTGTTTAGTTCTGCTTGAGTGGCGTAGCAGGCTGGGAGTCTCACACAGACAGCTGTCAATCAAATGCATTCATTAGAATACTAGGCCATGTGCAGACACTTCTTAGGGTCTGATCTGCGAGTTCAGCTGGTGTTTGAGCAGTGTTTTATCACATTTCTATCTTGTGTTTCATTCACACTTTGCTGGATGTTCAATATAACACTCGAATTTGGTATCATTTAAACATTTTTAACATTTTACATCATATTCCCTAAGACTTGAATGACCTAATATTGATTCAGTCAGTACACTCCACACTCAGAACATACTGCACAGCTGTCAGCCAATCAGAACACAATATTTTGGTGAAGAGTGATGGATACAGATGGAGACAGGCCTGATAGTGGGTTTATAATGAGCAGGTAGACGTCTGTACATTTTGTAGCTTTTTCTTTATCCGTCCTTTATCACTGCTGTCATTCAATTTAATTGGATCATCGTCTATAGGCATTTCAATATATATATATACACATCAGTTTCCACTAGGAATTTTTGGTGCCAGTCACGGTGTCCAAGAATGATTCAGTTTACCTGACAAATGGGTAACATTCCGGTCATATGCTATTACTGGTGTTAATTACTACTGTTGCACAAAAAGCACAAACATTTTGGGTGATACAAGAATGACATCATCAAGTAAAATGAATTATATCTGACTGGATTTTCTGCGTAAGCTATGTCAGCAGAAAGTTCTGCCTATAAGACCGTTCAGAGACTCTCCGAGGGTCCGTCCCTCAAACAAACTCCCGTAGCGAGCGGCGTTACCTTTATTTAGATGTATACTTTGCTAGATGTCAAATTTTCTCAGATAAAAAATGGATATTAAAGAGTATGGGGAACCATTTAGCAAACTGCACAAATCCCATTTGAATTCCTGTCTCGTCTTTTGAACACGACCCTTGTAGATGTGATTAGCTAAAAAACAATAACAGACATCTCGTAAGCAGGGCTGGTTATCATAGTGCACAACAGCCAGTGGCAGCGCGCTTAAACAGCTACATTTAAACAATGGCATTTTTTCTTAATCATATCATATCATATTATTACATAGAAGGAGTCGGAGAAATGAACTTGATCTACTTTAAATTTTATATGTACTTTTAAGTGATTATTTTTTACTGGACACTGTGTCCGACATGATTTTTATTTAATTTGCCGTTCTTTACCGGTCAAATACCGGTATTTATCGGCTAATGGAAACCCTGATATATATATACATGAATGTGTTTGAGATTTACACACTTACACACTCTGTAACTAACTAGTGTGCTACACCGTAAAGAGTTCTATTGGTTTGCTAACCTGCTAGCTAATTAACAAGCATGTTACTGTGCTAACTACTATCAGTTATCCAGCTAGCAGAGAACACAGCTCCATCAGCTGTCATATATAGATAGAGGAGTCCGAGGGGAAAAAACCCAATCTGAACAAATGTTAAGAGTTTTGAAATGTTAAGATGTCCAAGGGGACTCAATGGGGGCTTGTTAAAAACAGGTGGAGAGTTACAAAAGTTTTGTTTTAATAAATCACCCTGGCCAACTAAATGGAAGTGTGCATCCAACCATGGACTTCACAGCTGCAACCAGTCACACAGGTGCTAAATCGTGTGTGTGTGTTTGTGTGTGTGTGTGTGTGTGTGATGTAGGTGTCACTAATTCCCATTTCCTGCTCTGTTTCTGCATTCCTGGTTTCCATTTCAGTCGATCTCTCTCAGCTGAAATGGGTGATGTAGTCGTATCGATCGCAACACGCCACTGAAAGATTTGTTTCACTTGGCTGCGTTCGAGCCGGTGCATTAATCATGTGTGTGTGTTTGGGAGTGTGTGTGAGAGCAGATACAAGCTGGTAATGACTGAAATATGAATGAGGGCTTGTGTTTGCATAACCAGATGACCCAACCGCGGCGCTGCTCATCCTTCTCTTTTGCGTGTTTGGGCTTCAGCCACGCTCCTTGTCATCGCTGCAGTAAAGGTCAGGGGATCGATAGCATGTTGACAGGAGTGGGTGTGTTGGTGTCTGTGTGTTCCTGACATATTCTATGTGGATGTGGAGATTAAATACACTTCTGTCTGGAGAGTGTTTATTTAAAGAGCGTGTGAAATAAGGCAGGAAGAAGAGTAAGATGCTTAGCCTGTTCATGAAGCTTTGATTTTTGTGATAAAGCACTTAAATCACAGACCCTATTCAATTCAAATTTTAGCCAGAAGTGTGCTGGAGATTTTAGGATTTTATAAACTTAATACTTAAAAATATTTCAGATTAAAGTGTGAAACTTTCCCATTGAAGTACGCTGACGGAATGATGGGAAATTTGAATTTGTCATAATGAGTGTTACAGCAGCTGACCAATTAGCAGCTTTGTTTAAACTCACCCTCAGTGAAACCGCACATTCATCATAAGACTAACACACACTCATTAGAATCACACACTTTCTCTGCCTTCTTCTTTCTTTCTTTCTTTCTTTTTTTCTTCCCTTTGTCCTATTCTTCCTTCCATCTTTCCTTTTTTTCTTTCTTTTTTCTTTCTCTTTTTTCTTTCTTTCTTTTTCTTTCCTTTGTCCTATTTTTCCATCCATCTTTCTTTCTTTTTCTTTCTTTCTTTCGTCATATTCTTTCTTCCATCTTTCTTTCTAAATATTATTTCCTTGCTTTGTCCTATTCTTCTGTCCATCTTTCCTTTCTTTCTTTTCCTATTCTTTTTTCTTTCTTTCTTTTTTCTTGCTTTCCCCCTATTATTTCAATCAACGAATGTTAACACAAACTGTTAAGCTTTTGAAAGCTCTTAAATGTGTTTAAAATTTATCTTTTTTAAAACTTTCATCGTTCTTTTATCCCTCCATCACTTTCAGTCCTTACAAACACAACATTTCTTTCTCAAAATCTAGTCCAGTTTCTGAGGTAAAAAATAATAATCAGGCAGAGGTCAAACCCAGAAAAGGCCAAAATCACACAGGAGTGCTTCTGTCTGTAATTTCACTAGCACAGGCTTTAATGATTAAAGGGCTTTGGAGAAACCTATGAGGAATAGATATCAACATCAGACTGAAACACAGATCTCAGCACAATTACCCCCAGCAGGGGAGCGAGTGTGGGATGAAAGATAGAGAGAGACAGACAGAGGGAAAGAGGGAAACATAGACAGGGCACAGGGCACAACAAAGAGAGATAAATATATAGAGAAAGAATGAGAGAGAAATATAGAGTAATAGAGACAGAGAGAGACAAACAGAGAAAGAATGAGAGTGACAGAGAGTGAGGCAGAGAGATACATACAGTGCCCTCCATAATTATTGGCACCCTTCATGGAGCATGAGAAACAATTATATGTACTAAGTATATACACTCACCGAGCACTTTATTAGGGACATGTACACCTTCTCATGCAATTATCTAATCAGCCAATCGTGTGACAGCAGCGCAATGCATAAAATCATGCAGATACGGACTAGCAGCTTCAGGTAATGTTCACATCAACCATCAGAATGGAGAAAAAATTTGATCTCAGTGATTTTAACCGTGGCATGATTGTTGGTGCCAGATGAGCTGGTTTGAGTATTTTTAAAACTGCTGATCTCCTGGGATTTTCACGC
>JAOUQW010000015.1:2415130-2430185 GCA_028565825.1 Olivaichthys viedmensis
ACATATACAAGTACAGTACAGTGAAATTTGATTCTTCACATATCCCAGCATGTTGGTAAGCTGGGGTCAGAGCGAAGTTGAATTGAAACAGGAAATCAGGACGATAATCAGGACGCAAACAGAGTTCTGTGACACAGTATTTATAGGTTTGTCTCAAATACTAGTGCTGGATAGAATAGTTTTAACTAGGCGAGTCACTAGAGAAGAGAACGTCATAACTCTGTGTTATTATTCATAAGCTAGAATGCAGCATGAACAGCTTGCTAGATAAATGGCTAATTAGCAGCTCACATATAACATCATCCTACTTTAGTGTTACCTAAATGAATATGACCTCTAGATGTATGTTATCTTTAACGTAGCCAACTTTATGCATTATTCATGATATTTATTGCATATTACATCTTGTAAGCATTTAGATTTATGTCTGTGGAATTAGAGCTGGAAGTTAAGCTTTTGTACTGACCTTACCCTCATTAGTGGTGTATCATAGATCCATTGACTAAGACATTTAAACAAGTGATGTTAGCCATTTGAAAGACAAAGTTTTAAGAAAAAAAACCCAAAGAAAAACATTAACCTAAGTAAGCTACAAAGTTTATTTATGTAAGCTTATACAGTTTTCAAATTAAACCAAGTTCTAACTTTTATCAAGATATCAAAATTTATCTAGGTAGTAGCTAGCTACAATGGACTTGAAGGGATAATTAACTTTTTTTCAGTAATTGTGGCCAAAAACCACAGAACCTTCACAGAAATAGGGTATTTGATTTGACCACAGACATTTTCCTTTAGCCAGTCAGAAAATATCCAAGATTATCTTGTTTACTTGCCACTAACTGCTTTAAACAAAACTTCTGAATATTTTTTAAAGACGGGAACTTTTAATGAATCAAATTAATTACATTTCTTTTTTAGTCCAGTGACTATATCTTGCTCCGAAAAGCTCATTGTGTCACTTCATTTGTTTTCCTATTTGAAACCAGCGCACGGTAGTGTGGAGAGCCAATCAGATTGCAACCTGAAGCTTGGGGCTAGAAAAGTGTAGAAAAGATATTAGACGCGCCATAAGCCATGGTGGCAGCATCTGAGGCTGAGACTACAGGGATGCTCAACACATATGACCTCTAGCTATATGATAAAGTTAGCTACTTTATCTGCAAGTTTTATTTCTTTAACCAGTTATTTGATTGTTACATTTGTAAACCGACTCGCACTCGCCATTTAGAGCCATTTCTCAGTGTTAAACCTGGCATACGCTTGCAGTGCATTATGGGTAATACACACGGTCCCTCACACACAGATAATAAAACCATAAATAAAAGAACCACTATTAAGAACTCTTGTTAGAACAGATTCTGTGTGTCCTACTGTTTTGGAGGTTTCTGGCTGAGGTTCTAGTAAGAACAATAGCCAGTGATTAATTGTTGTATTTGGGACAGAGCTGTTATAGGACAGGTACAGGCCTGCATTGTGCTGGCTAATCAGGTGGTAAAGATAGCTCCTGCTGAGAAGATTAATACTGTTTACCTGTTGTTCTCTGCAAAGAGTTGCACCTGGTTGCGTCACCTGTTAATGGCCGGAAAATATCACTTGTTGACCAAAATGCACAGCAGAGGTCCAGACAACGATTCCAATTAGTCTGTTTAGTTACAGTTGGGTCCAAAAAAGTCTGAAACGGCTGACACAGCTAAACAATGGACTTGTCTAAGTTTTAAATAATGGGTTCTTGAATAATACGAATCGACTGAGGGAACTGTCAGATTAGTGTTCGATAACTGATGAAATATAAACAGGCCTGGGTAGTGCACTTAGACTTTTGGACCTGACTGTAAGCTAAAAATGTTCTCATTCACTGCATAGTCTGAAATATTCATCTCATGTAGTAAGACTATAGTTAAGAAGTTCCACTCTGTAAGCTTGTTAATTCGTCTGTTTCATAACCTGGGCACACGCTGCCGTTTTGGAGCACAGCACTCTGAACGCAGCGAGGGGAATCCTCCGTCGGGATAGAGGTACTAATTAATTTCCAAGGCCTTTATAAAAATTCATTAAATTACTCAGTGCTCCAGAATATTTCGTTTTGACTAACTTCATCTGAGTCTCTTTGCTTAGAGAGGGACATCAAACACACACTCTAAGTGTACGGTCACATCTTAATGAGCATTACCTAGGCTCCAATAAAAGTTAATGGTTAGAGTCATGACAATAATTCTCGATTATTGCGGGTGGAGAGAAATGCATTTCATGTCAATCTGTGTAATATAATTGGGAATTGGGCAGCGGTAGCTTTGTGGCTTAGGCGCTGTGCTATTAACCAGTAAGTTGTGAGTTCAAATCTCAGGAGCCACTGTTGAGCCCTTGAGCAACAACAATAACAATAATAAAAATAATAATAACAATAATAATAATATTATTATTATAAAGAACCTTCACCCTCAGCTGCTCACAGGGTAGCTCTGTGCTCTGCCCCTTTGGATAAACGAATTAAAGTATAATGTGCAGATAAGGGAATGAGGCGTAAGACGCAAATGCACACTCAAAGCATGTTTATTTGGGTTATTTCAGTAATTTTCATCATTATACCAGGCAGGGGTCAAAAACATGTTGGCAACAACAGAACAGGGTGCTGTAATCTATAATAAAAAAAACAGACAGATCAGGGTCAAAACCAGAGAAAACTAAACAAGGGACCAAAAAACAAAGACAAGATAAGGAAAACCATGGCTTAGTAATGCAAACAATCATGCAAGACTTCACCAAGAACAAAAGGAACCACAAAATAGGAGCGCAGAAAAAAGGGACCACAAAATAGGAACGCAAGGACCATATACCACAAACACAGAACAGATAGCTTAACAGGAAGCTAGGACAATATAAGAAAAGAAAAGAGCGAAAGAAACAGGCTGGAATGCAGAGTGTGCTGGGAACAGAATCAGTGCAGACAATTCTAAATTAAACTATATTTTAATACAATTTTTGCAATACAGATTATCTCAAAGCAGCTTAATAGACATCAGTAATAGAGCCAAGGGCGACAATGGCAAAGAGAAACTTTCCCCTGGGATGGAGCTAATAAGGAGGCAGAAACTGGCCACTGGATATCCTCCAATATGCTTTCATATGTGATGACAAAATGGCAAACTTCCTAAAATAGTGCACTATATAGTGGATAGTGTGTGGTTTTGGACATACTGTATGGGTCAGCAAAAGAAAACCCATCCTCTGGCAGACAATGGAAATCATGGGTTATTTATTATGTCAGATAATCTAGGAATGCTGGATTATATGGGATTAATTAATTGTTTATTAATACACTAGAAATCACAGTAATCGGTATATGACAGTGTGATCATAGTGAGCAGTCAATCAAGGAAGAAGGAGCAGGAGCCTGTAGACCCCCTGAAAGGACAGGAGTTTGGGAGCCTCAGGATGGCAGAAGTAGAATCTAAATGTGCCAGCATCTTGAGGGCCTCAGGGGGGAAGGAGTAGGAGCTTGTGGGACTCAGGATGGAAGGAGCTTGTGGGACTCAGGATGGCAGCAAAAAGATCTGGATGGTGCAGGAACTTGTAGGCCTCAGAACTGCAGGAGTAGGATCTGGATGAGCAGGAGCTTGTGTGCCTCAGGATTGAAGGTGCTTGTAGGCCTCAGGATTTCAGGATAAGGATCTGAATGGGCCAGAAGTTTGTGGACCTCGGGCTAGCAGGAGAAGGATCCAGATAGGGCAGGTGCTTGTAGGCTTCAGAATGGCAGAAGTATGATCGGTATGGGGCAGGAGTTGGTAGGCCTCTGAATGGCCGGAGTAGAATATGGATGGTGCAGGACCTTGTGGGCCTCAGGATGAAAGGAGCTTGTGGGCCTCAGGATTTCAGAATAAGGATCTGAATGGGTCAGCAGTTTGTGGTCCTCATGAGGGCAGGAATATGATTGGGATTGGGCAGGAGCTTGCAAGCCTCTGAATGACAGGAGTAGGATCTGGATGGTGCAGGAGCCTGTGGGCCTCAGGGTTTCAGGATAAAGATCTGAATGGGCCAGCAGTTTGTGGGCCTCAGGAAGGCAGGAGTATGATCGGTATGGAGCATGAGTTTGTAGGCCTCAGAATGGCAGGAGTAGGATCTGGATGGGGGAGTATCTTGTGGGCCTAAAGATTTTAGGATAAGGCACTGAATGAGAAACAAGGAACAGGTGCAACCTGATCGATGCACCGCTGGGATTTGAACACAGGACCTCCTCTTTATTAGACAGGCTCTATGAGCAACTAAGCCACAGCACCACAAATCATTCTAAACGTCCTACATTAAACACAAAAAACTCTTAGTTGTCTGTTAGGAGAAGTGCACAGGTGTAAACTGAAATTGTGCCTGCCCTTCTGCCCTTGACCCCAATGGCTGTAGGGGTCGACCGATCCTTTTCTATCAGAGCGTGCTCCTAGTCCTCAGTGAGAGTTAAAACCCTTAGTAATTAGGGTCTGAATTAAAAGTGTTGCGCAAACGAAGCTCCAACACTAATGACTCATCTGAGATAATATAATCAGGTAATTAGGTGGTGAAGTGAAGAGAGGCAAGAGGAGGAAACTCAGCAATGAGTTATGGAGATTATCAATCTCCACCATCTCCATAGGATCCCTGAGGTCCCGTTCCACTTCTTCTTGTCTCCCTGTCACTCATGCTACATTCAAATACGGTTATGTTCACCATGTTTATTGAAAGATTCCACATAAACGGCACATGCTTGTGGTATTCACAATTTCTTTGACAGTTCACGAGTTCATGATACAAAGTTTCTCAATATGGCAGAACCCATGCAAGTTCGGTTAGTGGTCAATGCTAAGTGAATTTACTGTATAATTTTTGTCGTACAGAGTCTTTTCTTAGTAATTTACCAACACATCGGGAGAAAATGTTGATTTTCCCAGTTCTGTCTGGTTTCCACTGTCACTGTGCCTTTACACCACCCATATAAAGACTCAGTGGCTAGCTATATTCTCAGTCTTAGTCATTAGCCAACTTATGCTCAACATCCATATTTCCTAGTTGCCTGACAACAGTGTTCTCAAGACTTTAACCACTTGAATGGCGAGTGTATCGTGTCGGTGCCTTCCCATGTTAATGTCCCGTCCCGTTCTCCCATAACACACTCAGTCAAAACACAACACACACCACACAACAGCAACAGATACTGTCTAGTCACAAAATCTACTGTCCCACGTCAGCACACACACCGTCCCACCATAACACAATCTGTCCCGCCACAACACACACTGTCCTAATCAAAGTATGACTCTATAGAGTAGTGTGTGTGACATACCATCCCACTGTAACAGATGCTGCCCGTCACAACACATACTATACAACCGCAACACACAACATCGAACCACAACACACACATAACACTGTCCCATCCCAACACACATTCTTGATCAGAGCATAACTCTATAGAATAGTGTGTGTGACACACCATCCCACCATAACGCACAACCATCCCACTACTACACATACCATCCTACCACAACACACGTTCTGATCAGAGCATGACTCTGCAGAATAGTGTGTGTGACACTGTCCCACCATAACACACACTGATCCTCCATAACACACACCGTCCCACCATAACACACACTGTCCCAGTCCCACCATAACACACACTGTCCCACCCCAATACACATCGTCCCACCACAATACACATCGTCCCACCATAGCACGCATCTTCCCACCACGGCACACATCGTCCCACCATAACACGCATCTTCCCACCACAACACACACCACCCCACCACTACACACACCATCCTACCACAACACACACATCCTGATCAGAAAGCAACTGTAGAACTGTGTATGTGTGTTTGTGTGTGTCTATGTGTGTGTGTGCGCGCAAGAGTGCCTACAACAGTTCTTTGTCTAATTGCTAACCTCTGTGATTAGTATTCAGTAAGCTGTATTCTGTTAACTTTTTCTTTTAGCAATTTTGGCAACTGGCCACACATATTAACACACACATACACACACACAATGTGTGTTTGAGAACTTTGGGCCATGAACTTTAGCCACATCAGTGGTGTTTAATGAAAACTGTGCATGAAGTAATTACAGTCACTCTGCAGCATACAGACCAGGGTGAGTTGCTGTTCCCCCCCCAGACATCCATTCACCCATCCATCATACTCTTTATCTCTCTTTCCAACCCTTACGTTGTCTATCTCTTTATCCATTCATTCCTCTATCACCTTAGTCCCTCTCTCGCCATGCACCCTCTGCATCTCTCTTGCTCTCTCCATCCATCCCACTTCCCATTCCATTCTTATCTTCAAACCTCTCGGTTTCTCTCTATTTCTCTCTCCACCTTTCTCTCCTTCTCTCTCTCTCTCCCTCTGCTATAAATCATCACTTCTATGCATTGAGCCCCCACACCTCAAATCTTCAAGAGTCCCCGTTGTTCTTACATAGAGTTACAACAGGAGAGAGACAGAGAGGCCAGGAAAAAGAGAGAGGAAGTTATTATCAGTGAGTCCCAGAAGCTCAGGCAGCTGTCTACTCGCACTTTCTGTCTGTTTGAAATACACTGCAATCTGACGCTTGTTAAAATCCTCCTGAGTTTCAACAGCAGAAAAGGATAACAATGTTTTCCATGTCTGTTCTGGACATCAAACACAAAGGTACACTCGGGTCCACGCTTCCGAGTGAACGAGTCTTAAGTGCACTACCAAAAATGGCTTTTATTTTGATTAGACAGATCAGTTATCAGACACTAATCCAAAACTTTGTCAAGTTATATTTCACAAACCAGATTCGAAACATAGCAGAGGGACTAATCGTAGACCTTCGGAAGTCATAAAATCGCAAAAGGGCCCATTAAAACTGGTAACCTACTAATAACCATTACAGACTCATTACAGGCTTGCTTACATTCAAACACGGTTAAGTTCATCATGTTTATGAACAGACTCCACATACACGGCACACGCTCGTGGTATTCACGACTTGTGGGGAATTCATGATTTGTGATGCTAAATTTCTCAATATGGCAGAACCCATGCAAGTTCGGTTAGCAGTCAATGTTACGTGAATTGACTGTATAATTTTTGTCGTGGAGTCTTTTCTTAGTAATTTACCAACACATCAGGAGAAAATGTTGATTTTCACTGTCACTGTACCTTTACACCCTCCATATAATGACTCAACGGCTATCTCTTAGCTAGATAAATTCTCAGTCTTGGTCATTATCCAACGTATGCTCGACATCCATATTTCCTAGTTGGCTGGCAACAGTGTTCTCATGACTTTAACCACTTGAATGGCGAGTGTATCGGGTCGTTGCCTTCCCATGTTAATGTCCCGTCTCGTTCCCCCATAACACACTCGGTCAAAACATAACACACATCGTCCCGTCACAACACAAGCCATCCCACTGCAAAACATATCGTCCCACAGGAACACACACATCGTCCCATCACACCACACAACTGCAACAGATGCCGGCCCACCACAACACACAACCTGTCCCACCACAACACACAACCTGTCCCACCACAAACACATACCGGCCCACCACAACACACACCATACTACTGCAATGGGACATGAATATGAGCAGCAACCGAACAATTTATGCTTCTGCAATATACAGTACACTGTCACACTTACAAATACATGCACTCCAAAGAAACGGGTTACAGAAGTCACCTCTGATCCCTCTCACCCATCACATCTCATATTTTACCCCTTTCTCTAGACAATACAGACTGCTGTACACTGTCAGTTCTTTCAGTTTGCACTAATAAAATGTTTGTTCGTTCTACATGCATCTCTTTTTTTATATCTGCACTCCTCTGTATTCTAATGTTACACTGCCATATCTCTTTGATATCATTTATAATTTACACAAATCAGCTTTACAGAAATTCGGGTCTGGGTACGAAGTAAACAAGCCGGTCCTTGGGAAGTTCGAGTTTCAGTGGCATCTAGGTGAGATTATTAACTTCAGTATGAAGGTGAATTGTACGTGCAAATGGATCCAGGATGCAGGAAGAATCACAGCAGTGGCAGTGTATGGGGATCTTGCACAAGTGTCATATCTGTGTTATACAATATATAATAGGGCCAGTATCAGAATCATATGCCTGCATCAGTATCGAGATCTGGCACTGGAGTCACTTCTGGCAGTAGATGTACAGCTCAACATGCAGAAATAACAAATTGTAAGGTAAAATGTTCCTGTCGTACCTAACACAGCGTGTACACCACATTCATCTGACCCATAAACTGCAGTGGAATGACAGCAATGACCTCATCTGAATCTGAGAGGATAGGGACGGAGAAGAGAAAAGTAAAAATAAGAGAAGAGAGAAAAGGAAGGAGATGTCAGTGTGATGTGTGTGATCAGTAACTGTCTCACTCTCAGAGTGAAGCCAGGAGACCAGAGAGAAAGTCAGAGTGTGTATCGCTCCATCTGTGTAGTTCCGCCTTTTGTGGGAATTTTCTCAGATCTGTGAAATGAGTGTCAGAACTCCGACCCGCCTGCGACACGCTACAGTTTAATCTAGAACACTGCGTTTTAATTGGCTGAAAGCATGCTGGGACAATATCACAAAACACATGGAGTCAGACCACAGCAATGAATACTGAGTAGATGATCTCCTTTGGTCATAATGAGTTGAATGACTGGATGAATATAGAGGAAGAAAAGAGGAGGGTGTGTCTGCAGACTGTTTTTAAGTGGAAGAGATGGGCATGTCTTTTAGCTCATATATGAACTAAATACATGCATTTCAATTGTTCCTGGCAAACTGCCCTCAAAAATAGTTTTATCATTGCATTCAAAGAAGGATGGTTTTCTCCAATATCTGTTATCTCATGTTAGCTAGCTGGCTTGCGTTAGCCATGACGATTATGAACATTTATGAATGTGAGAATTGATATGAGACTTAAAAATCCTCTCAGAAATTCTGTCAGGTTAGCTCATATTAGCTAGCTGGCTTGCCAACTCTATGAATGTCACATATATGAATGTCAGTGATTTTCTTTTTCTTACTTGGAGACTTCCATATGAGGATGTAAGGCCACGCCTACAATTCCACATATGGACTCAAAGACATGCCTTCTGTGGTTTGCGATCTGCACATAGGCCCTGTTTGAAGGAAGGCCAGTGTTGCCAGGTCTGTGGTTTTCACACTGAATTGGGCTACTTTTTACTGTCTGCTGTGATGAAAGTTGGGTGTTTGGCATTCATTAGGTTAATTCTATTAATGTTATGCAAGTCAAACAGGCAATCTGATTGTTTTAATGCTATAATGCTGTAGGCTATAGGTCATTACACATGTACAGTACGGAGAGGAAAAAGCCCCAGAAATGTTTTTTGGGGGGGATACTGATGGCCGCCGAGGCCGTCCCAAATGCCGTTGGAGGCGTGGATGAGCTCCCACATGCCGTTGGAGGCGTGGCTGAGCTCCCAAACGCCGTTGGAGGCATGGCAGAGTTCCCTGACACCGCGGAGGGTGGCTCCCGGGTGTCCGACTCAGCCCTACGGTCAATCCCCAGGGAAGACGTCGTAGCACCGCCCCCAGGCTTCGGGGACGACGACGTTCCTCCGCCCCCCGAGCAAGGGGAGGACGTCGTAGCTCCGCCCCCGGGCTTCGGGGACGATGACATTCCTCCACCTCCCGAGCATGGGGAGGACCTCGTAGCACCGCCCCCGGGCTTCGGGAACGGTGATGCCAGGTGTGTGTCAGTGACTTGGTGTGCTCTTGCTCATAGCTACTTTTTATTTGCGACAACACGTGTAATAATACCAGACCAATATAGAACTTTGGAAACATATCTATTTTGGGAAAATGTGTGTTTTTAACACTGCTTCCTTAAATATGTATTTTATGATATTATTTTATAAGTATAGAATTTGGGAAGGGGCAGATTTCGAGCTTGTTTTGAGTTAGTATTGGGATGCTTTTGTCACACAGACCTGGCAACCCTGGTGAAGGTCAAACTTGTGAACTGAAGGCTGGAAGGGCAGATAATCCTTCCTTCACAGCCTCCGCAAAAAAAGTTTCATTTCTCAAATGGTGAAATTGGAAATGATCCCATTACTGATTGTAATTTTCTGTATCTAACTGAATTAGTTGCATTTTAGGGGCATTTTCTCTGCCTCGGGCTGAAAGCGGCGTGTGTAATGTGGCGTTATGCGAGGTTGATGTGATTGAGAGGCTCTAACGGGGCAGACGAGAGTGATTCAGACATGCCGTGCTATAGATCTTCTGTTTAACATAGGTCAGCGAGACGGCATGAAAAACACCTATTGATTTCGTCTGAGCAGAATTATAGAAATAGTGGATCAGCTTCCCTTGTGTGTGTGTTTCTGTGTGTGTGTGTGTGAGAGAGCATGCGTGTGTGTGTGTGTGTGTGTCGGAGCGAGATAAATGCACTGTATCGAACTTCATTATGAAGTTCATATTACCAGAAGCAGAGCTTGGAGTGAAACTCCTCCACCTGTCTTTGTGGGAGTGTTCCAGCTGCGGCGTGTCGTCTCTTGTTTGTCTCTGTGTGTATTACAGTCAGAATAATGTTTTCTACATCATTCACTCAGCCAGTGTGTTAGCTGTGTTTGACATGTCGGTTACACAGTATATGCACAGCGGGGTGGCCAGAGGATGTTAGTGAAAATTCAGCACGAACTTTAGCAAAGTAACTAGCTATAATTTATAGTTTAGATTGAGCTAACTATCCATCTTACTATCCGACAGGCGACCATAGCCTGAAATTGCCTTTCACTGGCCTTGTCTGGACACCCGACTGAACAATTTTGGGGGCATCTCTGTTCACATATTCCGACAGTGTGGATTTCGAGACTGAACACTGTGAAAGTTCTACTCACATTTCGGCAGCTTCAGTAAAATATCTGCTCAAAGGTGGCCCACAGAAGGACAGAAAGCCTCTCACACTATCATTCAGGCATTCTAGTTTAGGCAGCCCCCCAAATTAAGCTATGTAATAATAATTCTGATTGGCTGAGAGCAGTACAATGTGTTTTGAATGACTGAAAACAGTACTATGTGTTCTGATTGGCTAAGAGCAGTACAGTGTCTTCTCACAGTACAATATGTTCTGATTAACTGAAAGCAGTACAGTGTGTTCAGACTGGCTGAAATCAGTAGAGCTAATAACACTTGATGATTATGTGAGTGCAGCAGAGAAATGCGACCTTCGCTTCTGAAAATTTCAAGGACACAATTGGTATCCTTCCAGACCTTCTGTAACGTGTACAACACGGGAGAAGAGGCAGGACGCAAGTGCGGACGTTCAATTGCATTTGGGGTAATCCATAAATCATCATTGTAATCGGTAGCAGGAGTCATGTAACAGGCAGACAGGCGTATGCAGGCGGATGCAGGTGGCGCGTCGACGTCATCGGCGGATGCAGGCAGCGCAATGACGCCATCGGCGGATGCAGCAGCAGGAGGCGCGACGACGCCATCGGCGGATGCAGGAGCATCTCCGACGTCATTGGCAGGAGCGGGCGGCGGCGTTGCGACGTCATCGGCAGGAGTGGGCGGCAGCTGCTCTGCGACGTCCTCGGCAGGAGCAGGAGCCACCGGGTTGACTGGAGCAGACTCCACAGGAAAAGCCGGCACTGGAATTGTTGGGATCGGAGTGGACTTACGTGGCGAAATTTCCCAGGATGTCACGGGCTCCACACACCGAATCGCTGCGTCCTTTTTAGGCGAAGTCTTCTGTAACGTGTGCAACACAGGAGAAGAGGCAGGACGCAAGTGCGAACGTTCGGTGTGATTATTTGCGTTAGGCGTAATCCATAAATCATCGTCATAATCCATAGCATGAGTCAGGTAACAGGCAGACAGGCGTAGTAAAGGCAAATCCACATTCGTAGTCAGGGTACAGGCGTAGGTCGATAACAGGAAGTCAAAACAATGCGGGAATCAAACAAACAAATGGGAACGCGAGACTGGAAACACAGAAACTAGACTTGGAAGAACGCTCAGACTGACGACATGAAAGCACGACAAGACTTTGCGATCTTAAACTAAAAACAGCGGGTATTTAAACACAAACGGTAAATGGATAATTGATATTAATTACTGCATGACCAATAGGAAACTGGAGGGGGCGTGAACAGAACCAAAACAAGACACGTGAATAAAACAAAAACACATGATAGACACACACACGGAAGTGCGCGGCTCGCGGGGAACTGCGGCGCGCACTATAAGCGGGAGTCCGCGGCGGGTGATATCGTGACATATACAGGGTATATTAATTAATAAATAAATAATAATAATTATAGGACTCAAATCTATAAAAGTTGAATCTATTATTTACTGTTTTACAAAATATATATTTTGAATTAATGCTACCTATCAATGATACCTACCTATCTTGCTAATCTGAATTTCGTGACCCGTGGAGCAAACACACTGGACCTTGTTTACACCAACATTCATGGTGCATACGGGGAAGAAAAATCTAAAATAGAGGAACTGCTAACAAATGTCGCTCACACCGGCTGTGTGCTGTCTGTCTTTGTCTCGCAATCTTCATTTCAGACCCCACCCACATGAGAATAAAAACACCCTGCATCTTTTTGGAACCCCATTGCTGATGCAGACCTCTGGCTTGAACCTCTGATTATGATATTCAAATTGACCAAATAATATAATTTTAAGGGATTATATTACAGTAATGTTTTCTTTTACATGCAGTACCACCACGGCCCACTAGTTACAAGTTCAAAACCACTGATTCAGATCAAGGCCGGTTCATCAAGCCTCTCAGAATGACTGTTTTTCTGACAAAAATTACTCACAGCTCCGAGTAGGATCTAAATCTTACATTATCAAACTTCTTAATTTCAGCAAGCAGCAGGATCGACATTTATAAAGAATATCCCTTCCATGTTTAACAACAGCATCATGTTGTAAATGAGCGGTCAAAGTTTTTGAGCCCTCACCAAAATCAGAGCTATGTGCTTTCCCAAATTAATACATGAGGAAAAAGTGGTTTTGGAACACTGTATATAAATTTTCTTACCAAAGCTGAAAATAACAATATGTATACTGCATTTGCATTTAGAAAACATTGTAAGATCTTGAGAAATGTGTGTTCGGGTTTACTTTAGGGTTCAGGAAGTAGATGCTGTACAAAAAGGTCACAAATTATGTGAATTTACCTTATAGCCTTCTCATGTATTAATGTGGGAAAGCACATTAGGTATAATAAATGCTCTTCATTGATAACATTAGGATTATTATTGTTTGTCATTTATTTAATTGATCAGTAAATTAGACTTGTCCCATCTGTCAACCAGAACTGCAACTCTGGTTCCCTCACTGACTACAGAATCACATGACCCATCACATGCTCCACTTCCTCGTTTTCAGTCACCCAACTTCTGATTGCACACACTTGTTCGCCATTACACTCCTCACTCTAAATAACCCGGACTTTCACAAATACTTTACGAAGTCCTGCTCCTGGTTTGACCTGTGACGTTTCTGAGCATTATTCTGGTATCGCTATCTGTTTATGACTCTGCCTGTTTCCCCCGATTGTTGATTCTGTCTTTGCCTGTGATGACCTGATTGCTGATCGCCTGACCTTCTGCCTGTCTTCTGATTACGAGATTGCCTTGCCCCTTGTTCTGTCTGCTTTGTGTTTGCCTTAATAAACCTGCACTTGTCACCAACTGGTCCAGAGTCTTACACTTATATTACCCACTATAAATTAATTATATATAAATGTGTTAACTGAGGACTTGTATACATGTATACTTACATCATGACTTTACTTGGGGGACATATCAAGTCATGCTGAAGGTAGACAAATTACACGAGTAGATAACACACAACCTCGAGTGTCCTATTGCTTTTATACAACAGGGAACAATGTGAAGCAAAGAAACTACAAACATTGTTTAAAATATTTATTTTTAATATTGTACAATTCTTCCACCACAAAGAAGTGCTGGTCTCTGACGGCGCAGCAGCGGTCTCAGCGCTGATCTCCAGCGGCGCAGGGGCGATCTCAGCGCTGATCTCCAGCGACGCAGGGGCGATCTCCAGCGACGCAGGGGCGATCTCAGCGCTGATCGCCAGCGACGCAGGGGCGATCTCAGCGCTGATCTCCAGCGATGCAGGGGCGATCTCAGCGCTGATCTCTGGCGGCGCAGGAGCGATCTCAGCGCTGGTCTCTGGAAATACAGGAATGTAGCTTGAAGCCGTACCCTATTCACTACACACTGCACTATTGTGGTATGCAGTCAAGAAATCCTAACAATGAACTTCAATAGGTTAGTAGCCAATGTAGCCTTGTTGATACAGAATACCCATAATGCAGTTTGTTATTTATAGGGAACCATTCATAGGGTTGACCCGTAAGCTAAAGAGCTGTAAGAATAGTACTACATGTATTAATACATCTCTAATCAAGAGTAAGAGTAGCTGAACTGGGACCTAGTTTCTCTTTTATAAAGAACTCATTCCAGTTCAGCATCTGCTCGTGTTTACCTCCAGACTTAATTGTTGGAAGGATTCGATCATCTCATCAAGGTAAGGACATGGTATCTGAGTAAACAAACAAATAGTGATTCAAGATAAAATAAATATTCCACTTTCTTTTAAAAAAACACAGCGTTGCATAGCTTTGCATATCAATCTGATACAAAGAGAGGAACTAGAAAGGAAAGTGAAAGAGTCAGACTTGGGTTTTGGATTGCTAAGGACATTTGGACCTTTTTTATTTGCTTTGGATCTTCCAGGTTGTATTTGTGTGTGTGCTTTGGATTGAATTTTAAAAGTAACAGTGGTACATTTGGTGGGAACGGTCAGGTGCTGGCTGCATGTTGACTGATTAGTTTCACAAATAATTTGAAGATTGAAGCTATGTGCCGATGTCAAGGACTGGCCCTAAGGTTGTGATATATGCATCAAACATATCTAAGCAAAATCAGCACCTGCTTGAGTTTGCCTCATCCACCTTCATTTCATCCTCACTCAGATTCAGCTTCTGGAAATATTGTGTTAGTTCATTAATTAAATATGGCATCTGA
>JAOUQW010000015.1:2430285-2440719 GCA_028565825.1 Olivaichthys viedmensis
AAGACACGTGAATAAAACAAAACAAAAACACATGATATACACAGACACACGGAAGTGCGCGGCTCGCCGGGAACTGCAGCTGCATCCTTGACCTTGAGACACGCCTATAGAGGAATGCAATATCAGTCAATATCAGGTGTTAAGAGAATGTAACAATTAACACTGTGTTTCAGAAGTGTATGTGTTTTTCAGTGTTAAATAATAGTCTTTAACAATGAAGATCAGCTGAGTGAAACGGTGGAATAGTGTTTGAATAAGCACACTTCTCTGTAGTGCACTCAGCCTTTTAGATGGGACTGTGCTGGCTTTTGACTCAATTAGAAGGCATCAGTGTGTGTGTGTGTGTGTGTGAGGGAGAGTAATGGCGTTTCTCTGAGGTCATGTCCCTCCTGTGTGATGTCGCAGAGGGAGGTGAAATGCATGCTGGGAAATCCTGTTGTCGTGCTGAGCTCCATCAGAGCCACTGCAGCTTTACCTTTAGGGACTTTATCAATAAAACATCCGTCCTAATGGAGTTTTCCGAACGGAGTGTGCTTTACTACCACTTTGGTAGTTTTAGCTTAGTTCCATGTGTGTGTGTGTGGTATTCCTCAGGGAGCAGACTCAGCCGCTTATAGCTGCAGTGTGTCGTTTCGTGTTTGTCTCTGTATGTGTAGCATCTGCTGCGTTAAAGACTAAAGAATGTTTTCTGAATAATGCACGTGAAAGAAAGAAAAAGCAGCACCAGCGTGTGTGTGTGTGTGTGTGTGTGTGTGTGTGTTACTCTGCTCGATTTAATATAACAGATAGATGGCAATGTTGAATCGTTGCAGTCACTTAGTCATATTCTGTTCATTTACACTAACGAGTCCATATCTATCCATATTAGTTCCCTAGACAGGCGACACAGTGCACACTACAGAAGCCCCAGTGGCGCTTACTCCATAAAAGTGTCCCTCATAGACTCACATGGATTTACATTGATTTTTAAAGCTCATTTTCTTAACGATAGGCCTACATGATGAATTAATCAAAGGGATTTTTGTTCTCACCATCTGAGTCCATGATATACTGTGACCTGTAGTTTCTTATCCACTCATAAAGTTACTTTATTTATTTATTTATTTATTTATTTAAATGAGTCACCTTACTCACTTAACTTAACTGAACTTTGTCAAATAAATAGCTAAATACCTAATTTAAGAAGTCAGCATAGCTAGCTAATGATTGCAAAAAATGGCTAAGGACACTTTGATTCTTCGAGTAATGCTAGACAGTACATTTTATAATAATCATAATAATTGTAATTTATTTAGCACGTTTTCATTTTGAGTCCACATGCTTGAAAGATTCAACTAATTACATTATTGAACAATCTACAATTAGTAATCATTAATGCAATACATATAAATATACTACAGCGCTGTTGAAATCTGGATTCTGATTGGTCAGAAGGTGTTGAATAATTTTCTATAACTGCACGGCTATGACGTGGTGCAGACTGCAATGCAAATCACAAGTATATATATATATTAATCCACACGTTCTAATATGTTTGGTTTCTATAGTAACAACTAATTCACAGGAACTTCACATATAGATAATGTAAGAATAACAACAATAAACAGATTTTATTTAACAAAGAAAAGCGTATAATTGTTGCTATGGTGAAGCTTTCTGTAAGGAGGAGATTTATTGAACATTTATGGAAGGAGACTCTAGTGTCAGCGCTTTGTAACAGTCAGAGGTAAAGCTGTTCCTTTAAGTTCTCCCTAATCAACTTTCTGGGAAACTTCAGTGTTCAGGACAGAGGAGTTTGTGCTTTGTGGTTTATCAGTAACATGACAAGTTGCATTTTTTGTCTTTAAGAGAGATTGAAAAAAGACAGAGGCTGGTGAGGGAACGACTGTTTATAGCTGTTATAACGTAAGTAATAACAGGAACTAACTTGTTTCACCGACGTTCCACAACATTAAATGTGACTATAAATGGATTCAAAGTACGACGTGTCTTTTTAAAATTTATTTATTTTATGTGTAATAGTTTGCAAATTGATGTGGTATAAGCTGAATAAAACACTCGGGGACGTGCAGTTATAGGACAATAATCAACTCTGGGGTGGAAACAGTAACCACTACATCACTCAGTATTTTACGATAACAGCACCACACAGTGTTTTATTCCTTACATATACAACAATATAAATGTAAGCTGTATAAAAATAAAAAAAACTGTATAAAATGTCTATAATGCTTGTGTGAAGATAAAAACACAACAAATCTGATTGAGAACTTTTCCGTATTTTACTGCTCACATCTGCCCCATAAATACCACGTGAAGAAGAAAAAAAAGGACTCGGAACACACACAATCTCTTGTAATTCAAGTTTAATCATTTCAAAAAAGGCGCTATTTTGTATATTAATCTCAAAAATTCATATTTTTTTTTACACATATAATAATTTTCTTAGATAAAGATATGCAGTGTTCATGAACGAGGAGTTTGGCATGTGCAGGTGAAGGAACAGACACACAGATGTACAGTTTTAGATACACACACATAGCCCTCATACGGCACACACTCAGGCAGGAGAAACAGTTCTTCACGTCTGAAACAGAGGCCGAGGCCGAGGCCGACGAGCTACTTATAAAACCGTGTCATGGGTTCAGATTTAGACCGGGTGAGTCGGAATATCCGGAATATTCTGACCTGTGAAAAATACAGAATATCAAACGACGTCCAAATGTGCGTGTACGATTGGGCTTCTGATCCGGTCCTCAAAAACCCCTCAGGCAACCTGGATTTCTCTTTACCTTTAGCTTCCAACACACCTGAGCAGGTAATCGGCATTGCACTGTGATTTATTACCTGCTCAGCTGTGTTTGGATCTGTAAATATATCTGTGTGTATAGGTGCCCCAGGAGTAATGGGGAACTTATCAAAGCAATTAGCAGTCATTATCAATGTAATATCGGCAAATTCCTTCACTACAGAACCCCTAGTTTTTCTTTAGTTCCAGGTTCTAACACGGGTAAGAAAAGCTGTAAGATGCTGATTACATTCTCAATGGTGTTATAAGAGGAAATAAATTAAATATACGGGCTGGACTGAGAACCTATTTGGTAATCAGTGCTATAAACCAACCCAAACCAACCCAGCAGATAGTTTTTTTATTCGGCTACCTTGTTTAAAAAATAAACAAAAGCCCTTATGGTCCTTTCAGAAAGTTTTCTTAAGTTCCCCAACTAAAACACGTACTGTGATTTCATCTCGTCCTTTTTACAACATTCAAATGAATTTTAAACCAAAAATAACATGCATAAATTTGGGTCGTACATTTCGGCCATTAGCCATTTCTTATCGGAACTTTAAATAGGTGAACAGGCCACGCCCACAAGAGACAAACCAGCGACTTGTTGCTCGCTCCTGGGCATATAATCAGCATTTTACACTTTACTCCCTGCTCAGGTTCTTGTGTCACCTTATATTTAAATAACAGACTTACTTTCGTCAAATAGAGTGGACTTTCACACTCGTGAGCCTCAGTCCGGGACTTTCGGGCGCACGCGATCCTGTTTCTCCGCTTGCGTTAGGCCTGCTTTACTAGCACACTAGACAGGAAAGTGAACATGTAAGGTGAAATGCGATGACATTGTCCAGTCCGCTGCTTCACTGTAAACTGTTGAGGAAAGAACAGACATGTGCATATCTCAACACCCAGGGTGCACTCGGACGGGCACGTACAAGCACGGCGGCTAGCGGCTAGCATCTAGCGTTAGCATGCTGCATCGGGAGGAACGGTTTTAAGAGTACACGTACAGAGGAACTACAGGAAGTCAAAAAAACATGGCACAAAAAACAGGATTTAGGACGCACAATCTTTAAACAGCCCTCTGTTTATCTGCGCATTGTCCTTCTTTATTGCGACACGCAAACGCTTGCTTGGAGAAAAAAACAAAAACAACTTGCGGGTAAAATAGTTTTTTACGCAAAACACGACTCGAGTGCTCGTCTTGTAGATTTTCAGTACAAAGTAGAAAACTTGGCGTGTCCGCTGGACAGAGGCGTGCCATCTGCAGGTAAACGTCCAAATCTTGATTTCCAACAAGCGACAAAAAAGTCCTGCAGTCTTTTTTTCTTCCCACCCCCCCAAGCAATAAAAATGATGCGACTTGATATTTCGTGATTATGGCAGAAATGTGGTGAGGGCGTCGTCTCCTCGAACGCTCTGGTTTTTGAATCTGTGCTCCAGAAGTGTGGGAGTGTTTCACGCGTACGAAATGTAACAAGAACGTCAAACGAAAATCACTGAAACTTTTAAACTGCACCTAAACTCCCCGATCCTCCCCATCAGGTCCTCGTCTCGTCCTTACGTCTCGCTTTCTCTTTAGTCCAAAGCGGAAATCAAAATGATGGTCATTTCAGAAAGTTTTCCCCCCCCAAGTTCCTCCATCTAAAAACTGTGGTTTCATCTTGTCCTGGGTTTTATAATATTAAAACACATTTTAAACCAAAAATAACAACATGTGCGTAAATTTGGGCCGTACATTTTGGCAATTTAGAACTTGAAATATCTATAATAACAGACAGGTATGTGTATTTATGTATAAAACGTAACAATAACATCCAAAACCTTTTATTAAAAAATGACACACCCTCCTCCACACTCCAGTCCAGACACACTTCACACACCTTCTACTACAAATTAGCATTTAATCGGCAACCTCACTGATCCTTTCTTTCAAGTCTAGAAACCTGATCTTTCCACTTTTGGATTTGGGACACAGCCCATAAATCTGACAGGAAGTCCAAATCTTGAGTGTAACAATAAACAGCGCATTAATTAATCAAGTCCATACTTTAGCGCACACTTCTACAAATTAGACAGGGGGCGTATCTGCAAACCGTCTTCAGATCTTTTTCCTTCAAGTCTAAACTGATTTGGAACACAGCCATGATGTTGACCTGCAAAACAGACTTGGAGGACCAATCGGATTTGAGTGTTACAACGTGCGTTAAGCTTTCAGTATAATAAACACATCTTCCCTATCAAGTCCACTTCACTCCAGTCCACACTTGGAGTCTTCACTTACAATTTAGAGCTTCTCAAAAAGCATCAATGGTCGTGCGAGGATCACATTGAACTCTCTCACTCTCACTCTCACTCCATCAGGTTAAGATGACATGAGCTTTACGATGCTTTGGGGAAATTGGACCTCATTTCCTTTTTACAGTCGAGAAACCTGATCTTCTGATTTGGAACACAGCCGTGACCTTTTAAGAAACACTAACGGCCTGAACAACATAAGACTTTAACCCCGCTGGATGTCACGTGACCTCATCGCACACCTGCACAGGTGTACACCTCGTGCATACACGCCTTATTTACCGGCACGCCCTCGTTAAATAAATGAAGAGGAGTTAAATATACTGGGTTAAATATGTACACACACGCCAACCTGGCGACCTAGTACAATGTTTACAATTCTGATAGTTTAACAGGACATTCACAAACGCTCCCAAACGACCCGCACTACACCGTAACGCTCCCTCACTTCAAGTGTCGGCCTCTAAATACACTACATATAAACAAAATAGAGAAATAATCTGACCTGAAGAGCCCTCGTTTGTAATATTTCTAATATTTCTAATATGTAATACATGACCTATGTGTAAAACAGCTACAGAAGTCCAGAGAGGCCATGCTTTATTGTGGTCTTCTTTATATATTCGTTTTTTTCTCATAAAAAGGTTCTTGAATGCCACATACATGCAAAAGGCTAAAAGAGTATAGCCACAGCGTTACGATTAGCGAGCTAGCATAGTCTCTAGGTGGTTTTAATCCATGATTTCTGGGAGAAATGAGTGGAACCAGGATTCTTTACCAACCGTTATTGCTGTTAAAGGTTTCATCGACGAGCTATTGAAACCCGTTTCCGCCAGGTAGAAAAAATAAAATAAAAATGAACCCGCACGTCATTTTTTCCTCCATTTCTGACAGAAATATGTTCAGATTTGTGACTTTTTAATCTCAAAATAATTCATGATCAAGCACGATGTCCCCCAAAACACGCATTTCCTTAAAAAAATTAAATAAAAAGTTAATTATTTTGAGAGTCACAATTTCAACACAATAAGTTATCAGATAAGTCAAAATATTGACATAAGTCATAATTGCGAGAGAATAAGTCAAAGTTTCGAGATAATAAGCCAAAATATTGACATAAGTCAGAATTTCAGGAAAATAAGTCAAAATCTTGAGATAAGTAGTTATTATATAGAGATAGAAAGTCAAAATATTGACATAAATCAGAATTTCGAGAAAACACGTAAACATTTTGAGAAACTAAGACGTTATTTTCAGATAAAAAGCCAAAATCTTATTTTCAGGTAAGTCAAAATTGTGACGTACTGCTTCCAGAAATAGAGAGAAAAATTAAAATCATGTATTTTGCAATTATCCTCTCTTCTACCTGGCGGAAACGGGCTTCAATAACAAGCCTCATCGTTACTAGTTCGTTATCTTGATAAGAAAATTATAACGGGGCAGAAAAAAATAAAATAAAATAAATAAATGCATGGCCTTGCTGAACTTCCATAAAAAAACCAAAAAAAACCAGTACATTTTAGAAATCCTTTGGACTATTTAAAGGTTGCCAGACGGACATCATGCCACAAATGTGTGGGTTTTTTTTGTTTTGTTTTTTGTGCAACCCTTTTATTACATCTATTTTAATGACTCATAGATTTAGCTTGGCTAATGCTAACACTAACATGCAAGCTGTTCTGATAGTAGCATTAATTCTAAATATAGGATCAAAAAAATAAAATAAAAAATTATCCACCCTCAACAAGTCTGTATCACTCCCCAAAAAAAAAAAAAAAACCTCAATAAATGTTTGACCTAAAAAAACAGAAAGCAGCCCTCGCTTTCAGGCTGACTGCATAGGAACTGATCAGTAGCAGGTCAGATCATAATCCAGGGCATCAAGTCACTAAACCAAGCGACTCTCACACTCTCATGGCTAGAATTCATACCAAGCTCTTAAAAGTACTGCGAGTCTAAAACCAAGCAGCTAGACACTACAGCTAATCACTAAAGAGCACATAGCATAGTCCCCCCCCAAACAAAAATCTTTATCCCTCGTCCATGATAAATAGAAATCCAAACGATAGAAATGTTTATTGCTGTAGGTGGACGCTTGGCCACGCTTCAAACCCGCACTTTGACCTATAAACACTTCACCAGAAGGAGAATCTCCTAGTGATATGGCATAACTGGATGTATACAGTATTGGTGTGCACTTGGTGTGTGTGTATGTGTGTGTGTGTGTATGTAACAGCATGTTCCGCTTCGGTTCCGTCTCTACCCGACAGTACACGTATTGCTCGGTCCTCAGATTTGGGGAAAAAAAAGAAAAGAAAAAAGGAAAAGGTAACTCTTTCCCGTGAACTGACCCGCAGCCCAGCTGAGCGCCATGGCAACGCAGATCAAAGCCCTTTACCAAAACTGATCACCGTGTTGCTTTGAAATATGTGTATTATTATTTTTTCTCTCTCTCTCGTCATCTGTTATGCAAGCACGAGATCCATTCTCCGTCCTCCGTCTACCTGGAGATCATAGAGCTGGACTGCGATTGGCTGGAGGACGTGGTGGCGGCGCTGAGCTGAGAGAAACCGCTGTGACTCGACTCCAAACTCGTCATCGAGCCCCTGAGAGCAGAACAGAGCAGGAGAGAGGAAGAAACAAACAAACAAACAAACAAAAAAAACAGGTGGGAGGGAAGAAAGACAGGAACAAGATAGAAGGATAGAAAGAAAGCAATCGAGAGAGAGAGAAAATGACAGGAAGAATTACAGAGAGAGAGAGAAAAAAAAGACAAACAGGATGAAAGACACGAAAAAAGGGAACAGAAAATGAAAATAATGATAGAAAGAAAGAAGAAATGCCAAGAAGAAAGAAAAAGACCGAAACAAGAAGAAAGAGAAAAGTAAAAAAATGTAATGATAAATGACAGAAAGACAGAAAAAGAAAAGGAATGACAGAATGCACAAAAGAAAGAAAATAGTGAATGACAGAAATAATGACAAAAAAGGAGATAAAAAGACATGGGAAGAAAAAAAAAAACCCCAGAAACAAGAGCATTGAAGGAGAAGCATAAAAGAGAACGAGAGAGAGAAGGAATAAAGAAAGAAAGAAAAGGGGAACAAATGACAGAAAGAAAGAAAAAAAAGCATAGAAAAAAGACAGCGTAGAGGGAGAAGAATAAAAGAGAGAGAGAGAATAAAAGAAAGAAAGAAAGGACACAGGAGTTGATGAGAAAGATCCAGTTGTACAGTTAATAATAAATGTATAAAGTCTGAGCTGAGTTTAAAGCTAAATCCCGACCCTAACACATGCTGCACCCCCCTCTAACACACGCTGCACCCCCCTCTAACACATGCTGCACCCCCCGCTGCACCCCCCTCTAACACACGCTGCACCCCCCTCATTCAGCACCACGAGCCGAGTGTGTTAGTGCGGGAAAAAAAACACCAACATGTGCAAAGCAGAAAAATCAGGAACACTTCACCCTAAAATGCTGACAGCCAGGATTCAGTTAAGATTTCATCGGTTATTAGCATTAGCATTAGCAAGAGCATTTTATGGGTTAAGTGTTCCTTTTTACTGTGGTAAAAAAAAAAAGAAAAGAAAAAGGGAAACAGGCAGTCGTCAAGAGGAACCAGTAACCATGATCGCTAAATACACCTCGAACCCAAAAGAAAAGCCAGATAGCCTTCATCCAAGCCAAGATTACTGACTGAGTGTGTGTGTGTGTGTGTGTGTGTGTTAGCAATATCTGCTGCTGGAAGAAAAAAAAACCTTAAAGGAATAGTTGTGTTTCAATCAAAATCAACATGCTAACATGGCTAATAAAATGATTAGCGCAATGCTAGCCTTGACAATTCCTTCTCAATCATTTAACACGAGTCAAATCACTTTTATTTGGTGCGACAATGCAAATAATTTACCTCCAGAACTGAAGTAAAAACATGTATACAATACATTATACAGTATTAGCCATGTTAGCATTCAAACAATTCCTTCAGTATTAGTGATTAAGAGGAGGCCTGAGACGAGGTTAGTCAAGAAAACATGCCCTGTGTTGCAATGCTGCTTTTTTTTTTTTTTTTTTTTTAAACACACGCCCTCGTCAACTGTCCCTCAGAAGTGGCCACTTGCAGCCTAAATACAAGAACTGTGTAACAGAGCAAGAATTATGTAGCTGAAGTGACGTCCTTGGAGATTCACACACTCGATTTTGATGAAACTTTGAAGCTTTTTTTTTTTAAGTAGCACTATATTTGCTTGCTAACTGGCTAGTTAACCAACTAGCATGCTAACTAAATGGTATGGTTAAGTAACTAGCAGAGGAAAATTTACGTTTATACACCTCTCATGTACAGATGAAGCTAAAATCCAATTTAAAACAGAAAACTAAATGTTACATTTGTGATAAATTTAGCTAATATTTCAAAACAGCTTCATCTGCCATTTTTTTGCTGTTTTGAAAAGGAAACGGCATCAGTTTGCAATGCCTACTGGGTAAATTCTGCTTTGAAAGACTACAATAATGTCGACTCGGGTCTCCGAAGAGTCATCTAACGAACTTACCTTGAGCTAATAAAGTAATAAGGATTCAACTAAGGGGAAGTCGCCAAGGGCGTGTTAAAAACAGTATTGGAACACAGCCATGACCTCATTCTTAGTGGATGATGGTTGAGGCGTAAAATATTTAGGTTTCACATAAGTCCTTTAGCACATAGATAATATTTGCATCAGGCCCTCATCATATTCTTTTACATCTTTCCATCTATAAATCAATATAGAATTTTTTTTTAATTCAAATTATTTGGATAAGTGTATGTATAATTCATATTGTAATACACATGGTCATTTTTATGTAATTAAATTTTTTTTTATTAGTTACTAGGCTATGAGGGCGTTTTGCAAACTTTACATAGTCTTACAAAAGGTTTAAAGGAATAAGTTTGGAGAAAAATCAAATTTACACAATTTTTTATATATTTTTTGGACATTAAATGATTACTCCAACATTTTTTAACTTAATCTTTATCTAGCGCAACTGTAGCGCATGTTTAATTACCAAATAAATTATTTTAACATGTTTTTCTGTACTGAGAAAAGAACAGAAAATCTATTTACTCCCAAACTTATAATGGAAGTCCTGGGGCAGTTGTTGGACTCTCCCAAAAACAAAAAAACAAAAAACGATTAAGCGAAACACGTATTTTTGAGAATTATCTGTAAATGATGCTCAAAATTTGTATAATTAGTCCTTTCTGAGATGAGACTACCTTTTCCAGATGACATGGTGGCGTATGAACATCACAAAACCTTCAGGAAAGTGTAAAGTAACCGGAACTACTTTTTTTACTGTATTGCTCAGATAA